>CM043017.1:175358348-175706845 GCA_023690525.1 Holotrichia oblita
GACCCAACAGCACTAAAACTGAGCATCGTGCCTAAATGACGACCAAAGGAGCTGTAAAAGCGCCTGAAATCCCCAACTAGGATATTGTCGGGGGTTGGGCCCAATTTCTTTAGAAACCGGACTACAATAGAACCTCGTTTAACGCTACCTCGATTCACGCTGATTTGCTATAACACGGTTTGTTAAAAACCTTAAAAATAGTTAATATATAGCCAGATTCAAATTATTGCAGCATTTCATCGATTCATATATATTTGTATAATACTATTATTCCCAAATATGTATGAGTGGGTGTAAACATAATAAAACAAAAATGGCACGAAAAAGCAGTCCGCTCGGCATTAAAATGCAAGTGTTGAGGCAATTGGAAAACGGTAAACGTCAAGTTGACATTGGAAATGCTTTAGATTTGTCTACGTCTACAATAAGAACCATTTTAAAAAACAAAAGCAAAATTAAGTTGTCAGCAACTACTACAACATCGTCTAGTGCAGCGAAGGTAACTCGTTCCAGAAGTAATATTTTAGAAGAAATGGAAAAACCTCAAAAAATAATCATGCAAAAGGCCATAAATATTTTTAATCGCATTCAAAATGAAAGAGGTTGGTTCGATAATTAAAAAAAAAAAAAAAAAAGAAGCCTCCACAACATTCGAATCACCGGAGAAGCAGCGAGTGCAGATACTGCTGCTGCTTCAATTTTTCCTGCAACGTTAAAAACCATAATTGAAGGAGAGACTTATGCGCCAGAATTGGTTTTAACGTGGATGAAACGGGAGTTTTTTGGAAAAGTCAATGTGAAAACTTCTACTTGCGTACCATGCCAAAACCCCAAGGCCCATGAAAAGAGTTCTAAAATCTAGTCTACCAATCATTTGGGAATTCAATATGATGGATCAAAACATTTTTCAGAATTGGTTTACCACACATTTTTGTACATCTGTAAAACGCTACTGTGAACTAAACTATTTTGAATCTAATGCTCTATTACTGCTGAATAACATCAACATTTCGGACCTAAACACTTGCATTCCGGTGGAAATAGTTTCGCTACCATGGAGAAGGGAGTTATTGCAAATTTTAAGGCACATTATCTTCGTCGTACATTTCAAAGATTTATTGATAAAACAGAAGGAAGAGATAAACAAACAATTTTGCAATTTTGGAAAAAATATAACATCCTGGATGCCATAGGCAATATCGACGTCGTTTGGCAAGAATTAACTAAGAAATGCATGAATGGAGTGTGGAAGAAGATATGGCCGGAGGCATCTTAGGATTATCAACGAGAAGAGCCTATTGTTGGTCAAATTGTCAATCTAGTCGAAACAGCAGGACTAGAAGATGTAGATGAGCAAGATATTGAGGAGCTAGCACAGGTTTCTAGTGAAAGCCTTATTAACGACGACCTTCAGGAACTGGCAGAACAAGGAGTTGAAGATGGCGAAAACAATGGTCCTGAAGACGATGAACCAAAAGATATTACTACAGACATTCTTAAAAAAAAGTTTGGAAACAATAACCGAAATAGTAAATCAAATTGTAGGGAATGACCCAAATTTTGACAGAAGTGCAAAAGTAAGAAGTGGAGTCTTGGATGCGATCGCCTGCTACCGACATTTGCTTAGTGACAGAAAAAGAAAGCGACAAATGACTCTAGACGATTTTTTTGGTAAAAAATCAACAATATCAGAAGAGCCAGGACCTTTATCACAAGTATAAACTTTATATGTACATTTGTGCAAATGTTTGTGTTATATAAAATGCAAATTACTAGTATTACAGTTTAATATTAAAGTAATTTATTTTTGGTCGCATAGGTATTACCGTTTGTGTTAAATTGAACTCATATAACGCTGTTTCGTTTAGCGCTCCTATCTTCAGAAACGTATCTACCGCGCTAAACGTGGTCTTACTGTACTATACATTTGAATTCATTGATTTGCAGTCTCCACTTGAAAGGACAGTCAACAACCGCAGCAAAAATAAATTGGGGAATAGAAGTGACCCTCTGTGAGACACTGACTACCAGTGGTTTCCTGGAGAAAACCTCACCCTCTTGCTAAACCTAGAACAATCGAAGTTGGTCACTTCATAGATAAAGCCAAGGCGCAAAAACGCTCAAACTTGCCAACTACCAACTGAATCCAACAGAATTGTAGACTCTCTGTGGAATACCGACTACCAGATATCTCATGAAAAAACCCTCATCCTCTTGCTGAATGAAGAACGATCTATCCTTCAGATGGAAAGACACAAACCTCAACACATGATGAAGCCACGGAGTCATACAGTATCAAATACCGAGATAATGGCGAGGAAGATAACTTTAAAAGAATTTCTGATTTAAAATGTGCCTTCTACAGCTTCCCTTAACAGAAAGAGTTGGAAATTCATAGATAAATGGTGTAATTGTTTACACGTTACAGGGGAAATAAACACTTTAGGTTCGATTCCTCACAACGACGAAAATATGCTTTCATGTTTGCAAATCAAGGAAAAATATTGTCAAGTTTTTGACCGAGAGTTAAATCCACCTAACAAAGTTTTGATGATAGTCTTTTCCTTAAATTTATACCAAAGTTAGAATGAGGCATAAAATACTTCCTTCCATTTGTTATGGAGGTAGTATCTTCTAACTCATCTTCTCAATTGTTTTATTTTTTCATGAATTAATAATAGCCCCAAATATAAAACCAGAATTGTTTAGAATTGTTTATCAAGAAAGGAAAAAGTTTACTGGAAATTCAAGAATGGTGCGGTCGAATCCCAAATTTGAATTCAATCAAACATATCTGATATTTTTTAAAACAAAAAAAAATTGAATTGCCTCCATTTTGGTTTGAAAATTATGGAATAATTTAAAAGATAATTTTTTTCGAGCAATTCGCTACTAAGGTAGTGAGCTGTCATCTAGCGGAGCCATTGAGGCCGTTATCGATTATCTCGTTCTTTTGGTTGTAGTTAATTTTCTCATTGGGGTATTTGAAACCACAGCTCTGGAAATCGCATCATCCCATTAAAAGAAGTCAAGTTGGCGACGATTTACACACCACTAACATTAAAGGAAAACAAGGATGGTGACTATCTTGATAACGCACGGCAACATGTTTTCGAAAAGATACGTCATACAATCGGAAATAAATCGATACTGGAAAATCTCTTCTTCCTTTCGAAACATCCTGTATATCTCCGGAACCGTCAAACCGATAGGCTCCGAATGCCAAATCTCAACGAAAGGCCTAGAGTGCTATTTAAGAAAAAAAAAAGATAGCGTTGTTTCAGGCGATGTGAGACGAACTACGACCTCAAAAAACGTTTCCCGCAAATTCAAGGTACAAACAATACTGCTTTCCAAAGTTTCAAGGGGTGTTGTGAGCTATTCACAATGTTTTCAACTCAATACGAAAAATTTTAAGTAATCACGATGGCTTTACTCACTAGCCACGGCCCGCTAAGGTATCACCTCAAAAAGATGGGCAAGGTGGACTGTGATAAATGCTGATTTTGTTGCATAGTGAGATGATGGAAAATTTTCTTCCAATTTCTTCAAACTTTGTCCAATCAAAATTGTGCAAGACGATTGTGACGATTTTCATACCTTGTATTTGGTCGCTGAAATAAAGATATGCCTTGTCACACGACCACAGCCATCTTGTCCGGGTTGTGGTTCCTTTCACCCACGACCCGGGGTCCTTCGTCGGGAAGGGGCGCGGACGGCTGGTACATTTCTCGACATACGGCTCGGAGAGCAAGTATGCGAGGTTCTGTTTTTTTTTTTTTTGAAACTTTATTTAAAATATATTTGCCTATACATATACAATAATACATTGTTTTTTAGCAAGTTTTAGCAGTCAGGTGCTTTCAGGTGAGTGTGCTCCTAACTACTTACAATGTTACGTGAAGATGTTATTTTATTTTCAATACGCTGTTAACACTTTTCTCACTATACCGCATGATTCCAGAATGGCTACCTTCTGAAGCTGTTTATAGATGTTTGGTGGCAGCTGTAATATTTGGAGGGATTCGTGAAGCTTCTTCGGGATTTCTCCAGTGGCTCCTATGACGACTGGTACGACGATGACTCTGTCTTGTTCCCATACCTCCCGAAGGTCCTGCGCCAAAGGTAAGTATTTCTCTATCTTTTCGCTTTGTTTTGCTGCGATGTTTACGGAAGCTGGTACCGCTATATCAATAAGGTATGTGGTCTTCGACGGTATGTCTGTTACAGTAATGTCTGGCCTATTGTGGGCGACAGTTCTATCAGTCTGGATCGTTCTGTTCCAGTATATTTTTACCTTATCGGTTCTCAATACCGATTTCGGCTCGTAGCGGTAGTATGGTGTCGTGTTCGTTGTTATTTCATACCTTTTGCAGAGGTGTTGGTGAACGATTTTGGCTATGTTGTCGTGTCTCCTGGTATAGTCCTTGGGAGCAAGTACTGAGCAGCTAGTTAGTATGTGTTCGATGGTTTAATTTTTTTGGTTACATATCCGACATAATGTTGTTGTTATATCTTGCTCTTTTATGATGTGTTTCCTGTAGGTCAGTGTTAGTATTACCTGGTCTTGAATTGCCATCATAAAACCCTCTGTTTCAGCAAAAATGCTACCGTTGGAGAGCCAACGTAGAGATGCATCCTTATCAAGATAGTCGTGTGTAAGTATATGATGTATGTATCGTCCATGTAATTCTTTTCCTGTCCATGTTTGGATTTTTTGCTCTTCAGTTGTTATATTAGTAGCTAGATTTGTTTCTTTATCTCTTAGATTCAAAGGTGTTAAGTTGTTGTCTGTCCGTATTAAGGCCTGATGGAGATTTGATCTGTTTTCCGCATTGTAGAAGAAGTGGCGCAATTGCTCAACCTGTTTGTAGTACATGTTCCTGATGTCAATAACTCCCCGTCCACCTTTCTTCCGGGGTAAGTGAAATCGTTCGACCGAGCTTCTGGGGTGTTGTGCTCTGTGGTTTGTAAATATGACTCTGATTCTCCTATTCAGATCATCTAATTCCGTATTTGTCCATTTTATAACGCCAAAGGAGTACATAAGAGTTGGTAGGGCAAAAGAATTCACAGCCGTGGTCATATTTTTCCCGGACAGTTTGGTTTTAAGTATCAGGTTGCATTTTCTTTTCATTTCTGCTGTTAATTTTTCTTTAATTTGTTTCGCGTCAATTCCTCCGTTTTGTGCAAAGCCTAGATATTTGTACGTCTCCTCTCTTTCCATTCCTTTTATTGTTGCATTTAGATCTTTTAACTCGTAGTTCTTGATTGGATGCCATTTGCCTTGTTTCATTTTGCTTACTTTACATTTAGTCAAGCCGAACTCCATCCCGATATCTTTGCTGAAGGTTTCAATCTTTTTTAGCAGGCTCGTCAGCTGCTCCTCCGACTCCGAATAGACTTTTAGATCGTCCATATATAAGAGATGGTTTATTTTGTATGTATTGTTTCCGATCTTGTACCCAGTTTTCTCTCTATTCAGTATAGATGAAAGTGGATTTAAAGCCATGCAAAACCAGAGCGCACTCAGCGAGTCGCCTTGAAAGATTCCTCTCTGTATTTGTACTTTTGCTGGTGGTGTGTAGTTATTGCAGTCAATGTGTTTTGTGCATGTGGTCCAATTGTGCATCATATGTTCCAGAAGTCGGATGGTTTCGGTGTCTATTTTGTATATCTTCATTACTTCAGTAAGCCAGGAGTGTGGTATACTGTCGAAGGCTTTTTTGTAGTCCATGTAGGCTGTACATAGGTGGTTTTTGGCTCGCTTCGCATGTTCCGTGATTATTGAGTCTATTATTAGTTGTTCTTTACAACCTTGACTATCTTTTCGACATCCCTTTTGCTCTTCGGCCAAGATGTTGTTTTCTTCTAAGTGTGAGTATATTTTGTCAGTGAGGATTGATGTAAGGATCTTGTACATGGTAGGTAGGCAGGTTATGGGTCTGTATTGGGCAGGATCTGGACTTGGTGGCGTTGTTTTTGGGAGCAAATATGTGATTCCTGTTGTCATAAACGGAGGTATTTTTTCTGGTTGTGTTATGGCTTCTCCAAAGAGGTTTGCTAGTTTGCTGTGGGTTTTGTCGAATTTCTTATACCAGAAATTGTGAAGACTGTCAACTCCTGGGGCTTTCCAGTTTATGCTTTTTTTGTTGCTATTCGAACATCTTCCCCTGTTAGCGTGATAGGTTGCATGGTATTAGTGCTTCTGTAACGCTTACGCTCTTCTTCTGCCCATTTGGTTTTCGTTTTATGGTTTACAGGTGTTCCCCATATACTCTCCCAGAAGTTCTGCATGCATTCCAGTGTTATTATTATTATTATTATTATTATTATTATTATTATTATTATTATTATTATTATTATTATTACACATCCTAACGCGTAAGGTGGTCGTCATAATCCTGTATACCCCGTAAGTATTAAACTCAAGGCTTCGCAGAGGGCTACACGAGAGCGAATAATACGTTCAAGTAGAAGTACTTAAATTCGTGCATATAAATGCATGTAGGAACGTGTCTTACTAGAACTAGAGTTAATTAATTGCAAGTGTAAATATTGAAATAAATAAATTAGTACCTAGTTAAATGTTACCCAGGAGATATTTTGTTCAGATAAGATAATTACATTTTCCTTTATTTGTGGAGACCGTAAATGAACGGATTCAATTTTATTTCGCCGAGATAAAATAGATAAAATTTAATTAAAAGTAAATAAATTTCTCGGGCTAATGAACCAGTTAATTTAAATCATTTCGCTCGCCGGCAGTCTCCGCGCTCTCTATCTCCAGTTTCTTTTATTAACGAAATGAGCGAGATGGACTTAAAAATTCTACTTAATTCAGACTTTGTGTGCGCTAAAGGGCGGCGAATTAACTTCGTAAGCAAACGACTTTTTTCTCGTTAAGTATTTACACGGACAGGTTGTCGAACGTTACCGATAAATATTTACTTTTGTTCATCATTTATATTTTATGGTAATTATTGAAACAGGAACAAGAAATTAAATTGCTGTAATCGCATAATAAATGTCAACTATAATAGGTATCGGTTGTTTTGTCCTAAACCATACATTTACAATAAATCCATAAGAAGATTGTTTTACTTTTTAAAAACATGAAATGCAGGATGTATAAAACATCTATCTATGTATATGTTAGGAGTCAATAATGGACACATCTATCCGGAAACAGAAGAGTCAGAAATGCGCGACTCGAATAGAATTATTAACGACAGGGATATTTTCTGCGCGATCAAAGCTGTCTCTACAGCAGATCCTATGCTTCATTCATTTGTAGGTCAATTGCGTATCACTCGTATTCATTTCCGGTCAATTGGAGCTCTCTCTCTACACACTGCTGAGCTTCATTTTGCCGGAAGTTTGCTTAGAGCATTTTATGCACCGGCCTACAAAATTAGATAGTCCAGGGATTGCTCTTGAGATAGACGAGTCAAATAAACGGCATCGTATTAAGGGGCAGTGGTTCTTCTTGTGGTTTTGAAAGAGGCACTCGACGGATATTTATGGTTCGAGTGGACCCTCCTGCGTCAAGAAATGGAAATGTACAACATAGTAAAATCGAAGAGGCTGAGTAGAGTGACTTGGATTAGTGCGGTGGATTTGGTCGAAGTTAATAGAACTGGTTCGAGTAGAATCGCTTGAATTCATTTTCTTGGAGTTTGTCCGGTTTGAGTGGCCAGAATTTACTTTGTTCAGCTCAGTTCGTCTGGTCAGCTGGGCATGGGTAGAGTCGGTCTGGCCAGGTAGAGGTTGGCTGGATTGAGCTGGGTTGGTCTTGCCTAGCAGGGGTTGGCTCGATTTAAATAAAATGTTTCTATTGATATACTAAGGCTTGTCTTCTTTATTCAATGCAAGTTAACCAATCCGTAACCTTCAAGGACCCGGAGACAGGTGATCATCCAAATTCCATCGAGTCTCCCTGGCAAGCTGCTGTTATGCAAATATATAACATAGTAAAATCGAAGACGTTGAGTAGAGATGACTTGGATTAGTGCGATGGATTTGGTCAAAACTGGTCCGAGTAGAACCACTTGAATTCATATGTTTGAAGTTTATCCGATTTCAGTAGGCAGAATTTTCTTTGTTCAGTTCAGTTGGTTTGGTCATCTGGGCATGGATAAAGTTGGTCTGGCCAGGTAGAGGTTGGCTCGATTGGGCTGGGTCGGTTTGGCCTAGCAGGGGTTGGCTCAGTTTGAATCAAATGTTTTTATTTACATACTAAGGCTTGTGCTTGACCCGAAGACAGGTGCTCATCTAAATTTCATCGAGTCTCCCTGGCGAATTGCAAAAGCATCAATGGCAGCTTTTGGCCACGTCAACGCTCATGTGCCTAGTAATTTGGGCAGCTACATAAATATTTCTTAAGATATGTCTGGCTTATACAACTCGCACCCACAATCGAAAGTTGTCGAATGGTGGGCGAGTTGTATAATCCAGTAGCTAGTCGGGAAGATTTGGAGGGGAGGGGAGATAATACAGTGCAATTTCCGGAACTAACCTACAAATAACGACTTCTTTTCTCATAAAAATCGCTGCTTGCGAGTAAAAATCCACTCCTTTAAAAATTTCCTTTCAAAATTGCCCAAAAAAAAAGAAAAATCAAAGTGAGGTATTTATTATTGGTTGAACTCACTACTGTCTCAAATATATCACTTGATCATAAATGTAGTTGTGGTATTAATGCACGAGGTGTGGCAGAAAAGTAATAGAACTGGCAACACTGCAAGTGATCTGACAACGCGGCGCTGTTGCCCTGGATAGACCTCGTGTATTAGTACCTTCCAATAGCTCAGTGCGAGTTTCAAGTCGTTAACAACGTGATTTTTGTGACTTTTTGTGACAAAACGAAATAGCGGAATTTGGAGCAACATATGACAAGTTAAAACATGCCTATGGGAAACATTCTTTATCCCGAGCTCAAGTTTTTCGCTGGCACAAATCATTTTTGGACGGCAGAGAACACGTTGAAGATGAACATTGTTCAAGGAGGCCTTCAATTTCTAAAACCGATGAAAACATTGAACTTGTCAACACTCTAATGAGATCAGACCGTCGTTTAACATTAAGAATGTTGAGTGAACAATTAAATCTGTGCTAAAATTGTGCCGAAAAATCTCACAATTGAGCAGAAGTGAATCATGGATTTTTGAATACGAACCTGAGACCAAAAGACAAAGTCAAGAGTGGCACACTGCAATCTTTCCTCGACCAGAGAAAGCTCGAATGAGCAAATGGAAGATTAAATCAATGCTGATTTGTGTTTTCGGCAAAAGGGGGAATCGTCCACAAAGAATTTGTTCCTCCAGGACAAACGGCCAACCAAGTTTTTTTATAATGACGTCCTCCTCCATCATGACAATGCCCCATGTCACACTACCCTCTCCAGAACAGAATTTTTTATCTTAAAAGGTATTCAGGTGGTTCTCCACGCCCCCCTTCCCCGCCCCCCTGACCCTTCACCAGACCTGTCTCTGTGATTCTTTCCTTTTTCGTAAACTGAGAAATGTCCTCAAAGGACGTCATTTCAGGACTTTAGACAACATCCAAAAGAATGTAACGGACACACTGAAGACCATACCGGTTGAAGACTTCTTGGGCTGATACCAACAGTGACAGCAACGTCTCCATCGGTGTGTAGCTGCCCAAGAGAACTACTTTGAAGGGGATAACATTGATATTTGAAAAAAATTAAAACTTTGGTAAAAAAAAATCAGTCTCATTACTTTTTTGCCACACCTCGTATATACTTACATTTATATTCCTTGTCTGTCGTTAGTGCTAGTTGCACAGCTTCTTAAGCTGCATTGCTTGTTACACTATCGCAGCAACTCTAGCTACTGCGCCTGCACTACTTTCAATTCATAAATGCTCACCTAACTTTGATATTAATCATTTGTAGTACAGTACAACTAATCGTTTGCGTTCAATTTGTGTTCAACTAACTAGTCTTTGTTCTTTTTCAGTAATTACGAGACTTAAAACCACGCGACAAAGAATCGGTGAAGAATCCGCAGATATGACAATTTCTTTATCTTTATAGTGAACTTTGTAAAAACATATTTCTAGGACGCGACGGATAAACACATTTTAATCTACGAAATAGCATTTTAGTATGAAGTAGAGATAATTATTTACATAGTTAGTTCTGTATGGCATCCTTCTAGCAAGCGAAGCCGTTTTAAAAAGATATATAAAAGTCGAAAATAAATGATCCTACACTAAGAACTAGACAAAGCACTAAATAACTCCGTAACTAAACGGCTGCATCTTCGCGCTAGCGCGTACATTTATAAATCTATACACTTATGTATTTTGACAAGTAATTTGTAATTTAATTAGAGGACATCTATTTTTAGAAGTTTACGCGAAGTTTCCTACGTCCAAAAAAAAAAATTAAAATAAGAATAACGAAACCATTCGCGCCAACACCCAGAGCATTTTGAATCGCTAACAGTCAATTTTAATTTGGCTCTAATTGTGCGTAGTGTTGCAAGCTTTAACAATAACGACCAGAATCGTCGTTTTTTCCTTCTTATTTTTATTTCTCGCGCCGCGTCGGGAGTTTGCGTAAAAGCGCCCATACAATTAAATGTAACAAAACCATAATTAATCATTAAATCTCGTTTTTAACGCTGCGTCGCCGCACTTTCGCGGACTAATCAGGAGTAGCTTGTTAGTGGAGAGAGGATATGTGACCGACCTGCTCCTTACCCGATAATTGGCATTTTACTAGAAAAAGAATTCGACGAGTTTAAACCGAAAATTATTTTAAGACTCATTATTTATATTTCGGGAAGGCGAACGTCATAAATTTTCCGTATTAATTAATTTAGTTCGCGCAACGATTCTCGTGTTTCTGCTTTATTGCATGTCGGATACGTCCTCTAATTACGTGTTTATTGCGATGTGAGGTCAAACTACTAAAAAGGTGGCCACAAATTGGATACCATCTTTAACGATTTGATTTATTTAGTTTCATTTATTTAGTGTTCTCTGTTCCATTTCGTAAAAGTTCCACTTACCGTATGTCTAATGATTTAAAAACTGTAGGTATGTTTTAATTATGTGTGAATAACTGAAACATGGCGTCCAGTCATAACCACGTGAAAGCAGTAGCTACAGCATTTTGTACTTATATCAGTTAATAGAGCTTTATTGATTATGTCTGCATCTTTAATATAAAAATAAGTTACCTAAAATTAAATCTAAATGGCGAAATTAAAAATAAAACAAATGATTACCTCGTAAATTTTTTGTCAGACATTTTAAGCTATCACAAACCCTTAACACGACTGCCAATGAAGATGATTGGTGGATATGTTTGTGTTTTGCCAGATGTACTGTTTTAATAGACCGTCTAGATTGTGGTGTACTACATAAATACCGTTGAAAATCGTCATGGATCGGCACATCAATTTTTCTGACACAACTATGCGTCATATTCTTGCAATCTCTTAAAGCTTCGTCTTTTTGCTAAAACTGGATACGAAGTTCTTTAGCCCTTTTGTCATTTTGAGACTTTTATGAATGGCTCGATTTGGGTTGCGATTCTGGACTTGATTTCGTATACGAAAGTAAGTGTTCGAAACGAATTGTCATACTAAAATCCGAGATTTGTATTCTGGAACTGTCGAAGCAAATTCATGCTTGCCATAATAATAAATTATATGGCTTGACGTTTTAATTTCAACATAACCTGCTAGTTATTATATCTGCAATGGGTGCTTTTAATCCATTTTTGCGGCAAATAAATTTTGTTGCACTAGAAGCTGTAGATGAAGCCGAGTTACTGGCAGAACAGGGACAAGGGAGATATCATCAATTCATTAACCCTTTAGATGATTTGAGTGATTCGATGTTTGTTAGATTATTTCGTTTAGATAAAAACATGGCAGTAAGACTAATTGATTTATTGGTACCACATATTATAGCTCCAAGTAGAATATCAGGTTTAAGTGTAACTAGAAAAGTAAGTTGGATATTAGTGAGAGCTATTATCTTTCCTTGAATATTAATTATTTTTAATTATATAGGTGCTAACAGCATTACGGTTTTTTGCAAGTGGTAGTTACCAACTGGACATTGGGAGGAATCTAAATTTAGGTTTAAGTCAATCATCGGTGAGCCGTTGTGTAGCAAAAGTTAGTGACGCCCTAACCAATCAGCAAATATTAGATCGATTCCTAAGGTTTCCACAAAATTATGAAGAACTGAATCCAATTCGCAATGAGTAAGTTTCTTTTATCAGCCTTGATGATTATATATTTATCGTCAATATCAATATAATTGTAGATTTTACATGCAACACAATTTACCTGGAGTAGTAGGGTGTATTGACATACAACGTATGCCTATTCAGTCTGCAATGACCGGTCATCAGACTTACCATCATTTTGACAGTCTTCCTTTCTTTACTCAGTAGGTCTTCAGTAAACTTAGGCCTCTGTTCCCTTAGAAACTCCTTAGCCTGTCTTTGTCCTGGTGATCTTTCCCACCATTCCTTGGACTTGTTTTGTGACCATTCGTAGATGGACCTCCTAATTTGTGATTTGGTAATGCCGAAGGAAGGGGCCGCTCGTATGAAAGGCCAGCTCATCTGCCGCCTCGTTTCCCTTCACTCCCGTGTGGCTGGGCCAAATTTATTTTCCTTAGGGTGCCCACCTCATTTAGGGCTCTTACGCAGTCCCAAACCAGCTTTGAGTCAGCACTTGCGGAACTAATTGCTTTAAGTGCTGCTTGACTGTCAGAGTAAAAAGCGACGCTTTTTCCTAGTTCCGTGCATCTGTCTACTTCTCTGACACAGTGGTGAATCGCATCAACCTCAGCCTGGAAAATCGTCGAATCTTTGCTGAAGCTCAATGATAGGGTCTTGCACGGCTTCTTGCTATAAATGCCAGCTCCTACGCCGTGATCCGTTTTAGAGCCGTCGGTATACCAGCTTGAGTCCGCTCTTACTGGTGGGCCGTATTCCCAGTCCTTCTTATCTGGTATTATAACCTGATATTTTTTATCTAGGTTAAATTTCTGAACCATGACGTCGCTTGGCGTCCCCGTTAGGGGCGCCGCCTTGAGTTCATCCAATAGTTTTTGATGTTCGGCACCGTGCGATTTACTTATCGGTGCCTGGGTTACAAAGTACAGTCCAATATAAAAACTAATGGTATTAAAGGTGATTCAGGATATGCCCTAAGGCCATGGCTGCTAACACCTTTGGCTCCACAAGGTGCATATAATGAACGACATATGAGCATAAGGTCTGTTATTGAAAGGTGTAATGGCGTACTAAAACTTCGCTTTAGATGTTTATTAAAGTACTGAGTGCTGCACTACACCCCCAACAGAGCATCAAAAATCATTTCTCATCTTTTGCTGTATTTTACATAATATGTGCATTGAAAATAATCTTCCTCCTGTACCACTAGATGATGACGATCTTGATTTAGATTTTGGGCCACATGAGTTTGCCACATGTTGCTACAGTGTGTTGCAATCTTTCCCCTCTTTTGCTGTCAATTTTGTTTTCATTTCTCCTTTCACATCATCAACAACAGTTACTGTGATGTATTCACATTGTGGTTCAAAGTCAAAATTGACATTCGATTGTGGCACCGCTTGATATCCAGAAATAGCTGTTGGACCTATCATTTCTGTTATTATTTGGTCTGTTACTGATAAACTTTCCTCTGGTTGTAAAGGGGCTACATCCTCCTGTCCCCCTTTGGTGACAAATAAATTCTGATTTTTTGTTTTTGAACTTCAAATGTGGTTTCATATTAAAGAAAAATACCTTTCGCCATTGCTTGCACCATTACTTTTGTTGATGGGTACTGTTTCCCAATCTATTCCTTTTTTCCATTAAACTACACAATATGACGATCTATTAAGAAAAGATGAATAATTGTCAAAAGTAAAGCGCTGAATTAGTAACGAATGCATCGGCATCGGGCAATTTTACGCTGTTGCCATGTCAACGGTCGAAAATGGGTTGCATTCGAAACTAAAATTTCGAATCGAAGTCGAGAATATGCGTCGGTTGATTCGTCCGGAACTTTACATGCGAATTGCTCTCCATCGAAACTTTTGGAACGAAGTGGAGAATCGCAGCCCTGGACCTGATTCTAAATATGGCCTTCGAGGACGCGCCTGAGTCGAACGTAAAGGCCAACTTTTCCAACCCCCTTTTCGGTGGTGAATACGAACCTTTTAGTGAAATACTGTGAGAAACCTCCAGTTCAGTGAAGTAAACCCAGTGATAAAAGAGAGGTATCCCATAATGATGACAAGAATACCGTGCCAAAAGTGTCCGTTAGAGTCGTTATGCAATCTGCAACAAACATTGCAAAGCTATGGCTTTGCAAATTGCGAGAGATTAAATCAATTCTGACAGTAGACTCATATTCTCAACGCATTTTTTAATGTAATGCAAAATAATTTCGTACACCAGAAGTACGTACCAGTAGTACTACCTTTATTTTTGTACACAGTCACGTTTCAACTCGATACACTTTTCCTGGCAATATTTAATAGCTTCAATACCCTGTCTATAGTGAGAAACGTCAAACTCGTCAAAATAGCCATCAACCGCAGACTTCACCGCCAGATGGAACTATATTCGTCTTCTTTAGACCCGATTCTCTCCTTTCAGTTCTTTGTTTTGAATATTCCTTGGCCTCAGGTGTAAAATAATGAACCAATGTTTCAAACACTCGATCGAAACATCCTTACAACGCTGTTTTTGCTCCATTGTGAGTAATCGCAGTACCCATCTCGCCAATAGCTTTCGCATGTCCAAGGGTTCAGTTGTTCAATATGTGATGTACCTAATACCATCTTGTAGATTTTCTTCGCCATTTTTGGCGTGGTCATCTCATTTGGTCGACCACCTTTTGACAGTTCGTACGGCCTCATTTAAATTCTGCTACCCAATATTTTATTGTTGTAAACGAAGGAGCAGATTGATTCATTGACTCGTTTAGAAGGTGGTCTCACCAAATATTAGACACAAACATTCCGCTTTTAAATTTATCTCTAATTATAAATTATATTTCTAAAATTATTAGTTGTATAATATTATAATCTAATGAAGCAGTTATTTGATTGTCTTAATTTATTGTTAGGTATTAAATTAATGTTTTAACATTGATTGAATCAAACGTGGACAGCGGATTCCACTTAACTTAAAACACCCATTAGAATTGCGTAAAAATCTTCCTTGAAACTTGAAAAATCCAGGAACGCTAAAACGACTTTAAGTGCACTTTAAACTTAACATGAAGATCTTTTCAACAAATTTATAAATATGTCCCCGGCAAATTGTTTTAGTGTGTTATATCGCGGACCTTCAGCGTGTTCTCGCGCAATGCCGAGCACACCATACACTTATGATATACCCGTAGACGACCAGCCATTACGATGATTAACTGCAACGTTGTAAATCACGGCGTTATTGCAGTTTAAGCTGAATGTTGATGTGCTAGCGTAACGTGTAACATTAAAACAAAACTTCTTGAAACTTTGCCAGGTTTTTCATAATACATGTGTGTTCTTGCATTAGCGTACTTACTCAAGATTAGCATAATATACACGGCGGTACCTGCCTTTTATCCGGCTAAACGCTGAACTTGAGATCTTGCATGCTTCAAACATTATGCTCTGTAGTTGTTACGGTAATAGAATTACATCTATATTTATCAATTTAGGATAAAAGTGGTAAAATGAAGATTTAGACGTAATGGCTTCCTTTCAGGAAAAATCTTTTGTATAGAGGGAAATTATTGACAACACAGACGTAACTGTGCAAAGATTTCACCTCAATCCCTAATTACCAACCTTACAAGATTATGAGAAATTTAAAAAAAAATGAAGAACCTTTACTTAAAGCAGCAGTGATATGTTGGAATTGAGGTTTCCCTTTACCGAAAACATATCTTGAACATTGAACATTGAAAAGTTATTTGGACCGACAAGGGGAAAATCTTTCCAAAATTAAATTATAACAAACGTCGTGTAGATTGGGTTAATAGACTTCTAAAAAACTCCACCAACACACCTCTTCAAGTACGATGAAAGAAATGTTGTCGACAATCCTGGCAAAAGCTTCAAAATCTAGAGAAGGAAGGTCAAATATCCAGAACAAATATGAAATTTTTCTTAAATAACAACAGTGATGTTGTATGGCTCAGCTTCTGTGCCAGAGAACAGGCATGGCGTAAAAAGCTTTTAGAGTGGAAAATGGATAATAGTAGCCTGTCTTCTTTGCCGAAAGAAAATTTTCCAAAATTTCTACAGAAGGTGTTGCAAATACTGAATGAATGAAACGTCCATAATATAATTTCCTATAATTCCTCGTTAATATGTCTTCTTATCCAGTAGTCATTTTGTCATAAACAATAGTCTGAAAGAAAATAGCTTCTTCCAATAATGAGAATGATGATGGTCAAGACCAGGATAATAGACTTGAAGAACAACTTATTGGAAACTTAATAATTGGACATTTATAAAAGTTTTGTGGGACAAGTCACTAGAAAATTAAACGAAAAGAAATTTTTTGTTAATTTCATGAGACTAGGAAAGGCAAAAAACAGTAAGATAATGTCTGAGCAAGAAGTTCACAAGTCCGTTAACCTCAGGAGGGCGTAAAACCCGTCGCTGCTTTCAAGAGCCCAAGTCTACAGGTCTGCGAAGTTGGCACCACAAAGTGGTCAAAAATCGACAAAAATGCTACCACCTTTTGTTTAGGCTACAGCCGCTATACCCATATTTGGGGTCTAATGGCGAAAATGCTAAAATTTGCCAATATAGACATTTTGTTCATCGGATACGATTGACCATGTTTGACCACCCTCCACATTTTCAAAATTTTCAAAAAAAATTTTTTTTCGAATTTTTTTTTACTGCAAACTCTAAAATTTTGTTGCAGTATAGGATTGACCAACGTTTGACCATGATTGACCACCAAATAATTTTTTTGAAAACTTAAAAATATTAGAAAAAAAAACGAAAAAAACATCTGCAACATCAATCTGTTGCCTCTGATCTGGATAAAATTTAACCGGAGGGTGGTCAAACGATAATGTTCAGTTTTGTGTGGTCTAGAGACACGGGACAATAAGTTCTATTACTTTCAGCGTTTGACCACCTCTCGAAATGTGTGAAATTGATGTCATTTCATTGGAGATATGAACTTGTTTTTTTCGTTTTTTTTCGAAATTTTTAGGTTTTCAAAAAAATTATTTGGTGCTCAATCATGGTCAAACGTTGGTCAATCCTATACTGCAACAAAATTTTGGAGTTTGCGGTAAAAAAAAATTCGAAAAAATTTTTTTTTTTAATTTTGAAAATGTGAAGGGTGGTCAAACATGGTCAAACGATGGTCAATCGTATCCGATGAACAAAATGTCTATATTGGCTAATTTTAGCATTTTCGCCATTAGACCCCAAAATATGGGTATAGCGGCTGTAGCCTAAACAAAAGGTGGTCAATCGAAATCGCTGATGGTCAATAGTGGTCAATAAATGGTCAATCCCTTCTAGCATTTTTGTCGATTTTTGACCACTTTGTGGTGCCAACTTCACGGACCTCAAGTCTACGATAGGCACAACATATTTTCAGATGTCCGAAAGAGAGAAAGAGAGACTACCCCCTTACAATATATTCAATCAAACATTTCATACGATTTGGGTTACCGAAAAGTGTTGGCAAGGTTGGTTCCTCGACCTTTGAGGGAAGAACAGAAAGAAAATTAATTGTCTTGCAATGTGTGAAAGACTTTTTGGCACGACATCAAACTGAGGGAGATGATTTTTGAAGCACATTGTTACCTGTGATAAGACTTGGGTACACCATTACATCCCAGAGTCTAAACAAGCAAGCATGGGGTGCCAAAAACTTGGAGAAGCAGCACCGTGGAAAACCAAAACCCGTCCTTCTGATGGAAAAGTTCTTAGAGGCATTCTGCTCATTGATTATTCAATACATCGATTTTTAATTATGTGAAGGAAGCAATATATAAAATGTTCGATCTACTACTATTATGGATGATGATAACGGAGGGTAGATTTGCTTGAAATGTTTAATCGGACTTCTAATATTTGGCAATCTTTGTAATGTAGACGTGTAATTAATCAATAATTTATATACAACATTTGCGCTGTTATTGGTTTTAGTAAAATCATTATAAGCTTCAAATTAACTTTAGGACTACCAACTTAATGTACTATGTAGTATATCTTAAGCCTTATGCTGCGATATTGTGTATTATAAACATAGGGGAATGCATCAAGTGGTATTATTGAGAGTTATGCTGAACCAGCTTCCATGTGTAATTTTGATGATTTATTAGTTAATTACCGCACAAACATACTCGCGTAGAATCTCTAATTAGTGCACTTAAAAACCACTTTAATGCGGAGTGCCTTGATTCATTTCGACATTTAGAGCGCACGCATTTACTTTTAAATATAGCGTCTCTCTAGCGATGGTTATTTGGCACAAATCGATATAAAAATTCATTTCGAAAATAGACGCTGCTACACCGACTCCGTCTATTTGGTAGAAACGTTCATAAATTTCTTCATGAATTCGTTTAATTAGATTGGGTCTTCTTTGCCAACAAACTAAAAGCAATGTCAATTAGAGTTGTTATTTGGGATGTGAGTGCATTGCTATTTTAAATTTAAAGGCAATAATTCTTAATTCTACACTGCGCGCATTATAAATTTCGCCCGACTGTCACCGCCGAAATACTTAATGCATTTAAAGTAATTATTTCTGATGTGACGAATATATTCGTGAATATATAATTCATATCAATTAAGTAGAAGTCTGCGGATCTCATAACATCTTCTTGCGCTAAAGCGGTAAGAGCTTGATTAACTAAATACTTTTGTCTTACTATACCACTAGATTGACAAAATTATATAATCTATTCATTTTAAGCAACCATTTCATTGTGAATAGGTGTCTTTTCTACGAGCAAAAATTATGTAACAGTTGGCCTGCAACAATCAATGAATGAACATTGTCATATGACAAAAAACGGAAAAAGTCGTAGTGTGGAGAACAAGTTGGAAGCAATAAGTAGATGAGATAAAGGAGAAATTATTCGGAATGTCGCTGTCAATTATGGTGTTGGAGAGACTACTGTGGGCGATTGGCGCGATCTTTTCCAAAAATGGTTTTTCGAACAGTTCGTTCCTTCGGTTTAGAAATTTTTGAAAAAAATCGTTTTTCTAGAACAGCGATTCTATTACTCGACAACGCCTCATCGTACTCAAACGAGTCGATCCTTAGAAGTGAAAACATCACTGTCAATTTTTTTCTACCAAATGTGTCCTCCATGGGACAACCAATGGATCAAGGCGTAGTCGAGACGTTCAAACGTCATTACCGACGTCTTTTACTGCAAGAGAGAAATGCACCACCAGAAGTATCCTCAAAGAGTATTTGCTTCCAATAGATCTAAAAAGTGTAATTTACTGGTCAGCTCAAGCTTAGGATGCTGTCCAAAGGCTCATGCTGGAAAAGTTATGGAGAAAAGTCTTGCCTTCTACTAATCAATGTGATGAAATTGTAGATGACGTAGATCTGCATAGCATCATGGAGCAAATTCCTGGTGACGATTGTGGGCAGGAACTTACCGAAGATGAAATCGGTCATCTCGTCAATTTTGGAGAGGAAATTGCGTATGATATAGAAGCTGTTTATAATGCTGTTTATATGAAAAAAGCATGGGAGTTATTGGAAAAGAAATATGAGGACAAACCAATTGTTTTTACGGATGTTCTGCTCATGTTTTAAATTTATTAGTAAACGATATTGGGAAATTGGGTACAACTCTATCATTAGTCCACGACTGCAACGCAATCATAAAAGTTGTCAAAAGTTAATCTGTTTTAATAGCTGCATTTTTAAATCTACAAAAAGAAAAACACGAATCAAATCCATGTTCGCTAAAATTACCGGTAGTAACCCGATGGGTCTCGATTGTGATGTGCCTTGCGAGCTTACAAACTAACAAAACTGTTTTAAAGGCTCTTGTAATAGATTATACATACGAAGACTTACTGGAAAAAAGAAATATAAGCAATATATTAAATGATGATATATTTTGGAAAAGAATGGACAACTTTTTAAAAATTCTTCAACCTTTGAAAAACTGGTTACAATTTTGGAATCTGATAAATCTGGACAAATAAGCGTTGTTATTGAAGCCTTTCATGAAGTTGAAAATATACTAAAGCAGGAATTGCCGTTATCGCCTTTGCTTAAAAATGAAGAAATCAAGATACTAAAAGCTGTCGAAAATAGGAGAATCCATTGTTTGATATGTATTCATTAATACAAAGGTAATTTTCGATTAGATGAAAATTTATTAAAATAATTATAATTAATGATTCATACTTTATCCGTCCACTTTCCCAACCTTAACGAAAATGAAATTTTAGAAAATCTTGCTGAATATGGAAGCGACACAGGATTTTGGAAAATGAAGTTTATTCAAGAATCTGCAAACAACCCAAATATAGTCGCAGTAACTTTTTGGAAGGGTTTTTGTTCTCAGTTTCCATTAAGAGTTGTAGCGGAAGCAGTTCTAACAATACCAGCTACATCTGCCGCTACTGAGCGTAGTTTCAGCTCTTGTGGACGCATCCATTCGAAAAATAGAAATCGATTTACAAATAAGCGAGCAGACAGGCTTACATATCTGAGTCATAATCTAAAACTCTTTGCCTCAGAGTCTTCATCATCAGTTAATCTTCAGGGCTAGAAGAACCCCCAAGAGAGGCTTGTCCCTCTACGGCATCAACTAGTACTAACAGCAATAACAGACTGGTTATTGAAACTGACGACAACAAGGACGCTTCATGAAGACAGTGATCTTTATGAAGAAATGCAGGAAACTCTAATGGAGTCCGATGAAGTGGATACTGATTACAGTGAAACAAAAAAAGCTACTGATTAGTAATAGTAGTGAAATTGAGAAAGTGAACATTAAATAACTAAAAATTTATTATTGAAAACAAAATTATCTTTGTTTATATTGTCTTACAGGTTAGACTCCTGCACAGCTTAATCCCATTTACTTTTATATTACCTTCAATACGTTTTCTGTTGTAAAATACTAGATTGCTTTATTTGGTTTCTGGATATAAATTAAATTCTGCCGGATAGTAGTTCAGTAGTAGGTAAAAGATTTTAATTAAAAAAAAAACTTAAAAAACTTTGAGTCATAGCAAGTAGTAACAAGCATTTACAGGGATACGTTCAACAAATAAAAGAACGTGGAGGTTCCTGTGTAGACGTTTGAGTTTGGATCAGTGTTCAAGGACCAGGGATTTCTTAATTTACTGGAAATATTTATAGAAGCATATTAGACAATATAATACTACCTTCTGTAACACAAATATTTGATGCTATCTTTATTTTGCAACTAGAAAACAGCTCTATTCATACTTTCCGTCTTGTTATGGAAAGCCTTGAAGAGAACGAGGTATCTATATTACCTTGGCCGGCAAAGAATGCTGACATTAACCCCGTTAAGAATATCTGTACTCTATCAAACACATCAGCATTTATGTCATCATGATAATCAGACGTCTTCAGTTCTTCTTCATCAAACACATATCGTTGACTTCTCAAACTTTTTGTCTGGTATGACCTTCGTTTAGACATGTCTTGTCTAAATAATAAATTCGGTCGATTTTGACAACGATAATCTTTAATTGTCATCAAATATCCTCTCCTAGACTCACAAGAATACACGAATCTATACAACAGCAGTTGTAATAGTGTGCTGGCCTACAACATGTCGAATTTAAATGAAGAAAGAAGGCATTCTACATTAAGCTGAGCTCACACCCCTCCACGAGAGCAAAAAGTGTCGATCCTACTCCAATCCTTCCTACGCATTTCGATAAAATATTTTTGTTGCAAAAACCAGCTCATTGAAAATTAAACAGCACATCGTACGCTGGAAAAAAAGCGCGTTTCTGTCAAATAACAACAAAAACAGGGTAAAAGGTTGCAAATAACTCATCGGCAACATATTACAATTTTCGATAGCGTCAGCAAAAATTAATGCTTACACAAACAGGAAAGCAACGACCTGAAATTTTTACTACCAGGATAACGGTTAAAAACAACGCTACATATAAATATATCTATATATGATAAACAAATTCGATGCGCCAAAACTGGCCATCTTCTCCCATGTGTGCAATGAGTAATTAATAATCATTTATATACCACTGGCAAAACATTTTACCCGAATTATTTATATATAGCGGCGCCTGCAGATT
The DNA here is from genome assembly GCA_023690525.1 of Holotrichia oblita. Lineage (NCBI taxonomy): Eukaryota > Metazoa > Arthropoda > Insecta > Coleoptera > Scarabaeidae > Holotrichia > Holotrichia oblita. The sequence goes on from CM043017.1 coordinate 175,380,669, forward strand.
AAACGAAAATTATCATTAATTATTTTAGGGATAATCTCGTGTAATATGCACATCTGCCGCTGGCGTTTGATGCTCTTTTTACGATAATTAACGATATTCTATATAATGCGGACATATGTTCCTCTCCACCAACATACTTTCACATTGGCACTGCACCTTGTTTAGGTCGTCGTATCTATATAAGCACGGGATGTTAGATGTGCCTCGGGCCTTAATTTAAAAATTATATGTAATGATGTACATATATCAACTTCAACAAATTTTGAAATGATGGTAACAGGCCAATCAACTCGGGTTACTTAATCGGATATATAGGTGGATATTTTTCTTTCTTATTCGATAGCGTAATGAGACGTCTTCGTGATCATTAACGTATTATATTATACAACTTAATTCTGGTTTAAATAATATATTTGGATACAATATAAATACCTATAATCTAAAAGGAAATCACTTTTCAATTTAGTAACAACATGAAACATATAATCATTTCCTTATTAATCTGTGTTAAAAACTTTCTCTATCGTGACAACTTAATTTTCAAAACTGCAAATTCTCACTGTTGTTGCTACATATTTTAATTGACGATGCATTTTTTAAAGAAAATACAAAATATAGCAAGTGCTGTACTAGTAAAAAAAATATCTCGGTGAATAGGAAATATAATTATTCTCGTTAATACCCAATCCAGATGAGTTAATGACAGTATATCATTACTTTTAAATCACATTATTTCCGCTTGCCTTTAATTATATCTAATTAATCCAAGTGATACCTTTCTTCCGCCATTGTAGTGCATAATTATCTCAAGCACGGAATATACTACTGCGTTGAATAGAAATAGAAATTATGCAAAGTAGTTGTATTGTATGACGTGCTACTACTTCGGATCATAGAAACTGATTGTGAGACAAAATAAGACAAGATATAGAACCATTAAAAGTTTTTAAATAATAATAAATACTTAAAAACGATTATCAACGGTTGAAACGGTTAAAATTATATCGGATAATTGTGACTTGAACATGTCAAAGCCCCTCAAAAACCAGACTGAATTTTTTGAACCAAAATAGCCATTAGTTTGTGTTTCAATATCATTTTTCAAATTTCGAAACAAGTAATAATCAGAGAGTGCCAAATCGGACGACTATAACATTACCTTTATCGGCTGGGCAATGAATCTCGGCATTGACAACATCAAGAAGATTTATGCAATGTGTTTTGTTGATAGATTTACCCGATTTGGGATAATCCACATGCACAATCCCATCTTTGTTCCGGAGCACACTGGCCATGACATTTTTGGAATTTCATTTTGGTACGCTCGACTTCTGGTGGCAACTAACCAGGAAGCTGTCATTCGGAAGCTGAATTTTAGGTATATGCTGGTGCGTAGTAGACCCAAATCTCATCGACAGTTAGCATATTGTCCAATAAGTCATCCCATTCGGCACCATACTCGTCTAAAATCGATTAAGCATCTTCAACTGTTTTCTTCTTTTCCTCATTCGACAACAACTTGGGCACTTACGTTGCCAAGACCTCTCTGAACTGAAAATGCGTTATGATCATGTGTTGTAGACATCCTTTCGCCGAACTCTAGGATTCTTGAGCAAACAGTCGGTGATGGCGTTTAACAATGTCGAATTAAGCGGATTTGGAGGTCGTCGTTCTTTTGTCTGCGTGGAGGTTTCTGTACCACCTTGATTTGAAATAATGATACTATTTGGGGATAGTGATACGATTTGGGCATTCACTGCCATATGCAGCATTCAGCTTGCATTTTTGATTGAACAACTGAATAGGAATACGATTTTTTTTGGAATAGAAGTAAACACTGTTGTTCAGGAGAACCATCACCTACTTCAATTTTTCTCCATAGGAGGCCCTGTACAGGGACTTGTCATTCAACCTGTACCAAGGAAGTTAACCAAAGAAGTTAGTCTCAAGATTGAAGAAAAAAATTATTGCCATAAGATACACCATCTTCATGGTACAGAACTAGAAAAAGAGGATTTCCTTCCATTTTTGAAGAGGATGTGTTCTGTAATGATGTCCTTGGCCGGATAAATATGTGCAGTCCTCCTTCATCATGATAATAAATTCACATCACTACCAATTACTCATTATGTACACTTAAAAAAAAACTCTGCTAAAACCTGCATGTTATTTTGTCGAAGTTGAAATACAAGTACCATTAGTAGACCTTATATGGAGATCTGAAAGTCCCATGCTTCTGGCACAGCAATAAGAGTACACCAAACACCCCTGCTTTTTGTGAAGGTGGGACAAGTTAGACAGAACCCGGTACTGGATGGAAAGGTAATAAACGATGAAGATTTTGGTTGCAAATTAGAACAAAGAACTTCATGAAGAAAAACCTAGTGGGTAGTGAAGCAGTTTATGATTGCTCTCTGTAAAGAAGAGGAACGTTTCAGTTACTTGCGTGACAAATTCCCTACATTGTGCAAGGCAAAACTCATGGGCTCTGACATTCGCAAACTGTTGAGAGATCAACAGTTTGAGACAAAAATAAATTTTAAGAAAAGGCAGCCGGGCTATCATAGATGAAAGCAGTAAGTGCCTTGGCAACAATAAAGACGAACATTTTAAGGCAATCATCAAGGATATGATACAAAATTTTAAAGAACTAGAATGTTTATTGAGCATCAAGTTGCACTTTCTGCACTACCACTTGGATTACTTTCCAGAGAATTTGGGAGCCGTTAGCTCAAAGCAAGAAACAAACATTTTCACCCATTTTCACCAAGATGTGAACACAATCTGCCCAGATGCGATGAAATTGGATTCATAAAATTTCTTAGCGCAGCGACATCTATGAGTGAACGAAGATAGGTGAATGTTCTACCCTTCATCTATTTAATCTCAAAATTTGAGCGAATTCGATCGATATTTCACTGTGGCTTGACATTTTATGTAAAGTCAGACACAACATCAGAACTTTGCAGACTCGCAATGAAGAAAACATCGAGAAAGTCAAAGAAATTCTTCCAAGCGAGTGCTGTGTGTCTGCGAAACTCGTCGAAAACTACAGTTTATCGAATTTTGACCGAAGACTTGGACAAATGGAGGGTCTATGCGCGCTTTGTACCACACACAACTCTGACAGATGACCAAAAAGATTGGATACTTCAACAGTTTTGCAAAGAAATGTTAAAAATCCCCCAAAGAAATCTGGCAAGCATGTCAGCCATTGAAGTAATTTTAGATTGTAGATAACACAGATCTGTAGAAAAAAAAAATGTTTTGGTGACAGGAGTCTTTGAGCTGATTTTTACCATATTTGTGGTACCGAATCCAAATATGTATCAGCTCTCCTTTTACAGATATGGCAGATCCTGTAATTAGTTCTTTTAATATTTTTTGATATATTGAGAAATAGAATACTGAAAGTGAAATAAATTCACAAAGAAACTACTTCCAACTAATTTTGTTGTTTCCTTTGTATTATGCCTTATTTATACAACAAACTATCAATAAATGTCACGTATATTACTATTTTGTAAGCAAATATCACACCATAAAAAGCAGTTTAAAACTTCTTCTTCACAATGGTAATAAATTTGGCTCAATACCGATTGCTCATTCAACTGTAATGAAAGAACAATAGCCTTGATCTTACAGAAGATATCATCAAAGTCGCTGGGTGATTTGTGTAGACTTAAAAATGGTAAACTTTCTTCTTGGGCAGCTAAGTGGCTACACAAAATATCCTTGTAGGGGAGAGTGGGGCACAGAGGACCACTTAAGACAAAAAGTGTTATTTGGATATAATTTATGATTGGAATCTGCATTCGTAGGATGTGGAATATAAACATTTTTAACAAATAGGAACTAGTACTGGTTGTATTTTTAAAGACATGAGTTAATACTGTCAGTCCCCTGTGCCCCATACCTCGGAGCACATGGGACAGCTTAACTATATACAAAGAAAATAAGTCATGTTAAAAATGAAAGAAAGTAGCTATATTTGGTCACAAAATACATTTTACTCTTAAATAAAGTTAGAAAGTATATGGCAAAAATAACAACGAAATGTTTGCTTTAATAAAAAAAGAATTACCTAAAAGCGAATACTTATTTTCATGAAAAATAGAAACTAGTTTCGTCACAATTTACGCATACGAACTTATCGTCATGTTCTGCCAGTGGTGACATTCTTGGCACTGAATCCATCCATAGGGCACAAAGAACCACATGTCGGTCCGCTCTGACCCAAATGTACATTTCCAACTGTTAAAATAAGTTTTTATAGATTAGTTGATTCACAATTCTAAATTATTATGGTCTTTTGAAACCGTATGAATAGCAGTTTTAAATGCCTGCAGTGAATAAACACAAACTAAATACCATTAACCGTTTTAAGGGATATAATAACAACAAAATATTACAAGCCTTAGCTTATAAAACAGTTTCTTTCGCACTATAACTGCAAACGCTGGTTTAACCTACAAATCTGACTGCAATGTGATAAAATGATGTGGTAGATACAGTATAGAGAAGGATCAAACAGATGGCAGCAACTACACCAAAAATATTTAGGAAGTCCTCTGTGCCCCAGCGGTTCTGTGTACCCCACTCTCCCCTTCCCCTGCATATAAGGCAAGGCCTAATGTAGCAATTTGTTAAGACTCTTGGTGCTAATGGACCATGCTTCGCCTACATAGGAAGAAACCTGCCTCAGCTAAATAGAACAAATAAGACTACTTACAAAAAATTCGGCTTTTATCGAATCAATGAATTAGATCGAAAAAAAAGCTTGGCTTTCATTTGTTGATATAATGAAAAAATTTCTGGAAAATAATAAAAGTGAAAACTATGTTGAGCTAGTAAACCGTATGCTAGATAACTTCCAATCCCTTGGATGTAATATGAGCATCAAAGTCCACTACTTGCAGAGTCACTTGGATTGTTTTTCTGAAAATTTAGGCTTCACCCATATGATGGCATGGAATATATCCATACCAGCATATTATTGCTTTATCGAGCAAGTACCAACATATCACTTACATTATCTTGAAAACTAGAGCTGATAGGGGAAAACTAATGCCATATTTGGATTCAGCACCCCAAATGTACATACTTAAAATCAGCTCTAAAAAGTTAGACACCAAAACCACTGTAGACCTGTGTAATCAGTATAGATAGTGTATGAGAGTGTCGGACTGGGCCTTTCTTTGGACGAAGTTGACAATTTCCTTCGTATTCCTTTATAATCAGAAGTGTAGCTGATTTTTCAATGCTAATAGCTATACTACTAACCATCCTACATAAAACAATTCCATTCTGCGATCAGTTAAGGAGTAATGGACAAAATAAGAAAAATTAAAGTTAATTTTTTGATATGGTTTCCATGTAATATTTTACAATAAAATGACAATTTGCAAAACCCAATCATAAATTACCTCCTTTCCGTAAATCACTTGAAAAAAATCAAGTGATATATATCATAATATATATCACGATATATATCATGATATTTATTGATTGATATATATCATGATCAGGGTGTTTCCTAAGTAATCTACAATATTATATGGGGCGCTTCGTCACTCAATTTTAAGACGAAAAGTTCATATAAACATGTGTGATAAGTCTTGTCGTTAATGAGATACAGGGTGTTGAATTGTTTGTAATAAATCAGCTGTGATTGTATTTGAAATTAATTTTTCCTGGTGACGCTACTGGTTTTTAGAAGTAATACGAAAAACATGCTTATTATAAGTGACGTTTGAAGTAACGTTGACAACTGTGTCAAACCTAAAAACCAACGCAAACAACGAACAATAAACCGGTGCGACATACCTTCATTTTCTAGAAAATGAACTTCCAGTTATTTTAGAAGACGTACCTCTTATTATTAGAAGGCGCATGTGCGCAGTACAGCTTTACCAACCTCATCTGGTAGTAAAGTATGTTGGGAAGGTTTTATAACACAAACATCAACAAAAAAATTTACAGAACCATGTCATAACAAGCCAAAACCCACAAAAATTCGACGAACGGAAAAATCATATTTAGATGCTGACATAGTTTTTACGTCAGAGTCATACGCGAAACGTATAACTTTACAAATGGGCAGATATTTCTATGGCACAAACACGCCTTTTAATCATGCAGAGTTTCGAGAATTATATAATATAATGAGACCTGGGTATAGACGTCAAATTGGTGGGCAAATTTTGGATGGAACCTATCAGTCAGTCTTGGAGGAGTGTAAACAAAAACTAGAAGGTCAAGGTTGTTTCCATGTCTTTGGATGGATGGAGCAACATTCATAATGAGCCCATTGTATGTTGTTCAATAATGAGCCACAGTGGAGATTCATATTTAGTGACAACTGTGGATACATCGGGACATCCACACACTGCAGAATACTTGAAAGAAGTGGCAACTGACGCAATTCAGAAGACTGAGGAAACCTTTGGTGTAAAGGTAAAGAGTTTTGTTACAGACAACACGGGCAGCGTTTTAAAAATGCGAAAGGAACTTATTAAAGATGTTGATCTAATTCACTATGGATGTTCTGCCCACATCCTTAATTTGCTTGCAGAAGACCTCGAAATTCCAGGGGTCGCAGAGCACATTTTGACAGTTATAAAGTACTTCAGAAACAAGCATTTACCTGCTGCTTTTTATAAGGAGATGAAGGGAACAAAACTAGTTATGCCTATGGAAATCCGCTGGAACACAATGAGCGATGCAATTAACTCATATTTGGATAACCGGAGAATATTGGTACAGTTATGCCAAGATCACGAGAAAGTTATTGATAAAGACATTATTAGAATAATTAATGATGCCCACATTATAAAAAATGCAATTGATCTCATGAACATACTTAATCCCGTTGCTATTGCATTAGACCGCATCCAACGTGATCAAACTACAATAATTGGAGTTGCAGTAGAAATATGCTACCAACTGGAAAAAAGATTTGAAAGTGAAAGATCAACCAAGTACGGTAAAGAAAGCGTTTGTCAAAAGAAAGGATATGGCCTTGGGATCACATCACTATTTGGCGAATATGCTCGATCACAGATTCTAAAACAACAGGTTTTTGATCTTCTAAATACAACAAACCCAGAATTTGTTCCGCTTGTTATGGCTCTTACAACAAAGTCTTCTCCATTTCCGAAATTTATTTTCCGCTCAATTCCAAACAACAAGTCCAATGATTTTGTGGAAATCAGTCACAATTTCTGACTTAGAATGGCCAAAGAAAGACTTCATGGAATTATGTGAGCAGTTATTGAGTACAGTAGCGGCAACAGCTGGTTTAGAAAGAATTTTTCAAGTTTCGGCATAATTCAATCTAAATTAAGGAATCGTTTGGGCAACGAAAAAGCGAGTAAACTTGTTTTTAAATGTTTAAATCAGAATAATGATAAGAAAGCCAAAAACTTGGACTGGATATCGTCAAGATGACGATGATATTCCTCTTCTTTCCGGACTTAGTAATGCTAAATCAAACGATAGAAAAGATGACACGTTTTTATGTTATTTCTTGTTATTTTAGATTGAATTTAGTTTAATTTTTGTTTTTACCAAAATAAAGATATTTCATACATATTTTACGTTTTTTTTTGCATTTTAGCCTAGGGAAAAAATATCAAAATTTCTGATATATATCCGATATTATAATATTTTGATATTTATATAAATATCATGATATTTGCCAACCCTGGTCTTAGTCTATCCCTAAATACGTTATAACAGCAAAACTGCTAAAATTAGGTTATATAGGGCTTTCCGAATCCGCCACAAAATATATATTATTCCATTAAAAAAAAACAGGTTCGACACACCACTGGAATATGGCACGCCACTGGTGACAAAAAATATTTTAGAGACACGGTGATTGTAATTATGGACAATTTTGCTCTTAGACTTTTTCGATATAATATATGATAAAGGAGCTACGCTCCTAGGCATCTTAGATGCTACATCCTGTATAATTTACGTCTTATCTTCACCGCCTAACTCTATATAGTAATATAAGGCATACGCCATCATTACCAACGATATGAAGAAAAAGTTACTCATTCACCATATTACATAGTACCAACACTACACCCTATCTCATAACCGAACACGCAAATAACTTAAAACGAACTGGCTGGTATGATAACGTAGAACACAATAAGAGACCTTGATAAATTTATGAACCGCCCCTCGTAGATATAACTCGTTTAAGAAAAATCTTATAAAAGTCCGCTGGGAATTTGTTTCCTTGCAAAACTTTACAATAAACTAAGTTGAATCTTTAATAATGTACACATATTGGACAATTTCAGAGTCGCAATTTACGAGCGTATTTCGGGTAGTACAAAACGGGACTCATATCGATACCAATAAGTTACGTATTTATGTCGCGGAGAGGGCATAGGTCGGTTGTTATATTCTATTTTCAGACGGGGCGACCCGAAAAACCCCTTCGGAACGACTCTGATAGGAAACAATGAGGTCGTGCTGCAAATTCAATTTAGAATGGCTGGAAACAAATATTTAATTCAGTAATGGGCCCTTTTCGTCTATCTCTCTTCTACGCACCACCGCTTATCGTCTCCTCCTTTAGGCCTTCTTCACTTTTATACGTTTCTCGTACTAGTCCGAGTTTTTCGATTCGCGTTCTGTAAACGTACCTTCGCGCCGTCTCACTCGCTCGCGTACATATACGCACGCACACACAAAACTCCGGTAGATATGATAAAAGTTTTTCTCATTTTTCTTCGCGGGGAGACTTTAATAAAGCCTGGTCCTGTAAAATCCGGGACTGTATTTTTAATTATTTTTCGCGCACTCCCAACTTATTTTCATTAGATTTGAAATAATTTCCTTTCCACTTTATTTCTTGTTCTTGCCACCGAAGGTTTAATTGTATAATAAGTGGGGTGGGGAGACTGACACGATTTTTATAACTGACTTAACAATCTAAAGTTTTAATATTTCACTTAGAGACTGTAAGAACTATCCACCCATTTTTACAACTGTCGCTATTACTGCACAATCTGTAGAAGAACGATTTTAAGCTTTAAGTTTACAAATTTTGAACAACAAATTATGTGAAAGTGACTAATAACTTAATTTCAAATTAATCACAAAAAAAGGAGAAAATGAACACAAATTTCTTCTTAATTTCCCTTTCAGCAATAACGAGTATGTCCTACGTGTGCTTCAATGACAGCTAGGCAACGTCTTTGGATGTTGGTTATGAGATTATTAACGTTTTCGTGCCGAATCTGTTGCCAAAGTTGTGGAAGCAAATTTTTCAATTATTCCATTGTTTGTGGTTGGGAATTATGATAATTCAAAGCTCTCTGCCACTGATCCCAAGCATGCTCTATCAGTTTTACATCAGGCGATCGAGCAGGTATAGCTAAATGAGGAATTCCATTGGTGTCAGTTGCATCTAAAACTGCCATGGATCGGTGTGGACGAGCATTACCGTCCAAAAAACGCAAATCAGGACCCACAGCAGCATGAAACTCTGGCGCAATATTGTTAATCACCTGATTCAAGTATACTTCTGAATTCATGTTTCCCGGAACAACCAGCAAGTCGGTACGGCCATCATGACAAATGCCTCCTCATACACAAAAAGTGCGTCGTCTGAAAGACTGATCGCCGATGTCTTGGTACTAAATGTTATGTCCCGGTACAAATTTTCAACGATTACTAAATGTATACATTTTTGTGATATTGTACACCCCACTTAACCTTTGTTTAGCCTGTCAGTCACAATTTTAGAATTGTATTAGTACGTGGTTGGTAAAAATTTGGAGTGTTGCTGTTTTGGTGTCTAAAATACACCGCGCTGGTTTAGGCATCGTGTGCCTATCAGAAATCCAAAACGGTTGACAGATGCGGAAATGTTAGCTATTTTGAGAGCTACTAGTTCGGAAGAAGAAGTGGAAAGCGAAGAAGACGATTCCGAAAACCAATATATTTTACAAAGTAGCCATGAGGTGAAGGTGCTGATGAAATGGATAGCGAAAGTAGGGAAGAGAATGTTTTTCAGGGAGATTTTTTTCTTGGTAAAAATAAATCTAAGAAATGGCAGAAGAAGCCTGTTATGAGTTTCCCAAAACCCCTAAAAAAAAATTAGTGAAAATATTGCCACGTCCCAGCAAAATGCAATGAATATAAGGAATGACCTCGATGCGTTCCAAAAGTTTCCACAAACGATATAATTGACAGTGTTTGAACCAGAACTCTTGGCATTCTTTGCTTTACGGTTTTTATCCGGCTTAAAGAAGGCTAATCATACCAATTTTCATGAACTCTGGGCACAAGATGGAACCGGATTTGACCTTTTTTGCAGCTTGCATGAGCTATAATTGTTTTCTGCTTATATTGTCGGCTATTCGATTTGATGACAAAGAGATCAGAAATACACGTCGGCAAACAGACAAATTGGCAGCTCTTCTTGAAATATTAGGCCAATTTGTGACCAATTACAAAAACAAGTATTGTCATAGTGAGTTCTTGACCATCGATAAAATGCTAGTTCCATTTCGGAGACGCTGTAGTTTTATACAGTACATCCCTAGCAAACCCACCAAATATGGACTGAAAGTATTTGCATTTTTTGATGCCAAAACGTATTACACTTCCAATTTGGAGGTGAGACTTACAGACCCTGTAAAAGGAAGTGCCCGCAATTTAACTACCGATAATTGGTACAGAAGTATTCCACTGACAGTATCAGTTTTGCAAAAAAAAAAAATTGGGTAAATCGAGGGGAGATGGACCAGTAGGAGAAACGGACCACCAGCGATTTCACGCATACAGTGGCAACAATGCTTGCCACGCCGGTATAGAATCATGAAACAGCATTAGTTGGTCATCGGTAGTACATTTACTCGCGTGTGTGTGAAGTTTGTCCAAAGTTATTGGGAAATTTTGTTTTGAATCGTCACCAAACTTTTGCATGGTGTTTCTCTTTGAACAGTTACTTAAGTTGAGGTATATTTTAGGTAAAAATTTAGACATGTTATGTGTAGATACACATTCCGGCATGCACTTAACCTCAAAAGTGTAGCGTTCACGTGTTTACTTGCTTGAGGATTTATTAGTCCATCTATCCTACACTTTTGGGAGAGACGGGCCAGTAGGGTATAGGAGAGATGGACTTATGTCTTCACCAAGTTACATGACTCATATTCGCCAGAAGAAACAAAAGCAAAAACAAACACCTGGGCCAAACCGAAAAGGACAGAAGAGCGAAAAACCTTCCAAAAAGGAGTCACTAAAATCTACGGAAAAAGGGTTGAAAAGAAAACGGAGGCACGAGTCTACGTCTTCAGAATATGATGGAGACGTAATCTTGGATGATTCGTCTAGTGGGGAGAAACCTTGGATGACCTCTAAAACCAGTGCGTCGGGTGTCTCGAAGACTATCGCCTTACAATGAAAAAAGAGGACTGGTTACGATGCATTCTGTGTTCTAGATGGTTGCACGAAGGTGTACTTCCTACATCAATACCTGCCAACTCTGTGGTGCCGCCCCCATTATGAAAAAGGGGAAGAAGAAACTTAATTAGTGCACGGTCCATCTCTCCTATAGTCGATGGTCCTTCTGGCCTATGCCTTCTAGGACAGATGGATTTTTTTGAATTTTCATTTTTTTATATTTTATGATTATTTGTTAAGTCGCATTATTGTTTAGACTGTGCCAAATAGATTACCAAAGTTCATGTTAACGTTGTACGTTTTTGCAGAGTTTAATTTATATAAATAAAGAAATGGTCCATCTCTCCTCAATTTACCCTACATTGGTTGGTAGAAAAAACAAAGCGGATATTCCGACCGAATTTCAACCTAATAAATCCAGGCCTGTGAATTCGACTCTTTTTGGCTTCCAGAAAGATTTGATCATGATATCATTTGTTCCTAAAAAGAATAAGGCTGTTATATTGATCTCATGCACAATGATGCTGAAATAAACCAAGACACAAGTAAGCCAGAAGTAATTCATTTTCACAATGGTAAAAAAGGAGGGGTTGATCAACTTTGTGCCAACTACTCAGTATTTCAAAGAACTAGAAGGTGGTCATTTTCTATTTTTTTCACTTACTAAATGTGACTGGTGTGAACGCACAAATATTGTATAATGGAACACATTCTGAGGAGCAGCCTTCGAATCGAAGAACATTTTTGAAGGCTTTAGCGATGCAGCTGATGGAAAGACATCTTATCGAACGAGCAAAATTACAAAACTTACCAGCAAGGATGAAATTTTTGTTGTCCAAGTCTAAAGAAACTCCAGCAGAAAATGAAACTTCAGCAGAACCACCACAGAAAATAAGGAGCCATTGTGCATTATGTGGACGAGCGAAAAAGTGACTACAATGAAGTCCACATCGTGTCAAGTATTTGTACGTCAAGAACATGCAATCACTGTAATTAAATGCTAATCTTGCACCAATTTATTGCTAGGTAATGAAATATAAGATGCGTATTGAACGGTTTTGTGTACTTTTTATTTTTTTTAGCTTTTAGCTTTTGTCCAATTGACAAGCTCTCTTGCCCATTCCAATCTTTGACGCCTAAGTTCGCGAGCCAATCGTACACCTCTAACAAGTCGTCTTGAACGTAAATCTACATTTCATCAACATCTTCTGACAGTCTCAGTTGATATTGATATTCCTGTGGTTTCTGCGAGCCTCCTACTCAACATTCTTCGGTCTTCAGCAGGGGTAGTTATCGATGGGCGCCCCCTTTCTTCAACAGATCCAGTTTCTTGAAAACGTTCTAGAAATGACACTTTGGCTAACTTGAAAAAAAGTTGTTACGTCACTTTGTCGTTGACCACCCTGTAGCAAAACAACTTTAATAAACCATCAGTAAATCAGCAGATTTTGAGATATATCCTTAACTTATGTAGAGCAGTTTATATATGTATATAAATATACGCAATCTAAGTCTATTTGACAGTAATAAAATCATTTACTTGCACACCAAATGATGCCAATTCCGTTCTAGTTAAGCGGGAGCTTGTTTGATCGTCAACAAACAGAAGATAATTGAAAGGAATCCTCAAAACTGGTAATTGGATTATGGGGTTTTGTAGAATAGCCAACCCTCATTCCACGATTCCCTTCTCATTCCTTCGCACGACTCGGTTCGTTTTCCTTCCACTTCTTCGACAATCTTCACGATGTCTTCTCGTCAATTGTACGTTACCTCACCATCATACGGCAGAAGCGCCCGTCTTATATTAATTAATAACTCTTTTACCCCGGGAGTAACAGTAATTAGTAACGCATTCAATTCAAAGTTGATAATAATCCCCATGGTATTCATTACAGTGAATACCCATTTAATTAGCTCATTAGTTGTCTAATTGATGTTACAAACTTCAACTGGCATTGAGAGTGGAGATGAGGAGAACGGAGGTGTACGCCAGAGAGTAAGTACAGTTCTTGCGAAGTTTCAGAACACAGTTTCGTGGAACGTTACAAGTACACCAGTGTGACTGATAGAATGGGAATGTAATAACATAGTAGAACGTGCGTCAAAATAAACTAAATTTCTTATGTATTATTAAATATTGAAGTTAATTGTCATTAGATCCGTGCATTTTGTCTATAGAGTTAACAAGCAACACAATAGCTAACTATATACGTATGGTAAGTAACAGCTGTGAGAGATCTGTATCCTCTGGGGTCCAATTTTCCCAGTGGTGGACACATTTTTTTCGGAAAGTCTGGGTACGAGCACCCTCCATAGACAAAAAGATATTTTTAAAACCATTATTGAATGAGCTTAAGAAAACTAGAGATGCCAGTAAAAAAAAACTTTTGTGTAAAACATTTGTGACCGAGAGAGTCGGCCTTCACTTTTTTTTCCAGTTGTGGAGTAATAGCCCTTTCGGCCGAGAATTCTCAAGGTGTGTAGATAGTCACTGGTCAATTGATGACAGGAAAAGTGCCGATTTTTTCGTATTCCTATGGATGTGCATCCTCAATAGCTACGGATCTTCTAACTCGAACTCGAGGAGGAGGTCTGTCCAAGTCGAGTTTGTCGGGGGTACTGATAAGAGAGTTTTCAGATCCTCCAATTCCTTCAAGGATCCTGCTCGCTAGGTGGATAACCTAGTGCTTCAAAAAGACTTCGCCAAGATCTTCTCCTTGATGTTGGTTTCTTACATATCACGGTGCATCAGTTATTAATAGAGGAATGCAGTTTTGGAGAGCTTCAAGACGCTTGAAGTTTAATTTCGATATACTAGACCACGAGGGCACACCATACGTGATAATCGTCTTCAAGAAAGAGTAATATATCAGGATCTTAATATTCAATGATATCTTGCACCTGGACCACAATAGAGGATATAGATAAGATCCGGCTACGCTGAATTTATTGATAGTTTTTTCAATGTGTTGCCCAAAGGTCATTCATGCATCAAGTTTCATGCCCAAGTAGATGCGCGAAGGCAGTCTGATTGTTATTTTGTCTGGTGGAGGACGACGTTTCCTTGTAAATCGGACATCTACACACTTCGAGTTGTTTATGCGAAAACGCCATCTTAAAGCATAATCCAATAACCCATCCAGGGAGTACTGAAGTCTCCTATGTAGTTGTTCTGCGTTACTGGAGGCAGCAAAGATGGTAGTGTCATCTGCGTATATGGCGAGAGTCGCATATGTAAATGAGAAACACACTCGGTCCCAACAAGGAGCCCTTTGGAACGCCCACAGCCATTGGCTTGAGGGCTGAAAGATTTTTTTTTCGGTGGAATGTCCTCAAATGGTTCGTTCTGTAGAAGTTTTTCTAAACCTTCTCAAAACAATAACCTCGAGAACCTCGTACCGTCTACTTAACGAGCCAATATATTTGGCTTGTTTTACAAAAATTCCTTAGACATGGCTTCCGAACACAGCTTCTGCAAAAGTGCCAATGACGTTGGCTTTCGATCGAATCTTTGTTAATTTTCTAAAACCCTACAGAATTATTTTAATTAAAATCAACTGTCAAGCGACACACTTTGACTAGTAACTTGATTCAAGTCAAAACAGAAAGAGAAATGCTTTTTTAGACTTCTCTTTTAACAATTTGAAAAGTTGTTTGTTGCTGCATTGCTACCAGCTCTATCAAAGACTATGTTCTTTCAGAAAATTCCTTTCAGACAGCATTATTTTAACATGATCTGCATTCTTCATATTGGTATTTTGGTCGTAAACGGTGGAGTGAAAGGTACCATCCTCACATCCAGAAATGGTAAATTTTTCCTGATATTTAGAGGAATTCCTCTCGCGAAACCACCAATTGAAAGCTTCAGATTTAAGGTAAATATTTAACATAATGCACAGTAGTAGTTACGAGGATGGTCTGAAATATTTCCGACCACAATGTGAAGATCGACAGGTATCCACCGCAATTTCAGCCATTTTGGACGCCCAGTTGTTGTTTGACAATCATTTGAGTAAATCGATGGACAAAGTCATACCTCATCATATCAGCAATACGCCAACACAAATGAAATATGATTTGGAGATCTTAGGAGGCGATGACCGTTCAAGACGTCCAAAAACTGTAAAACCACTGACGGTAACATCGCTAAAGTTCACCAAATATCTACATAGTGGTAAACGACCGACGAATTAAAGTGCGAAAGATAGCTGAGGTTATGAACATGTCCAAAGGACGTGATTGTCACATATTGAATCAAGATTTAGGCAACTTTTATGTTGTTACCGTTTGCTTTTCTTACTTGTTCTAATGTTTTAGTAAAATAAAACTTTTATTTCAAAAAATTTACTATGTTTTTGAACATAAAAGTTGATTTTTCTCGAAAACGGTCAACTTTAGAGCTCATGATCAACAGTACCTTTTTGTGTAGAAAACATTGGCGGTTCAAATGGGCGTGTCAAAACCGTACTTTTTCCAGTGGCGTAGAAGTTGGGGAGAAAAACAACCATTACCTCTTCAAAATCTTCACCAAATTTTCTCACACACAACTTAGCTTATTATAAGTAGAAAATGGTTACAAAACCTGTTTTCTTTACGATAAACGGTTCCGAAGATATTTCCAAAAAACGAATGTCTTTAATTAAATTTCAACACCCTTGTATCGCGAAAATGGTGCATTTTAGAGGGTAAGTTGATAGAAACTTTTTTCAAATTTTTTAACAATTTTTGGACACCCTATATATAGAAATATTAATAATTTTAAGGATTAATGTAATTTCTACATCAAAGATAAGAAAAATTACAGCGATTAGGAAAAATTGCAGTGAAAATGGTAATTGTGCAGAACTTTTAGGATCAAATCCACACTCAAATGGAGAAGCGTTTTCTCTATAAAGCTTTTTTTTGAAATAATAAAATTAAAATTAAAAAAATTCTAGAGATAATTAAACTTATATATCAAATTACAATGACTATTTATACTAAATTATTTAGATATTTTAATTGGAAATCAATTATAATTATTGTAGTAAGTATAGCAGCTTCAAAACCAAGATGATGAATACAAGAAAAATGATTATTTAACTGTAGTAAATGTAGTAAACGGACAGCTAAAAAGTTGTGCCAATAATTGCACGTAGTCCGTGAAAACCTGTTGCGATGAAAAATTTTAATCCATAAACAGAATCAGCAATAGTAAATGAAGCTTCAATATATTCATAAGCTTAAAGTATAGTAAAATAAATACCTAGTAAAACAGTAAGAGTAGTTTGATTAAAGTCATTTCCTATTAAACTATGATGAGCTCAAGTTACTGTTAAACCAGAAGTGAATAAAATACGAGCATTTAATAAAGGGATTTGATGAGGATTAAATGGGATGATTCCTTTTGGAGGTCATATTATATCTAATTCAATAATACATAGGTTTTAATCTTCTGTGACAGAAAGCTCGAAAAAATGAAATAAAAAAAATACTTCAGATGTAATAAATAAAATTATACCTCATCGTAATCCTATTGTAACTGGGTAAGTATGTAATCCTTGAAAAGTTCCCAAAGCTGCGGTTTAAGTTTCTGAATCGTCTTCAAGAATGCAGTTCACCAGCCGCACACTTCATTTTTTTTTTTTTGTGTGGTGGGTGCTTAGTTGCAGTGACTCCGTAAGCTGTATTACTTGTCTGGCTATCACTGCAACTCTCGCGGTGTAGTTTTTGTGTGTGTAAGTTGTGTTCAATTGGCTTTGTGACGGCATCATATCGTCTTTTATGATGCTGCGCTGTTAATCACTTTGCTCCCAACAGCGAATGGCAAGTCGATCCGGGATTAAACTCTCTGAAAAAATGTCACCGTCCCTCCAGAGAATTGAACCCCGGCGCCTATCGTCCTCTCACCACGATAGTCAGCCGCCTAACCACTGCGACCATCGACCCGTCAGCAAGATATTGCAAATACTTCGATTAAATAAATGTCTATATCTCGGAGAGTGGTCGTATATACAGATTCGTGTAATTTTTTTTTTTTTCTATCTATCTATAGAAAGCATTCGCGTGAAATTATTTGAAATATTCAATTGCGACGTCAATCGTGTATAAGCGTTTCTAAATCTGTCACTATTTTTAATTATTACAACGAAAGAAAAAAGAACTGAAAAATCTGATACCAGGCTGTATTTACTACAAGTCGAAAAAATTATTACAATATCAAGGAACCTCAACCTAAAGTGTACATAGCAAACAAAGGTTTTGAAAAAATTGTCTTGCTTCATTGGTTAAAGAACAAAGTAATAGAAAAGAATATGCAATTCACTACTTTTAATTGGCTAATTGTTTAGGTGACTCACCTTGTAAGTAAATCACAGTTAGACAAATAATAGTGGGTAAAAAATCATAAGTTTCACAACGATACATATCTGGAGTTATCTAGTAGTCGTTTAAACTGAATACAAAGTATAGGAGGATCAAAATACTTCGACTCAAACAACTATGTAGGAGAAAATAAAATCTTGATTTAAATCGAAGATAATCAACAGCGGAATTAACGATGAGATATCAATAAAAAAAATATTACTACTCGGTATAGACTATTTTACGACTGTCTTGTATATACAGCAATGTTCCCCGTTTAAAACACGTCGAGTTTATAATATGGCGGAAGTAGGAGTCATAAACTTACACATGTGGCTTATTCGATTGCAAATCGCCGTAAAATCTAATCAAATGATTACAACTCGGACCTCGTCTTTAAATAGAAAAGTCACGATGAAAAAAAAAAAAAAAATGCATATAATTGGTAAAACTTTCGATCTCAGAAATAAACACTACACGCCTGGGACGTTGAGTTTAAAACATGTTCAGATAGTGATTTAATCTTTCGCGTTACATCTTTGTTTCTGTTTATGATGCCGTAAAAATTTATTAGATGAATTACGACGTGATTTGCAGCTTCATTTTAGGGTTTATTGGTTTATTATATGAGAAAAGGAATTCAGCATCGTGTTACTACTTTTATTTTTAGCTACAATCCGATTTCATGTAACACATGGTGATCTCGACATCCTTCGCATCTTAAGAAAAAATTGTGTTAAAAGTAATTATAAATTTCCAAACCGTAACTCATTCTCGAACAAATTAAATAGTCAATACCAGAAAAAGTTTTGCGCTAATTGGACAGCTATTTCACGCCAATCAGAACTGTAAATTTCACCTTATTATATTGAGTGACTTCGGGAACACATCGGTACGGTCTAATGAATCGAACGAAAACGCAACATCACCTACCTCAATGAGGAGGTCACCTGATGCTCAGAGCTGACATATATTCACCGTAGATCACACCTACACGTGTCTTCTTTTTTCGATTTTGTGTCAGTAGCAATTAACCCAACTCCTTTCGACTCCAGTATATCTTATACGAATAATGTATACAGGGTGAGCCAAAAAGAACGAAGTTTCAATTTTCTTAAATTGACCAAATTATTAATTCTTCTTCAAATATGCAAACAATAAGGGACCTAATCAATTTATAAAATGGCTCGATCTGTTAGCAGTTTAGTAACGATTCCATTTACGGCTTACCATGACGTAGGTAACAATTGTAAAAGTCGAAAAATACCACAATACCTATAAAAAAACAAAAATTGCCTGTAATAGGTGCTCGTGGTATATTTTTGGTCTGCTAAGAGACTGAGACATCTAACGGGACTGACAATCCATGAATTGTCCAACCTAGAATGGTATCTGCTGTACCGATGTGTGTTATTTTAAAATCTGGCGGCGCCACCTCCGACCTTGCGATTTTAAAACGTATTCAGTCTTTGTTTGTGTGTTTGCATGAGACTTCGAGGCGCTGGACAATGTCAATGAACCACCAACTTATTATCGGTCTAACAAACGTATCGTAGATAGAAAGCTTCAATTTCAAGCTCAGAGAGCTTTTCCAGCTCAGAAGATGTTGATTGGAAGAATAAGAGTGCTTACGCATTTTGAGATGGTAATGGACGTGCTGGGAGAACGCGGAATGTTATTGGCGAAGAGAAGAAAAAGTTCTGGACCCAGCTGGGAACCCTGCGGGATGCCAGCCCTAAAGCCATCTACAGACGAAACGATGTGCTATACTACAAGTTGGAAATAAACATGTAGAGACAAGTCAGAGACAGTTTCAATTGATACGTACATACGTGTCGCAGGCGCAGGAGATTTTCAATGGCGTATACCACCTCGCAGTCTGTATTGAGCTGCTCGAGCTTTTGTGGTGGTCTCTAAAAACGTGTGGCACACATGTCCGAGCGCGTGGTCTCGTAGTATATAATTTGAGGTTATGTTGTTTTGATGACTGCAGCAGTGCATGTTCGCCTGAGTGTAATCGCGAATAATTTTCGAGTTGAATAACCATGGATTCCAAAAAACGTAAACTAACAGATGAAGAACTATGTGGTGAAGCTCAGAAAATAGAAGATTGCGGTTTGGAATTATCTGAAGCGAAATGGGAAGAACAATATGAAGATTCGAGTTCTGAGGCTACAATCCCGTCTTCCGGCGAAGATAGCACAGATTCACATCGAACCAGATCCTGTTTTATTAGACTTTACAGTGCAAGAGGGAGTCCCCATACCAGCCACTGTCACCCCTTTCCAAGTGTTTCAACTTCTATTTGATGATACTTTGCTAAATAAAATTGTCGATTGCACAAACAGTAAAGCACAACTCTTTCTATCCAAAGGCGTCTGAAGAAAGTCTAATTTACGTAAATGGAAAGATGTTACTATTGTTGAACTCAAAACATTCTTGGGTCTATGCGTATTACTATAGGCAGTGTAAAAATACCATGTACATATAAAGCACTACTGGTCTGAATATATCATTTCTAACCATCCAATATTCAATAATTAGATGTTTGTGTTTTTATTCAGATACTGATGACAAGACCAGCCGGTTGCACAAAATAAACAATGTTATCGAGCATATTCGAACAGTGTTCTATTCAAGCCAGCAACTATCCCTGGATGAAGCAATGTTGCTGTGGTGTGGCAGACTATTTTCGGCAGTAGGGAGAGTGGGCATGAAAGGGACAGGTATTGAAAGGGACGGTGCGGTTTATAGCTTTGCTAGTAGGATTCATAGTTCGTGCATTTGCCACAATGTGGAGCTATACATCCGTTATTGTTTCGTTGTTAACTTGTTTAGTTCCACGTGGCACGTGCAGTAATAGAACGTGTATTTAAAAATTATAGTGAAAATTATACTTTGTGACTGTTCACTTGCTCAAAATTTCTGGTAAGTTAACATTAACTTATTATGGCACGAAAATTTCTATAGGCTGCTTAAAGTATTAGAGTCAGTTTGTGCTAATTGCGATAATATAATTTGAGGTTATAACCAGTTTAGATACTAAAATGTTTAGGAAGTGGGGTGGGTATTGAAAGGGACACGCTTCGGGGTATTGAAAGGGTCAGTGTCCCTTTCAGTACCACCCTGCATTTCAATACTGTACTATTCTAAAATTAGTCATTTCAATTATTTCAGTACTTGTATAATCATGGAAGGCAAAGAAACTTCTGCAAAAAGAATTAGAAAATCACCTGAAGATATCGAAGCTGCCGTTAAAACAGTAATTGAAAAAAACATGTCTGTAAGATCCGTTGCGGAGGCGTATGGCATAGGGAAGTCCTATTTGGCCAGACTTGTGCTAAAAGCCAAATCTTTACCGCAAGTATCCGACTTTACACACGCACCTGATATTGGTAACAGGAGAGTTTTTTCTAAAGCTGAAGAAGAATTATTATGCCAATACCTAAAAACTGCATCGAAGATGGCTTATGGCTTAACAGCTGTGCAGACCAGGCAATTGGCTTTTGATTATGCAAAATCGTTAAATAAAGAAATTCCACCTACCTGGCAATCTCGAGAAAAGGGGGAGTAGACTGGCTTCGAGGTTTATTTAAACGTCATAAGGATATTTCATTGCGCCAACCTGAGAAAACAAGTTTAGCTCGAGCTACGTCGTTTAATCCAACGAATGTAAGCAAATTTTATGAAAATATTGAAAGTATTTTGAAAAAATACCAGTTTACTGCGGACCGCATATATAACGGTGATGAAACTGGATTATGCACTGTAGCTGACCAACCAAAAGTCATAACCCAACGAGGGATCAAGCAAGTTGCTCAAGCGTCATCAGCGGAACGCGGCCAACTGGTGACTATGTTGGCGTTTATTTCTGCAAGCGGAAACACTGTTCCTCCAGTCTTCATCTTTCCGCGGGTAAGGTTCTCCGAATTAATGGTCGAAGGTGGACCTACAGGTAGCATTGCGCGTTGCAACAAAAGTGGATGGATGACTGGTGATAACTTCTCCATAGCTTTTGAACACTTCATTAAACATTCGAAGCCTAGTAAGGAGGTTCCTGTTTTATTAATGATCGATAATCACGAAAGCCATATTAATTTGAATGTCGTAGCAAATGCCAGAAAAAATGGGGTGATAATTGTTACCTTTCCACCCCACTGCAGCCACAAGCTGCAACCGCTCGATGTCAGTGTATATGGACCATTCAAAAATTACTTTAAAATTGCACAAAATAATTGGTTGACATCGAATCCAGGTAAAACAGTTAACATTTACCATTTGCCAAAATTTGCGAAATTAGCGTACGAGAGTGCCTTTACTATAAAAAATATTCAAATGGCTTTTGCTAAAACAGGGATATTTCCACTGAATTCTAACAATTTTAGTGAAGATGATTTTTTAACCTGTTATGTATCCGATCGCCCTGCTGATCGCAAAAACGAAGAAGCAACGACTTCATTTGGTGATACTTCCATTTCTTCTTGTATTTCCTTGCCTTCGACTAGTACTCCTATAGTAGACAGTCCTATATCACCTGAATCTGTGAGGCCCTTCCCCAAAGCTATGCCACTTCAGAACCCTGTACAAAGACGCAAAAAAGAATACTCGAGAATTTTGACAGATACGCCCGAAAAGGAAAAATTAGAACAAGAACAACTTGAAAAACAGACAAAAGAGAGAAAGAAACTTGAATTAAAAGCAAGGAAAGAAAAAGCGAAAAGAAAAATAGCCTCTGAAAGCAGCGATAGCGACATGTCTGTGAAATACGCAGAAAGTGATATTGAATCATACCACGAAGAATTTGAAGAACATGAAATCGAAGAATCCAGTGACGTATTCGAAATAGGAAATTACGTTTTAGTCAAGTTTTTTACGAAAAAGACGAAAAAATTTCCAATTGGAATAATAATTAATATGTTAAGTGACACTGAATTTACAGTGAAATTTTAAAAAAAGAAGAGTGTCTCTTTTCACTTTATTTATCCTGAGCCAGCTGATATTGCTGATATAGATATAACTGATATCGAAATGAAGGTTCCAACACCAAATATAAGCAACGGAACTGATAGAATGAAGGGCATTCACTATTTTCAGATAGATTTTCAAGGAATGGCATTCTGTTAAAAGGCCTAATAAAAGTGTCCCTTTCATCACTAAAGCTGTCCCTATCAATCCTACCCCAGTTTTGAAAGGGACAAAAATCAAAATTTCTTCAATAATAAAAATAATGATTTTAGTTTAAACTGTTTATGTTTATATTTACATATATCCAGGGTAAACGTGTAATGTATGCGCCTGTACGATTATTTTTTAAGTAAATTGTTCCTTATTTGTATTTTGTCGATTTTTCTATAAATGTCCCTTTCATGCCCACTCTCCCCTACATCCCAAATAAAGCTGCTAAATATGGACTAAGGATATACGAATCGTGCACATCTGACGGGTTTCTTTCGAATTTATTAATCTACTATGGGAAAGGAACAACTCAAGATTTAGAACACGGTCACGTCTTTGATGTTGTTGAAAAACTAGTGGAGCCCTATTTGAACAAAGGTCATATTATATATTTGGACAATTTTGACAACAGTGCGGATTTGGCTGAAAAAATGTTGGAGAAAAATCTTAGAGTGGTTACTGGTAAGAAATTGAAAAGTGGGGCGATGATTTGGAGGCAAAAGGGCAAAGTTGTTGTAGGCAAGTGGAAAGATAAGAGTATAAGATAAGGTATTGGTTATATCTAGTGCACATAAATTTGAAATGGCTGAAGGAACTAATAGAAGAAGGAAACAATTTACGAAACTAAATATCGTTTTTGACTATAATAAATTCAGACCAGACCAAATGGTTTCCTATTACACAACACCCCAAAAGACCATCAGATGGTACATCAAACTATTCTTCCATTTACTGGATGTATGTCTGTGGAATGGAAATTGGATTTATCAAAAAGTCACTGGGAAGAAGAAGACATATCTAACTTATAGAGATGACATCGTTAGAGATCTTGTTGGATTTGCTTGTTGCCGTACCGCAAGTCAAATTTATAGTAAAATTGACTCATTCATATTTGTAATCTCGTTTTCTTTAGGCACCAACTACATAAATCTCAACACTTTCCAACGAAAGTAGATAAAAGAGTCACCTATTTTGTGTGTGGTGAATGTAAGAACAAAAAACGAAATCCAATTAGTCTATGTGTTGGTTGTTTTGCACTGTACTATATGTGAATTTTATTTTTGTTTGCAACAAGTGCAATAAATAATGCAATAATACAGTAAGTTTCACAATTCTCATATTCCTTGTCTTTTTTTCTCCTGGAATAAATACTGATTCTCAATTAAAACTTGTTTTGTTTAATGTAACACATGTGAGTCGTACAGTTCATTTAAAAAATTTTTGACTATAGACCACCATCACATATGTACAGGTTGTCTCTCCAGTCCGTCCAAGTACCATATCTCGCCTTGTAAATATTTTTTCGGAAAAACAATTACACGAAGGTTACTTGAATTGATATGGCACATGTTCCAAAATTATTTTCACTTATACAGGGTGTTTAAATGTCACTGAGCAAAATACAACTTTGTTATTTTAAATACAATGGGATAATTTTTTTTCGAGGCAATCGATTCTACGCACTATTTGCAAATGTTTTGTATTAGGATGCCCTATCCTTAAATTCAACTGTTTCGAAGATATTTACAATTTTCCTTAATAATTTCTTATTGCACCATCTTAAAGACAAATTAATATTGTAAAGCCCTTTGAAGCCTAAGGTACCAAACTTCTGCAAACAAAAGTAAAGCGTCAGAGATAGTGAGAACTGTCATAACTTTCAACAAAGTTTATACAGGGTGTGCAGAAATTAGCAATGAATTCAGATATCTTCAAACATTAAAAATTCTACATCGGTTCGTATTAAGGTCTCGTATACTTATCTTTATTAGTTTTTGAGTTATTAGAGATTATTGGTTCCAACTACAAAAAGTATACTATTGATGTTGTATTTGGACCGTTTTTTTTGTTAAACAATAAAATTTCTATAGGTTTTTCGGTCCTTCAATAATAAAAATCTTTATTTTCAATATTTTGTCACAAATCTGTGACTTCATCAGGAAATTATATTATTTAAAAAGAATTTAGATTAACGTCGAGTTTTAATCTAAATTTTAAAAAATCCGTAGAAATTTTATTGTTTAAGAAAAGTATGTATGTATGTGTTACGGGGTGATATCGCACTGCGACCTGAAAGGTCTATTGTGTCCCCCTTTCTTGCTGTGAGGTAGAGGGTTTCTCGTCGTCATAGCTGGCTTGCTAGGCCTATCTGCTTTAGAAAATTTAGAATGTGGGATGGCTTGACTTTTGGCAGATCTCCCACTTCTATTTCATAAGATCCTAGGTGCCTGGCCCTTGAATTACATAGTGCTATGCACGCAGAGAGGATATATATGGAAGCTTCGTCTTCCTCCTCGCAGAAACGGCATTCTGCTGTCTCCGCTAGACCAATTGTTTCCATATGGCTTCAGAGCCGACAGTGACCTGATAGGATTCCTGTCAGCAAGCGAAGTTTGTCCTTGCTCATGGTAATGAGTGCATTGAATCTGTTCTGGTTGCAGGTTTCCAGAGTTGTTCTCGCTTATCTCATTCCATGTTGATCAAACCAGTGTTTGGTTTTTCCTTTGTCAACTTTTTCTAGTTTCTCCAATATTGTGCTCTGACTAATTCCGAAATAAGGTTAAGAGAGATGCACTCGCTCCTTTTTCTGCAAGTCCTCATTCCCTTCTAATCCGGTATGTCCCGGAACCCACATGAGAGTGACTTTGTTTTCCCTGCCTAGCTCGTTTAGCTTAGACAGGCAGTCCCAAGCCATTTCTGAGCTGTTTTTAAACACAGCGTTTTAATGGCTCCTTGACTATCCGTCAAGATGATAATCTCCTAGTAGGATTTGTGATTTCTGCCTGATGATGCCTTCTCTCATCAGTCTGCATGTAGTTTGTCTGACCACACTCTCCACTAAAATGTGAAGAGGTGGCAGATTTAGTCTAAAACGGCAGTTGGGCATGTTGTCATTCCACCATTAATGCAAACGCAGGCCAGCCTTTTTATCTTTGCGAGACGCATCCTCATTGTGGTTAGACTGGCTCGTTTACTCCAAGCTACTGCCCTATTGGTGATGATTGGTCTCACTATTGCAGCGTGCATCCAGTGCAGCATTTTTGGGTTAAATCCCCAATTTTTCCCTGCGTAGTTTCTACAAACCATCAGGACTCTTTTAGCTTTGTTCGTGCTTGTTCCAGAGAAGTTTATTATCTAGTGTAAAACCTAGATATTTAGTCTCTCTCTTCCACTCAATGCTCTGCTCATCTAGTTTGATGATTTAGAGATTGAGTTTCCTTTTCCTTGTGAAGGCCACTAGTGTAGTTTTGATGGGGTTGATATTAAGTCCCACCGACCGAAGCTTCGTCTTCCTCCTCGCAGAAACGGCATTCTGCTGTCTCCGCTAGACCAATTATTTCCATATGGCTTCAGAGCGGACAGTGACCTGATAGGATTCCTGTCAGCAAGCGAAGTTTGTCCTTGCTCATGGTAATGAGTTCATTGAATCGTTCTGGTTATAGGTTCCCAGGGTCGTTTTCGTTTGTCTCATTCCATGTTGATCAAACCAGTGCTTGGTTTTTCTTTGATCAACTTCTCTTTTTAGTTTCTCTAATATTGTACTCTGACTGATACCGCAAAAAGGTTCAGGGTCCAAGAGAGATGCACTCGCTCCCTTTTTTGCAAGCAACAAATGGTAAAGCTCAATTATTAGTTCAAATAAAGCTTTACTATGCAGGGTTAATTTTCGTCTCCTTTTTATTTGGTCATACGGTAGTATTATTTTAAGTTCTAACAATGTGCCGTTAAATATTTTGTAAACAACAATTTTGTTGAAATAAAGTTTTCTGTAAGAAGTGTGAGTAATCTATTGCAATTACATTACACTTATCGATTTCAATTAATATTAATTGAATAAGTTCATAATTTTCTATAATTGAAAAAAAGTCAATCAACATGTAATTAAAAATTAATATAGCGATGATAATGATATAACTACAGTCAGGTTCATTGTTTTCAATAAATTCCTGATATTCAAAACGCATAATTTTTATCAAATTGCCTTTAAAAGTATTACAACATTTTAAAATGTTAGACATGTAGCTGTCATTTAAAAAGAGTTTAACAAAGTTCTTCTAAAATAGTGTTATTTTTTAATTAAAAGCTTGGCTTTACCGAAGAATCTTTAATTACGCAGAAAACAAATTTATCCGCTATGTACAGACCTGACTCTATAAGAAAGTTACGTTATTAATTCTATTTACTTTAATGAACGTGGAAAGTTATTTAATAAACTGTTGATTCACTGGTCTAATTTTGTATGTAAATGAAAACTTTAGAGCTATAATAATTAAAAGGTTATGAAATATGCGAAGTAATTGCTAAATATATATCCATCTGAAACGAGAAACGAAAACCCGAAATTATGACTCGGTAAATTTATGAAAATATTGTAGATGTGAGATGAGAATTTATTCCACCGTGTACCGACGGCCGCCGTACAGATCGTGGAAATTAATTTAACCTGAAAGATAATAAGCTCATAATGGGACAGGTGCGCATAACGTGACATTAAGTAACGCGAGTTAAACGTGCGAGATATCCTCTTTTTGCCCTCGAAAATTGCATTACAGATTCAATTTGTGAAAACTGTGTAGAAAGTCCATTTGCGAAATAATTGCTTTCGGAAGATAAATTAACGCCAACTTTAATAGTACATACAATTATATCCGCCACTACTACTATTACGGGCGTCATTATTCGACAATGTGGCGCTAATGAGAATCAGTCGGTATCGCTGAATTCAATGACAACGTGTTCTTAATTCGACAAATTAGAATTAATGATCATTTTCGCGATAAACGCAATTACGACTGACAAGAGGAGGTCAGGATTCGCATTCATGTTTTTTACATTTAACAAAAGATCCGCGCGATACAATTTATTTGAATGTAGGAACTTATCTGGAACTTCATTATTTCTCTCTTTAGAATACGTTGTGATAATATATAAGAGTCTTTAATGTCTCCATGTCAAGTCCAGATTAACACATCTGTCGTATTTAGTAGGTGTGGTTAATTGGTCTTCAGGTTTCTTCAGATCCTCCCATTCCCTATCAAAATATGATTTTGAGCGGTCATCATTTTGATTCAAAATTGTTCTGGAATGGCTCTTCTATTCGTAGACTGCTTCCACAATTTAGAAGTTCAGTCTTTGTCTTATATTAATAAGAGTGTTACTTTTGACCACCATCAGCAGTCACTAGTCAGTTGGCCGCTTTTGGAACCTGAAAGATGGTAGCGCCGTTGTGGTAGGACAAGTAAGAATTATCAAGTTCAAGACCGAAGTCGTAGGAAGTTAATTGATTAGTTAGATTTTGATCACTACGACCTGTAGCTCTATTGTGTTCATCACCCAATCTATGAGCTTTAATAAACTGCCGTAACTGTGATGGTTCCAGAGAAGGCATTTCTTCTTGGTCGCTATTCTGTTTCAGACCTATCCTTGTCATGTGTTCCCCAAGGTGACAATGCCCTATAAGAAAAGCTGTGAAGAAGCGTAGTCTGTTTCTACATAATTCTAGCAAGGTATTTGCTCTATGCTTGTTATAGTTTTCAAGGAATATCTTGAATGATACCCGAAGATGTATCTTACGGGTGTTGCCGTGGTCGTTGAAACAAATTTGACGTTTTGCTGATCAGGAAGTTCTCTAAAGACTGTCTTTAGCGCGAAGCAGTCTTTAGAGAACTTCTGAAAAAGCTGACAGTATAATCAGCAAAACGTCAAGTTTGTTACAACGACCACGGCAACACCCGAAAGATACATCTTTCTAAAACAGTGGCCGTGAAAGCCTACATTCGATTAATATCTTGGAGTGTCTCAGATCCAGGAGGTTCTTCTAGAGGGATAATCTGAGCTTGTCCTCTCTATTTTTGAGTTACACACTACGAAACGGTTTCGGTTCCACAAACGAGGTTGTGGCGGCTTTCCTTGCTAACCTTGCAAGCTTCTTCCTGGTATACTAGACCACAGTCTTCGCAGACATTCTTCTCACATTTTCTTACAATTAGTGAAATCTCTGACTGTGGAATTTCTTCGCCATAAATAGACTTTTCGTCACATATTGTAAATTGGCTGTTAGTATAAAGTTGATTTAGGATTCCATGTTTCGTGCTTGGCGTTTACTGTTTCAAGAACAAATACCAAAATATTTCTTCCATCCGTCCGACTTGGATCTCGAACTTTTTGCCACCCTTTTGAGGGGCACAATTGTAGGTTAGAAACAATTTTTAGCTAATTTTTAATATGTCGGCTTTTCTTTTTTTCGCATTGGTATCTTCTGAGGAATCTTCCTAATTCTATACGCGCGTTTTTCATGACCGTGGACTTGAATTTTAGATGGCTCGGAATTTTAGACGGCTTCCTTCCGTTAGTATGGAAATCAGAGCTTCGTTCGGATAACGAAGTTGAAGGTTGAACATAACTATCAAGAGAAGATAGTTCCTCCTCGTTATGTTGACTGGGACACAGCTCCGCTAAATAATTTGACCCTGGTTTATTTTGCAGTGCACTTTTGATCTTTTAGTATTACTTCTAAGTCCTCTGCACAATTTATATTAGGCAGAACGTCCTTTAAGTAGAGGGCTTTTAAGACCAATTCTTAACTTTGTTCCAAACATGGGCTCTGTTTTTCATAATCTGAACAAGACGTAAGCCTTCCGACCATTTTCTGCTGATATTGTTTTCCAGCCACGGACAAATCATATTTTCAACGTCTTGATTCGCACGTTCTACAGAGCACTGACATCGAGAGTGTCTGGGCTTGCTATGTACCATCTTTGACTAGGTCCACATGCTACATAGTTCATTAATAGTATTATTAGCATTGAACATCATTAATTTGTCCATTTTCATATTCACTCAGCATCATACTCCTTGGCATGCCTGATTTTGGACCGGAACAAACACTACTAAGCACTTCTACAGTTTATTTTTAACTGACACGCATAAAGAAACGTCACTCCTAACTTTTTAACGGCAAGAAATAAACAGGGAGATCTCCTGCGACTCTACTTTTGTCAGAGTTAAAAATAGTAGTTTTTTTTTCAAAAAATTTTTGTTTTTATTTCATCATTATACAATATTTAATTTTATCGCGGACTGTAGCAGGAAAGTGGCCGTTCCAAGACTCGAAGAGCGAAAAGCTGCGAGGTCACACATGGAGTAAATACAAATTGGATAAACATTGATGATATATACAGGGTGGCTCATCGAAAACGAAACAGACGAATTGTCATTGAAACGGTAGCTGTTTGAACAAAAAATGCCCAAAGATGTTAAAGTTGTTGTCTAGTTGGGGACACATATAACTATATCCTTCCTGTATGGGGAAGAGGGGGAGGGGGAAGAAGCTACCCCTTCCCGTATTGTCATAGGGAACAGGGGTCAAGTGATACCTCAATTGAAAGGGAATTAAATTCTCTTTACAACGATATCATACTTGCTAGACTTCACTCAAACAATCGCGGACAATCACGTGACGAAAAATGTTTATTTAATATTTAATTCGTTTTTTGTAAAGAGATAAAAGAAATTTCTGCAGTTTGCGTTTATTTTATACAGCACTAAACTTTAAGATCTCTTACTTTAAAAAGCAAAACATTAAGAACATAAACAAACAACATTATTAAAAAACATTAAGGAATAAAAACAAAACTGTAAAAAAAATTAAAATAAAAACAGCTACATATAATTGTATCCAGAATTCCACGAGAAGTAATTTTATTTAGTACTTAGCAACTTCTACATATGAATGTAAAAATTCACAATTTACGTATACTTCTGTCATCGCAAAATTAAGATGGTTTCCTCAATTGCAGAATATGTTGAAATAATTGAGATTTTCTTCGCAAATAATAATTGTGCTAATAAAGCATCCCAATTGTTCAACCATCGACATCCGGATAAAAATCTTAATCGAAAGTATGTGTTGGAATTGGTGACAGAATTTCGAATGACGGGGTCGGTAACAACTAACACGAAAAATGTTCAAAACTCGATAGTACGAACAGAAGTAGCAGAAATGGCAGTTTTTGGAGGCGTTGCTGTCGATCCTACAATTACTACAAGAAGATTAGCTGCGGTATCAGGTATAAATCGTGCCAGTGCTCAACGAATTTTGAAAAAATTCCATCCGTACAAAATTCACTTACTACAGGAACTTAATGAAGATGACTACGATCGCCGTTTAGAGTTTTGAAGAGCGATAAGTAATCGCGCAATTAATAACCGAAATTTCCTTTTTAATATTTGTGTTTCTGACGAATGCTCATGCTATTGGCCAGATTCCAATCCGCAAATATTTCGCGAAAAACATACCCAACATCCACAAAAATTCACACGTTTAATTTTTGTGGATGTTGGGCCGAAATTTTTGGTGATAGAATCGTTGGGCCTTCCTTCTTGGACGGTAATTTGAATGAAGAAAAGTATTTGGAATTGTTAGAAACTAACGTAGATCCGATGTTGACTGATGTTAGTGAGAACGATGATCAGTATAGTGAAGACCTGTTATTTTTTCAACAAGATGGGGCTTCTCCCCATTACACTCAACCTGTTCGACAGTACTTAAATGAAAAGTTTCCTGGGCAATGGATTGGAAGGAGAGGCTCTATTGATTGGCCAGCACGATCGTCCGATTTGTCACCCTTGAACTTCTTTTTATGGGGCCACCTAAAATCTAACATTTACAAAACCTCACCAGCTTGTCTAAATGAACTGCGACAACGTATTATAAACGAATGCCATCGTATCAATGCCCAAATGCTTCACAGTGTGCGCCGACGTTTTGATCAGAATTTGTTCCATTGCATGGAAGTTGGCGGTGATCAATTCGAACACTTACTAAACTAACAAATCATTGCTGTTTATTCAATTGTTTTATTTTAATTTTTCCAAGAATAGCTGGACTTTCTTTTCCATTTTACATTTGTACAGTAGAAAATAAACGCAAACGAAGAAACTTCTTTTATTTCTGATCTTTTTACAAAAAAAGAATTAAATGTTAAATAAACATTTTTCGTCACGTGATTATCCGCGGTTTGAGTGAAGTCTAGCAAGTATGGTATCGTTGTAAAGAGAATTTAATTTCCTTTCAATTGAGGCGTCACTTGACCCCTGTTCCCTATATGGGAAGGGGTGGCCCTATAATATTATAACGTACATGTGTCCCTCTAGACAACAACTTTAACGTCTTTCGGCATTTTTTTTCGAAAAGCTACCGCTTCAATAACAATTCGTCTGTTTCGTTTTCGATAAATATTATTATGCTCAACAATTGAGAGAAGAAACGTCTTTACATTCAAAAAGAATTTCTTCAAAACTATTTCCAGAAATTAGTAGGAGAGAAGGTATACGATTAACGTGAACAAGACCACAGCTATCTCCTTCTAAATACGCGTTAATACCGGAGTTATGTATGCGCCCAAACACGCACAACTTCTGCATCTCACCTCCGCAAGAAGACAACACATCAGTAGCGGTATCCTCGACCCACGAAAGCAACTTACCACAAATAATAGGAAGAACAAGAAGAAATATTCGACGCGTTCGCGTGACCCGTTCTAGTCAACACCGAACGACAACACGCTGGTAGTAGTATCGTCCGACTTGTGTAAGAGAAGAAGCAGCAGCGACAGAAGAAGATGAAGAACAATGGGCCACAGAAACGCACACGGTCGGGGCCGGATGTTCGCTTGGCTGATCGGCCCGGTACTGGATTCTCTCTCCCGCTTTATAAATTGCCATCAAACTCATTGCCGCTAAAATATATCGGTCTCTCCCCTATTCTTAGTAGTAAAGCGCGACGTCACAATGCCTCATATCCCGCGATTTTCTCTCTTTTAGTTGAATTGCGCGCGTATGCAGCCGCTGCATTCGGTGGGGTACGTTCACGTACACACAAATCTCTGTTATAAATGGGATTCCGGCAATTGCTTAATGTTTGGTCAACGATATAGAAATTATTATTTAATTCGTCGTCAAGAGGGTCGAACGGCGGTTCCCATTCAGGAGAAGGGACTCACTACGACGCCTTTATGTCTGGATTATGATGTGTGAAGCGGTAGGGAAAACGAGAACCGTTATGGGTCGTTTTTCCTAAATAATTGAGGCATAGATGTGTTCAGGGCGATTTTTATAATGGGGTTTCATCGATGTAAATATTCGATAGAATCTCACGTGGAGCTCATTCGAAATTATCCTGGAAACAAGGTTATAATGTCCTATTTTCAATCTAATTAGATGTGCTAGAAAACGACACCTGTCTATCAATGTATTAATTATACTATAGATAATGGCGTATTTAACGGTTTTTAATTTAATCACATGTATATTTTAAAGTGGAAATTTAGCAGATAAGCAAGCAGTAAGTACATGTCAAGTCGTAATGGAGATCACGATCTAGTTAAATATATTGTAATATGTAAATGAGACCGCTAGTTTGCGCCAACGTCTGTTAGGATGTCGATAGTTTACCTTTTACGGAAGTTATGTAATTCAGAGACATGTAATTACTGTGCTTTTAATTATGTAAGATAATATGTGAAAGTGAAATAAATACAAGGTATCCTCTTTTAATGGCTTTAGTTTTTTTTTATTAATCAATTAATTACATCAGAAGCATTTGTGGAGTTAGTAAAATATACGAACCTTTTCTAAAAAAAAAAACCTTAATGGTACACTACCATTCTATTTGCAATTTATTAAAGGATAATGTTGCTTCTAAGTGGAACAAGAAATATAAAAAGGCATTTGCGACAGTTAGAAGTGATATTATGTCGGAACGCGACAAGATGCGAACATGTTGATCCAACTTTTCACTTAATATTGGCAACGGATGCAAGTCCATACGCGATAGGGGGCGTATTATCTCATATTTATCTTGACCGATTTGAACATACGATTCAATTTGTGTCACAAACTTCGACAAATATTCATCAACAGATTCCCAAACGCAAAAATTCGGACGTTGGCATTTGCAAAAAGAGTAGAAGTCCGTAATTGCATTAACTACGATAAGTGGAAATTCGATCGAGTTGACAGGCGATTAAGTACATTTCATTATTTAGTTAAATTAGACGAATACCGATCAAATTTGATCGATTGGTGAAGATGCTCCAGTAAGTACAAGCAGTAATACATCAATACCTCTATTGTGTGGTGACCTAGCTAGATTAAATACCGAAGGTAGTACTAACATTGATCTCAGTACTGAAATTTTAATGCCAAATTCATTACATAATAATAAAAAATCAAGACAGTCAGCTGATCCACTTCAAATACCGGCACCTTCTGTACAAATCCAACCTCTCTCTCTGCTCTAACGGCACTTAGGTTAGACTTGTCAAATTGTGAATTCTCTCTGACGAAGGAAGAGTTTTATGTCCGCGAAGTTGGCAGCACAAAGTGATCAAAAATCGACTAAAATACTAGAAAGGATTGACCATTTATTAACCACTATTGACCATCAGCGATTTCGATTGACCACCTTTTGTTTAGGCTACAGCCGCTATACCCATATTTTGGGGTCTAATGGCGAAAATGCTAAAACTAGCCAGTATAGACATTTTGTTCATCGGATACGATTGACCATCGTTTGACCATGTTTGACCACCCTTCACATTTTCAAAATTTTCAAAAAAAAATTTTTTTCGAATTTTTTTTACTACAAACACTAAAATTTTGTTGCAGTATAGGATTCACCAACGTTTGACCATGATTGACCACCACAAATTTTTATGAAAACTTAACAATAGTCGAAAAAAATAAAAAAAAACAAGTTCATATCTCCATTGAAATTACATGAAACCCAGATAATGTCAAAACCTCTTGCATCGCATTTTTCACAAATTTTGAGAAGTAGTCAAACGCTGAATATTTAACAGCATGTCCAGACATAGAAGTGATTCATAATCGGCCAGTACGAAGACAGAAAAATTATATTCTGCGAAATGGTCTGTGTACCAGGCCAGTTTTTATAGGACAGAGATTAGTACAAATAAAAAATACATGTGCATTCGATTCCGTTGTTGAAATTTTATCGACAGCATATGTAGATAATGCTTACTACAAGCAGGAAGTTGATAAACTTGGTAATACCAATTTAATCATAGGATTAATAAAAAATTATGCTGTCAATGGTGCTACAGCGCACATTTACAGCGATTGGTGAATGAATTGGTCAATGATTGCGCATGCAATGTGACAGGTTTAAAAAGAAAATTAATCCAAGTTCTTCCCAGTGCTGTTGAAGTTCATACGTGTTTAGATCGAAAGTCCTCAAATCTGCAAGAAATAGCAGTTGAAGGTGAACCAACAAAAATCTTTGAATCTGGTTTTTACGAAGGATATCAAAATTTCATTTCCAATTA
This sequence comes from Holotrichia oblita, assembly GCA_023690525.1. NCBI lineage: Eukaryota > Metazoa > Arthropoda > Insecta > Coleoptera > Scarabaeidae > Holotrichia > Holotrichia oblita. The sequence goes on from CM043017.1 coordinate 175,415,975, forward strand.
TTTTATCAGAAAAAGTAGTGCATGTGAAACCTGCAAAAATAAATGTAGTAAACAAAAGAGTCCAGGTAAGCATCTTGTTTTAGACACTGAGTATGCGCTAGATAGCAGAATTCATGGAATCAGCGATCTCAATGCTCCTGATAAGATCTCGTTATCAGAAATTCCCCCAAAAATTGTTGTACATGAAAAGCAGTATATTTTGAGTGGTGTAGTTGGATTTAGTCCTCCTCTCGAAACGGATGGTATTGGACATTATGTTTTTTTTGTCGCACTGCAGATTTCCTAATTAGGTATCTTTAACTTTAAGTCTCAAGCAAATGAAATAAAGGCATAGGTTAGGTATTAAAAACTGTAAAAAGTATAATATAAATTTAGCAATAAGTAACCATAAATTGTTAAACAAATGCCAAAGTTAAACTGAACCCTTCAAATTTACATATGAAAAAGACTAGATTTTTACGATTGCGAATAAAACGTCCATTGTCCTACAGCTTCTAGAACATATAAATCATACGGTAGTTTAAGTATAATAACCTTTTAACAGCAACGAGCGAGTAACGCTACATTGGGATAGAGCTATCACCGAGTAAGTACATATTTTTCCCTAATTAAATAGGTTCATGACAGTATTACTCCAAAGTACTCAATTCCCTTCCCCCACCATCTCAATGTTAACCCCCTTCTACGTAAGCGGATTTAGGCCATCCTGCTTTCGTCGGCGGGTAAAGGCCACGGTGTTGGTCTTATCGGCACTGATGCTCAGTTCTGCCAACTCTGTCCATCTGCTAACCAAGTTCAGAGCCTCTTGTAATCGATCTCTGACCGTGGTGTTATGCCTGCCTCGCGTTTGCTGTCTTACTGTAAACTTCCAGCATATGTCGAAGAATTAGTGATATCTTTCAGTTCCATTTAACCTAGAATCATTGTTTTTGAGAAAGACTTGGTGAGTTTCAGGTAGTTTGGTCCATCACGTTTTCATTTACAATATTAAATATTACTTTTTAAAATCGAAACCTGGATTGCTGTGTACTCATTACTCGATAAAAGCATATTTTCAATATATGTTAATTTGTCATCGATATTAGGCAGATTCTGCTGTTGCATTTGACTAAACAAAGTACCACGAGTGACCAATTTTATAAGAATTCCTCATTTTATTGAGCAATAAAGGCAATTTGAAATTATTTTGATCGTTATGACAATATCTTTGAAAGTATTAAAAATCGGTTTTAGGCAGGTTTCGGTGGTTATTTATTTTTTGTTTAATGAAATCAATGTATACACTACAAAGAAACTTTAAACAAAATGCCTCTCATCCACAAGTACAACAAAAACCTTTTTGTATCTGCAAAACTACCAGAAATACTGTGAAAAACATCATGTACTTTGAACTAAAATAAAATATTTAAAGCTGTACATTTCATAAACAGAAATATTTGATTTTTATAGAATCATACTTGCGTTGTCGCAATCCATCACTTTCATTTCAAATATGAATATGAGAACAGAAACATTTACTTTGACAGCACTAACACTTGTAAGCATCTGATCACGACAGCGCTAAAATTCACATGGTGGCCAGAAAAAGAGCGTGGGAGATAGACTACTGTGTGCAGATTGGTGCTCTTGTTCAGATATTCCATCTTTATTTCATACGGTGTATTCTAAAAAATTGATTCTTGGCCGCGTAAAATGGACAAATACAGTATTTACATCGTTTATTGGAGTTCCTCAAGGATCTGTCCTAGGTCCTATTTTATTTTCTTTATTCGTCAATGATTGTGTTGAATACTTGTTTCGCTACTATTCAATTTACCATGCTATGTATAACTGGTTCACTGCAATCGAACTTTCTTTGAATTTTAACAAAACCTAATTCATACTATTTCATGCAATTCAAAAGAAAATTAATTTATATCCATAACACTACATCAACTCCTCTTGTTGTTTCGGTGGCTTGGAAATGTCTGTCGATTCTACGACGGAGCGTTTTTATATTCGCGGAATGAGCGGGTTGTAGGGGGGTGATTAGGCGCATTGGGGGCGTGGCCTGTGCAGCGACTCATAATTAGTAGAAATACGAAGTTTCATTGTTATTAGACAGTTAGTCTTTGAGCTATCGTCAACCAAGAACATAATCAGGAGTGAAAAGTGGAATATGGAAAAAATCGAATATCGTGCCGTTATAAAGTTCCTTACCAGGCAAGGAAAATCAGTCGTGACCATAATGAATGAGATGTCATTGGTTTACGGCAACTCTTGTCCAGGAAAAACCATGGTGTACAAGTGGCATAGTTTATTTAAACAAGAAAGGGAATCCCTTGAAGACGACCCGAGGCCGGGCAGGAGCATTGAGGTGACCACGCCAGCACTTATCCAAAAAGTTGAAAAAATTGTACTCGAAGATGCTCGACTAAAGAAGAAACAACTCGCAGGAATGGTTGGAGTATCCGACACAACAATTTTTAAAATCCTACACGATCATCTCGGCATGTCTAAGGTCAGCGCAAGATGGGTGCCGAGAATGCTCACGCCACCGCAAAAACAACAGCGCGTAGATTGTTCGCGTGCATTTTTGGACCTCTGTAATGAAGACCAGGATGGTGTATTGAGTCGAATTGTTACTTGGGTTCATCATTATGAACCTGAGTCCAAACAAGACTCCATGCAGTGGCATAAAAAGGGCACAGCACCTCCCAAGAAATTTAAAGTGTCACAATCAGCTGGGAAACTCATGGCAACGGTATTTTGGGACTCGGACGACAACGCGCTCGTCCACAAGAGCCGCGTTGCGTTAGCTGCCCTGCATAAGGTGGGCTTCGAAATTGTGAATCACCCACCCTACAGCCCAGACCTGGCCCCGAGTGATTATTACCTGTTTCCGAAAATGAAAAAAGAGCTGCGGGGTAAAAAATTTACTACCGATGATGAAGTCAAGGAGGCAGTTTCGGCGTATTTTTCAGATAAAGAGAAATCATTTTTTTTATGAGGGTATAAATAAATTAATTGAAAGATGTGAAAAATGTATCCGTCTTGCAGGTGTATATATTGAAAAAGAAAAATAATTTGGTTTTTTTATTTCCACCCCTTCTCCCCCATTCCGCGAATATAAAAACGCGCCCTCGAAAATATGTACTGTGTAGTAGTTAGGAATTAGCTAACAACTAGAAATTTCTCCAGATAACCATGTTTCCGTTAAACAGATAAAATCAAAATTACAAGTTGCTACATTATAGAATGCTCTTGAGTTTAGACGTCTGACATTTTTATAAAATATAGATGCATTATTGAGCTTGAGTCGGTCATCCAGTTTAACGTTCGTTAGACGTTCGTTTTCTTGTGATGCACCTTGTATGAAACTACGGCATATCACTAACTTATTTTCGAGATCGAATTGGAGCTAAACGGAACTTGATAAATGTATCCAAGAACAAATCGGTACCAATCTTTAGAATCGAACCACAATCCTGAACAGATTCAAATCATGCCGTCGATTTGTAATGATGCCCTCAAATTATTCTTATTTGCATTTGAACTCTGTGTGTGGCCTTTGTTCATTGCATTCATAAATGTCAATTTACATCAGATTTACATGCTCGTTATTTTACGCAATAACTACGCCGAGTTATTCGATCGAAAACTATGAAGTTGTGCCGTACAAATATATTTTAGAGTCACATGTATTCTTCGATTCGAATACACGCTGGTAAAAGAGCAACAAGTGCTTCAGAAACTCTGAAAACACTTGCGTGAATTGTCTGCTTGTGTTAGACGTAGATAGACGTTTACATAAGTTATACCATCACCGAATCTACTCGTATAAAAAAAAGGTCCGACTATACAGAGAAAGATAAGGAAAAGAAAGAGAACGAGGTCGAAGCGGTAGAGAAAGGTAATTGTGACCGGCCGCCTGGGTCCACCCGCGCAATGGACCCGAACAGATGGGGAAAAGAATTCGCCGCGTCATTCCCCGCGATAAATTATATTGAAATTGATTCAACAAAATTGGATGTTGAGCTATAGACGTAGTGTACCTAGTGGCAGTATACAGGCAATATGGTTCGCTGCTACATTCAATGTTATGCATGCCTGATAGCGAGTATCAATCTAGTGTTTGACATTCACGTCACGTTACATTGGAAATAACTATTCGATATTTTACACAGATACACGCTAGAGCGTAAGGTTGGGACCGTGCACGGGCTTATACGCGCCGGGAACCCACAACATATATACCAGAAATATTATACCTTCCTGTGGAACGGCAATGCGAACGGTAACGACGGCATACAACGCTATCAGTATTGTCGGGTTCGGTGCGCTGTATCAGGTGAAAAGCACATTGATTATTCCTGGTCAGGTTGATGGGCCGAATTGAAACCGACACGGGAAGTAATTATTGACAGAAATGATTTTTCACGCTCGATTCGATTGACTAATCGTAATAGCGCTGCGGAAATCGGTCTCTTTTAAGGACTCGGAATTCACGTATTATAAAGAGAAGTGCAGTTCTTTGTTGCAAGTCGTTCGTTCTTACGATTCAAATGATGTCTTCCTGTTAGATTGTTAAATTACTATTAGGGGCTATTATAGAAGAAATAATGACAAAATTATAATTTTAATCGTAAGATAATTGGCAGTTCTAATTTGTTCCGATAATTATCTCATTCTTCATACTTCATGGTAAATTGTTTGAAATAAGGAACTTATACAGCGTGTAGAAAGGTACCTCTACACTATCCCTGTGGTGAATGGGATATCTCAACAATTAATTTTATTTTATTTATTTATTATATATAGTTCTCTCTCTCAGGGGTGAGGTGGGATCAAGACTCTCACACACAGAATTCAAACACAACTCTTTGGGTTGACAACATTTACATATATAGGGTGTTTCATAATATTAGGTATGTCGGAAAGTTCTGTCGTATTTTTTACATAAAACAATTAAATAATTGGAAGCTGTTTATTAAAAAATTAATCACCAATATAGTGTCCATTATTTTCTACAACCATCCTCCATCTTGCAGGTAGCCGGTTAATGCCTTCTTGAAAGAATGTTGCCGGTTTGGAATCAAAATACTCCGTCAAAGCGTTTTGGACGTCATCTTCATTTTGGAAATTTTTTTTCATTAACCCTACAGTACCCGTATACGGTCTAGGAGACCGATGCGCTACTAAACCAATTTTTTTGAAACTGCCGCCATCGTCACATCACTGTCCATTCGTGTAGCTTCACGAATCGGGTTTCTTGTCATCAGTGTGGTTCGACGTTTAGAAGCGATTAGTCGTTTGTGCTGCATTTGTGGTTTGGGTCCGTGAGACCGAAACGGGTAGTGGCGTTCTAACATTTTTACATTACAATTAGAGGTGTATCTTGAAAGTGAGTATACTTATTTTTAGTTTTCTTTTAATTTGTTATTGTTTTTTGTATCACAATATTAAACTAAATATACAATCTTATTAACAAAAAATTTTAAACTCAGTCTTTTTTATTTTAGTCATGGGGGATTATGAAAGAGAGACGGAGAGACTCCAAAAATTGATGAGCGAAGTTCTGTCTGAATTAGATCAGACGAATGATAATGAAGATGTCGATGACATGACGGATTCTGATGAAGAAGATTATTTGGAGACGAGAGCAAGTGGTTCTGATACAGAGCAGGAGATTTTGGATACTGAAAGTACTGAGGAAATGGAGAAAGAAGTAGAAACAGATGCGGAGACTTGTCCAAACGTGTTTATAGGAAAGGACAACACTACTACCTGGAACAAGATGGTTCGAATTAAAAAGTACGAATAAGAGCAGAAAATATAGTGAAACGTTTGCCGATATCGAGCTTGCCAACAAGATCCCTAAAATACCCACATGAAATATGGAAGTATTTTATCAATGATCAAATGCTAAATCTGATCCTTGATAACACAAATAAATTTATACGTTCCATAGCACGAAACTATTCGCGCGAGAGCGATGCTCGACCGACAGATATTACGGAAATTCAGGCTCTATTAGGGTTGCTATACTATGCTGGTATGTTGAAAGCTAACCATCTAAATACAAAAGAGCTCTGGACCACTGACGGTTCAGGTGTGGAAATTTTCCGCTTAACAATCGTTTTCAGTTTCTTTTGAGTTCCTTACGATTCGACGATAAAAATACTCGTCTTCAAAGAAGAGAGATAGATAAGTTAGCCCCAATTAGAGAATTCTTCGATCTGTTTGTGGAAAATTGCAAAAGAGGTTACAGTATGTCGGAGTTGGTCACAATTGACGAAAAGTTAGAAGGATTTCGTGGACGCTGTGGTTTCCGGCAGTATATTCCTTCAAAGCCGAACAAATATGGAATCAAAATTTTTGCTTTGTCGGACTCGAGCCTATTTTATACTGCTAATTTAGAAGTGTATGTGGGTAACCAACCCAATGGTCCATTCCAGCTTAGCAACAAACCGGAGGATATTGTAATGAGACTGTGTAAGCCCATCTACAATTCTGGCCGTAATTTAACAGTGGATAATTGGTTCACTAGCATAACTTTAGTAAATAAACTGCTTGAAAAAAAATAACCACCATCGGAACGATTAGAAAAAATAAGAAGGAACTTCCGAATGCTTTTTCGAATCCCGTAAAACGCCCACCCAAAAGTAGCATGTTTGCGTTTAGAAAAGAGTGCACACTAGTGTCCTATATTCCAAGAAAAAACAAAAATGTCTTGTTGGTTTCCAGTTTACACCACGACGATGCTATTGATTTGGCGACTGGCAAGCCAGAAATCATCACTGAATATAATAGGACAAAAGGTGGTGTAGATATGGTGGACCAGTTGTGCTCAAATTATAATTGTGCCCGTAGTACTCGACGATGGCCAATGGTAGTTTTTTACTCAAGCCTGAATGTTGCAGCTATTAATTCCTATGTAGTATATATTTCAAATAATTCCAATACAGACAATAAGCCAGTTGCACGTAGACATTTCATCAAGGAACTTTCTATGGAGATGGTCAAACCACATCTACTACAACGTTTGAGTTTGCAGAGAATTTCTCGACCGATGAAAGCTCGTATTCGGGAAATCTGTGGTGTAGAAGAATCAGCCGATCCAGGTGGAGAACCGTTGCAAGAAAGGGGCAGATGCTACTACTGTGACAGCAAGAGAAATAGAAAAACTCGCTACTTTTGTAAAAAATGCAACAGGTTTATGTGCCTAGAACATATAACGATAGTGTGTGATTGTTGTTATGAAAAATTTACAACTGAGTAAATATTTCACCTATTCTAGGTGCATTTTAGTAACTTGTTTCGTTCAAAATTATTTTTTTCTTGTATATCATTTTATTGTTGTGTTTAGCATTATAATATGTATTAGTTTTCGATGTAAATAAATCTTATAAAACATCATTCTTGCATTTAGTAACTTATTTAATATAATATTACTATTACAGTTTGAATATTTCGCCTTTAAAATACCATCGGTCCCTGAGACCGAAACGGGTTCTGACGTTTGGGAAATTCGAACGGGTACTGTAGGGTTAAGGAAATTTTGTAACGATTGGAAAAGGTAGAAATCCGAAGGTGCAATATCTGGGGAGTACGGCGGATGCGGCAAAACTTCCCAGCCAAGACTTGCCAATTTTTGTTGCGTGACCATGGACGCATGAGGTCGAGCGTTATCATGTTGGAACACAATGCCCTTCCGATTTGCCAACACTAGCCGTTTTTCTTTAATTGCTACCTCCAGCTGTGTAAGTTGTTGACAATACTTAGCTGAATCAATGGTTTCACCCTGTTGGAGAAGTTCATAATAGACGTGACCTTGCTTGTCCCACCAGATACACAGCATTCTCTTTTTCGTATGCAAATCAGGTTTTGCTACCGTTGGAGTTGATTGTCCAGGCTGCACGTAGGCTCTTTTCCGTACAGGATTCTTGTAATGAATCCATTTTTCATCGCCCGTAATTAAGCGATCCAAAAATGGGTCAGTTTCATTCCGTAACAATAGCCCCGAACACACTTGAACGCGGTCGATCCTGTTGCGCTCCGTTAACTCGTGCGGTACCCACCTCGCATATTTTAAAACAAATCCTAAAGTATGGATATGTTCCAGAATTGTTGAGTGCGATACATTAAACATTTGTCCAAGTGTTACTGATGTGGAATATGGATTTTGCTCCAATTCTCTTCGTAAATCTTTATTGTCAATCTTCGTAGGTCGGCCGGAACGAGGTTCATCTTCTAAACTGAATTCACCGTTTTTAAACTTTGCAAACCATCTTTGAACGGTGCGTACATTAACAGTGTTATCTCCAAACACACTACACAAATTTTCACTCGCAACTGACGCGTTGTTTCCTTTTTCAAACTCATACAATAAACAATGTCTCAAATGCACTTTATCGAAAGGCATCTTTCTGGTTTGAAAACACAAGACATACTAACGGTAGCATTACAAATTTTGTGTGGATGTACCTGCAGAGGGTAGGTAATTTGCTCCACTTAAGAGAAATTCTTAGAAGTAATCCAACCGATAGTCGTTAATACTTGAATTCTAGGTACTACAAATACAACAGAACTTTCCGACATACCTATTATATGCGCAGAACTTCAGGATATGATACCTTGTCCAAAAATTCGAAAAAAAGTTTCAACTTACCCTCTAAAATGCACCATTTTCGAAAATCTCCGTAACCGTTTATCGTAAAGAAAACAGATTTTGTAACCATTTTCTACTTATGATAAGCTAAGTTGTTTTGCGAGTTTTAAGTCATAATTAGTAAAGATTTTGAAGGGATAGTGGTTGTTTTTCTCCCCAACTTCTACGCCGCTCGAAAAAGTACGGTTTTGATACGCCCATTTGAACCGCCAATGTTTTGTGCACAAAAAAGGTATTTGGTCATGACCTCTACAGTTGACTGCTTCTGAGAAAACTTTTATGTTGAAAAACATGGTAAATTTTTTGAAATAAAAGTTTTATTTTACTAAAACATTAGAACAAGTAAGAAAAGCAAACGTTAACAACATAAAAGGTGATTTTTTTCGAAAATGATCAACTTTAGAGCTCATGACCAACAGAACCTTTCTTGTGTAGAAAACATTGAGGGTTCAAATGGGAGTCTCGAAATCGTACTTTTTTCAGTGGCGTAGAAGCTGGCGAGAAAAACAACCACCACCCCTTCAAAATCTTCACCAACTATGACTTAAAAAATTTTTCTCGCACACAATTTAGCTTATTATAAATAGAAAATGGTTACGATAAACCGTTCTGGAGGTATTTCCAAAAAACGAATTTTTTTAAATTAAATTTCAACACCCTGTATCTGGAAAATGGTGCATTTTTAGGATAGAAACTTTTTTCAAATTTTTGGACAAGCTATCACGTCCTGAAGTCCTGCGCATATATTATGAAACACCCTGTATAAACATAAAATAGTACAATAATTAAACATAAAATAGTGGAAAACGTTTGATAGAAATTTAAATTATAAGAATTTTAAACTTAACGTTAGTGAAATCCGTGTTTATAATATACTGACTTCCAGAAAAATTGCAGCACCTAGAAGTTGTCGAATGATTTTATTGAAATTTTCAGGAAACGTTTATTTTCATTAAACAAATTGATGATTAAAATTTGAATAAAATCTAGCCAGTAGTTTTTTTTTGCATGTTGTTTCCATAGCACATAGTAACTATAAATTTGAAGTATTAGACCATTTAGTAACTGTCAAGTTTGCAAATTGTTGTTGTTACGTCACAATTTCATTCTGCACTTGATAACAATGCCGAGAATACGTCAACATCAACATTTTGTCCAATTAAGTGATTTCGAACGTGGCCGTATTATTGGTATGAGAGAGGCCGGACTTTCGCTAAGAGAAATTGCTCGTCGTGTAAACCGAAATGTTTCAACGGTATTGAGGTGTTGGTCCAAATGGTCCGAGGAAGGGGTTCAACATCGTCGCCGTGGATCTGGACGTCCTCGAAGGACTACAGATCGCGAAGAACGTCGCTTAAGACTTTTGGCCACAAGAGATAGATTTTCAACAACTCGATCAATTGCAAATGATTGGATGAGAGGTACAGGACTCAGAATGTCAATGTCAACTGTTTATCGCCGGATAAGATCTTATGGATTGCGTTCATATCGTTCATTTTTATGTCTTCCTCTTACACCACTTCACTGTTAATTGGGCGCAGGAATGGCATCAAATTGTGTTTAGTGACGAGTCCCGATTCAAATTGTGGGCCCACGATGGTCGTAGGAGAGTCAGACGGATGCGTGGAGAACGTAAAAATCCAAAATTTTTTGTGGAACGCAACACAGCCCTCACTCGAGGAGTTATGATATGGGGTGCAATATGTTATGGTAGCAGATCATCCTTGGTCTTTATTGACGGCAACCTTAACGCACCTGGTTACATTGCTAATGTGCTACAACCAGTTGGCCTTCCATATCTTCAGAGGCTGCAAAATCCCATTTTCCAGGAGGATAATGCGCGCCCTCATACGGCAAGGGTTACAACACGGTTTTTGGAAGAATCTAACATTGTCGTCCTCCCATGGCTTGCTCGGTCGCCTGATTTGTCGCCCATTGAACATGTATGGGATATGATTGGTAGGCGAATAGGTAATTTACCGCACCCTCCAGATAATTTACACGATCTTCAACAACGGATTCAAGAAGCTTGGGACGATATACCACAAGCAGCTATAGATCACTTGATTAATAGCATGCCAAGGCGTCTAGATGAGTGCATTACAAATCGTGGCGGAGCAACTCATTATTGAAAAAACTTTTAAAGCTTTTATTCTTTTGTTTTTAAACTTAATCATAACTTTGTTTCATAGAAATAGACGTTTTCTGAAAATTTCAATAAAATCGTTAAACAGCTTCTAGGTGTTGCAATTTTTTTGGAAGTCAGTATATAACAATATTTAATATCTAGTTGAACGTAAGTAAATCGAAATAGTTTAGTGAATTGTGTAAGGATTGGTTTATTTTTCCGTTTATGGTTATGTTATGCGAATTAATGAAACAAAATGAACAATATTTTAAATCGAAAAACCTCGAAATATAGAACTTTGCTAATTGGCTATTTTTCTTATAGTTAAATGACTACGATTAAAATTAAAAAAGTACTTTGAGCCTTACTTACTAAAAACAATTACTTAATTACTACTTATCTCTACTCAATTGGTTATCTGATAGGTTAAGGTCGGGTATTTGTCTCGATCAGATGATATGGATAATTTTGGATCTCGGGACGATTCGAGTTGGGAATCTGGATCAAATCGATCAGGAACTCGTCGTAGAAGTCCTCGGGAACGCCTCTGGAAGGATATGAGTCCTTGATCTTATCTTTATTTTGGAAGTAAAACTTTATGGATCTTTTAAAAATTTCCTACCAGAAGTGGGTGGTTTGATATTAATTTGGTACAGGATAAAGTAATTTCGATGATATATTTTCGTAAAATTGTAATTTTAAAATGTTTATATTTTATAAGAATTTTAACATAGGTCTTGCTGCTTTAGCAGTTGAGATGCTTCTGTATTAATATTTTTTTCATATTATTTCCATCGCCGACTATTATTCGGTGACAAGATACGCGATTGGTCTAAATTTTGGTCGTTTGAATGAGAATCTTGGGCTAGATGTTATAATTTTAAAAGCAAATGGAATTTATTAAGAAGATGTAACGTGAGTATTTAAATGCTTAAGGATTATAAAGGATGCTGATGAACTGCTAGCAGCACATTAGCAACTGGAATTTCAATTCATGGATACAGGAGAAGAGAACAACAATAACGGGGCAACAACCTTGTTGCGTGAAAGGATTGGATTATGATCCATCAACCCCATTGTCTTCTGTTTTTCAAACAGGCTTCTTCAGGTGCATTCATATAATATCATCGCTGAAATGGCTTACGTTGTTAAGGTGAGAGCAGTGCTGGGTTTAAGAGGAAAGGGAAGAAGTGGAGAAAGGGGTAAACGAGGGATGGAAACGTTTGATTTCAGGGAGTGATTTTATTTGTAGAGCTTCGATGTTACGTCACGGTCACGCTGCTATGTCTTGTGGATATTGCAGGTTTAATTAGAGGTTTCTCAGAGTTGGAGGTCTTCTTTGAAGAGCTCTGCTGTGTGATGAATGGTGATAAGTCTAAGAGTCTTATTCTGTAGCCGATATTAGGTCGCAGGTAGACGGTACATTGAACAAAAAATTACACATACACACATGCTAGAAAAACATCCTATGTATTTAGAAAAACAAAGGAGGTCAAAAAAACAAGAAAAAACGAAGAACGGTTTTTTTGAAAAGTTGATTGAAAAAATAGAAAAGTCAGATGAAGGAAAAAGTTATTTTTAAAAGAAGAAAAGACATAATAAAATAGAAAGTCAAAAGTTTAAAAAGAAGATTGAAAATTAGAGAGACAGGAGAAAGAGAAACGTTTTTGAGAATTGAAGGAAAAAAGATTTGGATTGATTTTGAAATAATTACGGTTGAGAGAATATCAAAAGGAAAAGATTTTGGATAAGATTGAAAAATGAGAAAAGGAAAAGAAGAAAGAAAAGAGTAGACGAAGAAGTAGAAGGAGGAACAAGGTGTTTTGGGGATAAAAATATTTACATATCACACACAAATAATTAAGGTAAGAGAGGGCGGGTTTCAAAATTATTATTGTAAAGTGTTTAATACCTATAATATTTGAACACTGCACTACAATACTGACAAACTCGGCCTTTTATGTCGTTGTTTTCGAACGTCTACTCTCTACAGCTGGGGATAAAAAATCCCCTAAGGAATTTAAGCAAAAATAAAGGCAGATTGATTGCTTTGTTCTGTTCCAACCTATTCTAGTATTTTTTTTAGTATAACTGCTTCACCTCTATTCAATCAAGACTGTTGTGGTGTAGTGATTATCACTATGAACTTCCACAATTCGAACTTCTTCGTACTGGCCTTCTTTTGTTGTTGACTACATTATTCCAGGTAAGGATTATTCTGAATAGAATTTAAGATGATAGAAACATGGAGGCTATTTGCAACACCTTCGAGATAAGACAGACAATGGAAGTGGTGTTTCTAGATATAGCTCATGCCTTTGACACTGTCTGGCATCGTGGGCTCGTCTTGTCTTAGAACCATCTCCACGAGTGTGCCTCAAAGCTCCCTTCTTGGGCCTACGCTCCTTTTAATTTTCTTACATGACCTTCGAGGAGACCACCACTTCCACCTCGCCGTATGCACTGGCGATATGGTAATTTTTACCACCTCCAGTAGCGAAGCCCTCGTCTGCCGCCATCTGCAGCGTAGTTGCGATGAAATCGAGAACTAGACCAACAGGTGGCACCTAAACATTAACGAGGCTAAATGCGTTGCCATTAAGTTTACGAAATAATCCTCCTCCACTCCCCCACGACCATTTTTGGGTACTACCAGCTGCCGTGGGTTAAATCCGTTGTTTAACTAATCACTAAAACTCATTTAAGAAGCTTAAGTAACCCTTTTCCTCATCAATATTGCTGATCTGGACACGGATAAACTTCCATCACGGGTCCAATAACTGATTTATTAAGGAAACCATCCTTGGTGCCTTCCAGACCACCAATGATATCATTTGGATCATCGCAAACGTCACATACCTTCGCTAGATCCACACCTTACCGCAATCAATAGAGGGTGTTTCTAAGAAGACAAGAGGCTTCAGGAGTTTTGCTCAGACCTGGAAGGCGAAGGGAAGGTCCAAAAATACAAGATCATGGAACCATATCAAAAAAATTTTTGCAGTTTAATAATAGAAAGAGAAATTCTGACTCCAAGATCCAATTATTATCAAGTTTCCTCATTCAACATCATACTTGTTTGAGTATCGAGAGCTTGTTCCAATAAAAAAAAAACCTACTTCTTTCTTTATAGTGCGAAACGGAGATTACATCCATGGAATTTATTTAATAAATTTGGCATATACGAGTATTAACCGAAAGTTCGTCCCAAATACATATACCTGCGTTGTATATGTATATATACATATGTATTTCATTAGGTGTAATAAGATCCCTCGGTAATAACCCCAATTGTACGCCCATAATTTCCGCAAGGTATTTACGTTTAACGACAGTTTAGTGTTTTAGTGTTGCTATCCTATAAGCGACGGAGTAACAAACTTCGCTTCAGAACCCCACCTTTACGACACGCAACCACAATGTGTAATCACCTGCTGTTTCTAATCTACACCGAACGCACCTGCGTTACGTCGTCGCCAAACCTACGGGCGTTTTACCCATTTAATCACCATAAACCATCGATAATTGACGGAGGAATTGAAAATCGTCTTCGGAGATGCGCGTCCGCATAAGCATAATATGAAATCTGGTGCCGGTAAAAATACTGTCTTATTGCGATAATGTAATATGTGACGTGACTAGTCATCTCAACGATAAAGGCAAGTCAAACTTCTTTTTTTTTTTTTAAACGTGATACTCGATAAACCTGAAACAAGTAATTTAAGAGTAGTGTACAAGACACCCAACCAGCAAAGCGTAACATCTACCCCGCGTTTTAATTGGAACACTCGAATATCGATCATCCCGGAGCGAGTTTGCATTATTAAGAGCTGCACCGTTACCGAAGTGAAATCAATAATATTAATGAAATTCTATTCAGTACCGTGGTACAACGGCTGAGGCGACATCACAAGTTATACGATGATTACGTTTCGTTGTCTTGGACAAATTGATCGTTGAGTTCGAATTAAAGTTTTTGCGAAGGGTAATGAATGGACAAGTATGGTCCGTTGAGCCAATAGGTGAGGATTATAACAGCGTTTTAATTAGAAATTGCGGTCGGACACAATCAGCATGCAAACATGCGAACACGCGACTTAGATTGGGTGCGCCGACTAACAGACTTCTGCTGTTCTGTTACATGTTTCAGTAACGAATTTTGCCTGGAACTATTGGTGGATTAAAAATTGAAATAAATTGAGTACAGATACAAATAAAAAACCTTACATTGCATCTAGATTTTGCAAGCAAACCAAACTTATGCTGCGATAGCAAACTAAAAAAAACCACCTTACCTTCGGCAACAATTTGACGAATTACAAGCAGCCCTAAATAGTCGAACGAGATAGAAATAGATCTAAAAGTAATCTAACAAGTAAGATTATTTGTATCTGTTAAATAAGTTTTTGTGAATAAACGTTGATGCCAATTTAATGTTTAGACTTGCCGATTTATCTGAACACAGTGGAATAAATTTGTGCTGAAGCAGCAGTTGCTGTGTGTTTGTTTCAGCGTAAACGTAATAGATTATTATGAGAAGAAAAAAATAGAGATTACAAGAACTGTAGGATAAACATATGTCCGATAAAGATAGCAAGAATTTGGCGAAGTTTATTTATCCGACGAGTATAGGCCAAGCGAGAGCGAAGAGGATAGTAATAAAGGAGTTATTTCTAATCAAGCAGCTCTTTCAAATGTGTACGTTTAGCTGCTCGTTCATTGAGACGAAAATCACACTTGGTGAAGACAATGAGATCAAACAGGAACCAAGAAGAATTTGGTCACTGTCTAGCATCGTGGGCTCGTCTTGTCTAAGGACCGTCTCCGCTGGTGTGCCTCAGAGCTTCCTTCTTGGGCCTACGCTCTTTTTAATTGCCTCGCCATATAAACTGGCGATATGGTAATTTTTACAACTTCCACTAGCGAAGTCCTCGTCTGCCGCCATCTGCAGTGTAGTCTGGATGACATCCAGAACTGGACTAACAGGTGGCACCTACAAATCAATGAGGCTAAATGCGTTTCCATTAGGTTTAAGAAAAGCCGAAGATCCTTGATTAGGGCTTAACATTTAGGCAACACGTCGACAAAACAATAGCTCGCTTTGGGGCAATCAAATCTTTCGTCGCTCCATTCCTCTGTCCTAAAACCTACGATCTATTTCACCTTTCTATATTCGATTCTGAGCTATGGTACTTTAACTTGGTCACCGATCGCTAAAACTCATTTAAGAAGCTTGGAGACTCAGCAAAAGTACTACCAAAACAATGAGATCAAACAGGAACCAAGAAGAATTTGTTTAAGTGGAAAGGTACACGTGATGTACTGCTTCACACATCTAAACCAACTAACTAACAAATGAAGATCTAACAAAGTAGAAAACAGATTGTAAAACCAGCGGCTCATCATTGATCCAAAACATATACCAACCATTCAGATCAACTAAACACCTATTGTCATTGCCTCAGAAAGGGTAATAGGTGGTACAAAAAAGTGGTTATTAAAGTTATTTTTGGCTCCACACTAGTCAATACATTCTTGATGTACAAAGAAATAACCTACGTCTATTGGGCTTTAGTGAAAATGTCATAGTTGAATCCCAAAACGAGGTAACTCATGGATTTCAAGATCACGCCAAAAATCGGTATGTTATGCTAAAAATAAAGAGCAACATGGGAACATGTTCATAAATGCTATTATTAGAGTATTGTGCTGATCCTACAGTACAATGCATTTGCGTTCTTTCTTAAAATGTGGTCAAACGATTCTGGCAGTGATAATGAGAATAAACTAGTGGAATATCGATTTAGAGAGAGATTTTTTACTACAAGAAATCGGATAAGCATTTGCCAATAAAATTCGGTAGTACGGTTTTGCTCCAGCACAACAACTAATGATTACTCTGAGGAAATTGAGCACAATATTATGGAGTTAGCAGTATGCATGAAATATCAACGATAATCATAATATGTACACGATGTGGTAAATGCTGCAAATTGGCTAAAATTTAATGAAATTTAATGGTTTCCAAATGTGGTCAATATTGTTAGGAAATTTCAGAGGTAAAATCTTTTTGATTTTTTAGCTGAAGCTGTAAAAAGCATGTAATGCGTAACAAAGGTGATCAAACTGATCACGTATCAGATTCTGCTTCAAAACTTTTTTTTTCCGATTGACGTCCAAAATAGGGTACGATTTGTTTATTAATTAATTGACAAGTGGTGGTTCAATATAGTTAATATAATTTAAGAAGTTGTTCAAGCAATCAACCAGAAATCTGACTTTGTTTGCCTTATTTAATTATTATTTGCAAAATCCATTTTATGCTGAGAAACCAGTTTTAAGACACCGATTTTCTTTTGTTTCTATAGTGCCAAAGAAAAAGTCTAAGACTGCTTTTATTCATCCCCTAATTCACAAAATGATACTACTCCCATGAACTCTAACCTCTTTGGCTGTTCTATAAAATATATATTTGGGAAACGAGTTTTATTTTTGTCCGAAATATAGGTTAAGTATCTTTTATACCTTTATAACATGTCAATAATAAGCGAAACACTAACTAAATTTAATACCTAAAACTACTGTTCGTATTTTTTAGATATTGACAATTTTATTTTCTTTTACGCGGGTGATCTGAAATATTTCCCATCCCAACATGTAGATGGCAACACTTGCCAAAAAAAGCGAAGCAATGTATTATTTGAACAGGTTGAAGGATTCAGAGCATGGCTAGGAGAAGTGTGTACACTTATGTACCTATAATTTAGCAATACCCTATATACACAAATACTTCTAGAACTATAAAAGAGTAAACAATATAAGTTTTACAATGTAATGATTAAAAACTACATAATAATTTAAATTATATATAAATTTTTCTTTATCGAAGATGTAGAGAGATTTTTATAACATATTGTGACATAAAAAATTTTATTTTCTTTTTAGTATGTAATGTAATAAATGTAATAAAATTTATCAAATAATATACTGCTATATTTATTACTTAGCTCCTACGGACAATGTAAAATTTAAAGATTAAAATTTTCACAAATTTACGGCTTAAAAATACTTTCCTCTAAATTCTACAATCAACAGCAAAAATAAGTAGACAAACAATTTCGTGCTTTCTAAACCTGGCTTTGTTAAGATATGTCAATAGTGTCAACTCATTATAACAAGTTATTTTGCAGCAATATCTACACAAAATCATTTTGAGAAAGTTTATGACAGAAAACTGAGAATCTTGTCTGCTTTCTTTTGCCGTAGACTGTACAGGGTGTTCCGTTTCAACGTGGATTTGAGATATCTGCCATATTTGTGAAAATAGACAAAAAAGTTATAAAGAAAAGTTATCCCAATTTATGTTCTGCATAACCTAAAAATATTTTTAACTATACAGAGTGTCTCAAAAGTAGGTAAACACATACTTGCTCCGTTATTTTAAATGGGACACCCTATATATTTTGGCATTTTCGAATAGTACGCTAAAAAATATTCCCACCTTATATAAACCACTCTACCCCTATTCCTAATAGTTATGGAGATATTTTACGTTTTTGTAAAAACTATCCCGATTCGGTGTTTTTCGTATGCCGCGATAGCTTGATCCTGAAAATAGTTATCGAAATAAAATCAAGAATATGTAAACTATATAGTCCGGTATAGACATTGACATCAACAGAAGATGAATACCTACTTCCGGTTGTCAGAAATGATTCAATGCATTTCCGGAACTTCGTCTCCAGATAACTTCATTTTTTTAAATGGCACCCTATATATTTTGTTAGGTCGATAGATTCCTCATTCTAATACCTTTCCATTCATGTATATAAAGTACCGTGTTTTCTTTTATACTTTTCAAGATATTTCATAGTTTTTACGCAAGCTACAAAAATGTTCTCTCCAATTTCGAGGTAACCTTGAAAATATTTCAAAAACAAAAGAGTATGCAAACATAATGTTCATCAATCATTAAAAACAAAAAGAAATTATAATAAATGTTAAAAATTATGCCTTTTTCTCTTACCGAAATATTAATTTTTCTTTGAAAATTGATCTTAACTCTCCTCGACATTTCAGGAGTTATTGATGCAAAAGCTTATACAATTCTTTCTCGCATATTTTGTTCAATATTCGGTGGTGTTCGATGTACCAACTCTCTCATGTATGCCCATAAGAAGAAATGATATTTCTTCAAGTTTCGGTGATCTAGTTGGCCATTCTATTATACCTCTCTGACCAATGCATCTCTCCTCGAAGAGGTTATGCAATGCTGCTCTTAGATTCCATAACTTAGCTCCAAGAGCTCCATTATGAAGGAACCACATGTGCCTCGGCACTTCTATTGATAAATCTTCTAAATAACGAAATAGCTTTTGTAGTAAAAAAATACTGTTTCTGTAATTATTTAAATAGCTTTCGCAGAAAAATGGTCGAATAGCGTACTGTCCTAGAACACTTTCCCATACTTCCCCACTTCCCCATTGGCTACTTACATTGGTGTTGAACAAAAATGTTTATACACATACTTTATATACATGAATGGAAAGGTATTAGAGTGAGGAATCTATCGATCTAACAAAATATATGCCATTTAAAAAAATGAAGTTATCTGGAAACGAAGTTCCGGAAATGCGTTGAATCATTTCTGACAACCGGAAGTAGGTATTCATCTTCTGTTGATGTCATTGTCTATACCGGACTATATAGATTACATATTCTTGATTTCATTTCGATAACTATGTATTTTCAGGATCAAGCTATCGCGGCATACGAAAAACACCGAATCGGGATAGTTATTACGAAAACGTAAAATATTTCCATAACTATTAGGAATAGGGGTATGGTAGTTTATATAAAGTGGGAATATTTTTTAGCGTACTATTTAAAAGTGCCAAAATATATAGGGTGTCCCATTTAAAATAACGGAGCAAGTATGTGTTTACCTACTTTTGAGACACTCTGTATAGTTAAAAATATTTTTATGTTATGCAGAACATAAATTGAGATAACTTTTCTTTATAACTTTTTTGTCTATTTTCACAACTATGGCAGATATCTAAGATCCACGTTGAAACGGGACACCCTGTACATGCAATAATAGGGATCAAAATTAGTCCGTCAATTTTATTTCTATGTTATGCAGTTTCCCAAAACTGTTCGATTAAAATTTTTCGCTTAGCTATAGGTACTGCTATAAATGTTTGAAGTAAATATGTAGTTTGGCAGCCCTGAAATATTTTTAGGTTAGAATTACTTAAGTGAATCCATATTAATGACTTTTACCCTGTCAAATTTTTGACACATTTGAATTAGAAAATCAGACATGGCAACATAAAGTTTTAAAGTGTTTTGTTTAACAAACCTAAATTAGAGAAGCTTAATAATGTCATGATTGTCATCATAGATTGTCACGTCAGTTATATTTTCATGGTAGCCAATAACTGAAAAAGAAATATACATCGAAATTGCAATCAAGTTAACACAAAAAAATACTCTATAATTTGCAAAATGGTTCTGTTCCCCATTTAAAATCTGGTCAAAATGAATGAAGTTTGCCGAAATGATTTAGCAGGTTTACTAAATATTCAATAAAATTTTGGATACAACAGTGCTACGAAGGACTGTTAAGGGATTAGAACTTAAGATGAAATAACTTACTAATACTTCACTTGTGACACTCCGAAGCTTTATCTACAACCATTTCGGGTAGTAAATATCTCCAGTCGATCCGTAACTAGTTATTTTTTAATATCCTAATTAAGCGACGCTGAATATAAATCAATCGACCCGTTCCTACATAATAATGAAAGAGGAATGCTGCGGCATGCCCTTACATACATATACCATGCACACACGAGTGAACCACCGACTCCGATGATATATGTGCCAACAGCAACGCTGCGTTCGTTATAATCACATATTGGCAATTAGTTAGGGACTAAATTGACCACCATCATTATCCTTGGATGATTTATTTTAAGCGATTCGACACGCGTTAAATTAGAGCCGCGCTTGATTGCAATCGTTTCCCCCACTCCACGATGTCCATCCGTACGCCACTGGTACGCCCCCGTCGTCCCTTTCGCCTGGCAGAATCACAGATCTCGTTCCGGGCGAGTGTAGTCGTTCCCTCTTCAACGATGATGACGGCCCCCTCGTGTCATCGAACGTGCCCGTCATATGCAAATGTTTTATTAAATCAGACGTTTTGGAGGGTAATTGAAAGCCGACGCATGCAAACTTCTGCTGCAGTTGGTTGTACACTGTTCAGAATGGTTAGTATGTCGAATCAAGTCAATTTTAACATTTCATTATTATTGAGGAATTTCTATCCACAATTATCAAAACAAACAACACATCTCCTATTTACTCCCATGTAATTGCAAGGCACCATAGAGAAAGTAAGAGATGAGCCTAAATGGCTAAATGTATAACATGATCTTGCGAAATCTCTTTGGGTGTCACTTTTTTTCAAGAACCTGCACCTAATAGATGCAAACGAAACCTTACCGAGCAGAATTTTGGCTCTCCGAAGACTACACGCCTTTCGTTGGAAACTAACAAAGATGGTCAAAATGTTTAAACAAAAAGGCAATTAAATAATGTCTTGCAAGGACCTTAAAAAGACCTTTTGCACAAGACTCATCTGGACGATGACTCTTATGCACTGATTACCAACGCCTTGAAACCATACCATACCAGTCGATTTGTGCAATGTGCAATCTTAAACGTACAAGTGCATGATAAGTATAGGAAAAAACATTATTGTCGCTTCAAGAGAGTTCTATGTCATCAATATATGTACCTCCAGAAGAAGACGAATACCATAGAATTCCTCAGGAATTGCTACTTTTCTTGTTCACGAACGAACTACCTGAGATTCCAAAATTTTCAAATATGATGACGGGTAGAAGACATCTTCTAGAAATTAGAAGATAATCTATGAGAAACTACAGCAGGGCCTGGGCCCTATCTGCAATTGGGCTTCCAAATGAAAAATTATGATCCACAAACTTAAACTTGGATGACGTCCACTTTCACATTCACTCCACACAATCAGTGTCTTCGGGAAATCTAGAGGCTTAGCAATACAACAGTGGATTTGACCTCAGAAAGAAAAGAGACCGAGAGACCACAGTAATCCCTCTGATACTATTATAGTGATCGGCTGTCAGAGATGCGTTCTGGAAGCCGAGTAATTAAAACGTGCAAGTTTAAACGTTTGACAGGTCTTCTATGGAAATCTTACTTTGCTTACAAAAGTTCAAAAGTTTATAAAATAAAGGAGCTGATGGATTCAAACGTTTCTTTCCTTTAGGGATCTGGAGACGAAGATTGCAATAATATTTTGCAAAAAACTAATACCAGTTCACCATGCGATGTTACATTGTTAAAGGTGGATAAAAGGCATTTGCCAAGATGTAATGAACTAATTCCTGTTTGCAAATGTAATGTAATGATAGCAATATGAACTGAAGATTTTCTATCAGTTCTAAAATATCTGCAATGGTTACGAATATTTCCAATAGCTCCATAGAACGGTTTTTTGGCACTACCTTAGAGCTGGATATAAGATCAGACTTTTTTAGGTACATCTCCTTATAATTTCAGTATATTGTAGGACACCAGGATTTCATAGAAGTTACTAAATTACTAGCTGTCTGTCTTCCAAGAAAATTCGCTATATAGAATAACTATTGCATGTCCGATAACTTGAGTTGAAGCCTATACAAGTTGGAGAGTTCACAAAAACCACTTCAATGAAAGTTATGTCTATTTAGTATATAGTTACTCAGCGTTCCAGCCAGAACGGCTTAAATAACCTAACCATGGATGTCAATCTGTCAAAAAAAGCTTTAGAATTACTAGTTTGAAGGATAAAAATTACTGAAGCAAGGAACCAGAATTACGTTTTACTGTACAAGAGCAGTCATGCAGTGATGCATCCCCGCTCAGTGCTAGATGAGCTCCTCTGCGACTTGACTGGCATTGACATATCCTGTCAGGGGTATGCCGATGATATAGTCATAATCGCAAAGGGAGGATTTGAAAGTACCCTCTGCGGCATTGTCCAAAGAGGATTTACCTTTACAAAAAGATGGTGTCAGTCGGTGGGACTTAATATCAACCCCACCAAAACTACACTAGTGGCCTTCACAAGGAAAAGGAAACTCAATCTCTAAACCATCAAACTAGATGGGCAGAGCATTGAGTGTAAGAGAGAGACTAAATATCTAGGTTTTATACTTGATAATAAACTTCACTGGAACAAGCACGAGCAAAGCTAAAAGTGCCCTGATGGTTTGTAAAAACTACGCAGGGAAAAATTGGGGATTTAACCCAAAAATGCTGCACTGGATGTACACTGCACCAATAGATAGATAGATATTTTTTATTGTTTATACCAATTTAATAACACTGTCAATAGAGCACACATTAAACAGTAGCTTGGAGTAAACGAGCCAGTCTAACCACAATGAGGATGCGTCTCGCAAAGATAAAAAATTGGCCCGCGTTTGCATTACTGGTGCAATGACAAATGCCCAACTGCCGTTTTAGACTAAATCTGCCACCTCTTCACATTTTGTGGAGAGAGAGTATAGACAGACTGATGGGAGAAGGCATCATCAGGCAGAAATCACAAATCCTACTAGGAGATTATCATCTTGACGGATAGTCAAGGAGCCATTAAAACGCCTGTGTTTAAAAACAGCTCAGAAATGGCTTGGGACTGCCTGTCTAAGCTAAACGAGCTAGGCATGGAAAACAAAGTCACTGTCATTTGGGTGCCGGGACATACCGGGTTAGAAGGAAATGAGGAATTGCAGAAAAAGGAGCGAGTGCATCTCTCTTGGGCGCTGAACCTTTTTTCGGAATTAGTCAGAGCACAATATTAGAGAAACTAGAAAAAGTTGACAAAGGAAAAACCAAACACTGGTTTGATCAACATGGAATGAGATAAGCGAGAACAATTCCGGAAACCTGCAACCAGAACAGATTCAAGGAACTCATTACCATGATCAAAGACAAACTTCGCTTACTGACAGGAATACTCACAGGTCACTGTCGTCTTCAAAGGCATATGAAAACAATTGGGCTAGCAGAGACAGCAGAATGCCGTTTCTGCGAGGAGGAAGAGAAGAGAGAGAGTATAAGAGAAAAGGACCTACTACCTTTCTCTCAAGAAGACAAGCTCTTTTAAGCTAGCACAATATCTCTGTTGAGCGGAGTGGTAAAAAATCATCTTTCCCTTAACTGGTTGCATGAATAAGGTGCAATTTTTCACCAAGATATTAAAACTATGACGACCAAGGAAGATGGGATACGCACCTGATGGCACATTACTGCTGGAGTTTAGAAAGTGATTATTCCAAAATACCTTCAAAATTTTCAAGGAAAAAGTTTTCAATGTGTGCAGCGGACTAGTTGGTCTCATCGGTGAGTTTTTTCCTCTTTCTTTTTAGTTTATGAGGGACATAAGATCAACTCCAAATATACTGTTGGCCTGTGGCATCTGTGGTACTGACGTCTGACTCCGTCCAACAAAGAAAAATCCAGTCAAACCTTTTTAAGCAAGACTACTTCAGAAATGCTGTTTCCTTAGAGAAATAATAAGGAATTCTTTGAGGAATAGGTGGGACCACAATCTCGTTCTATACTACACGATATATTAATAAAAAAATTCAGTCGTGCAAAAGATCATCAAGGACAGACTGCTTATTTCAGAAATTCCAGTTAACTGTTGAACAAGTTAAAGTTTTATTAATCTTCTTGGCACACCTAGATGATGATGTGGTAAAAATACAACTATGAAATAGTAATTGAGAAACGGGTTGCGTTGGAAGAAGTTAATCACCAAAACAATTCCTCAAAAACTAAAACCGATTAACTAACCGTCGAGAGAAAAATTCAAATTGATCAATTAGTACGTTGCGATTAACTAATTTACACGAACCATCAGCCACCTGAAAGAACGCCGAGATAAACGAGTCCGGGGATAAGTGTGAATAATAGGTACACAAGCCGGAACATTGGTAGTACGAAAATTATACGGATCCACGTCGCTTTCGGAAAATTCTTTCTACGTCCTATAACCGAACTGCGGTAGGGGGTGACGAGGGACGAAGGGGGTGTGATCGATTTTCCCGCCGCTCCGTCGATATCAGCTGGGAAATGCCAGCTTCCTCCACAACTACATGGATATCGTGTTTATCTAAATCAACCACAATTAACAGCGCTCCCTCCAGATAAATCGGCGGACGGCGGCAAGTTAATCGACTGCACAGAATGGATTCATAAATCTATTTTCGCTTCACGCTTCGCGTACCATTCTTCGCGTTTCGGATGGATTTTGTTTAAGCGTGCTGCCTGGTAGGTCGAGCTGTTCGGGAATTCGTGAATGAACTCCAATACATTTTTATGTAACCGTTTCCTGAATTAATCTACCGTTATAGCAATGGAATGAATTGAAATGTTTCAAAAATTATTTTATAAATCTCGCATATTTATCCTTGAGTTAAGTAAATAATTATTAACAAAAATTTTCTTTCTTCAAAGTTAAATGTAACAAACGTAATGTTTTGTCACGAAAGTATACGTCAATAAAAACAAACGATGCATTCAACAGTATGGTAGATTAATGAAGAATCGTGGAAAACATTTCACGTCTCTCAAACTAAATAGGTAATTTAGGCATTTCAAATACGCGTTTAACCCCTAAAGTGTTCCTTAACGACCCTCCATTCGTTGTCTGTTTACTGTAGATTAGATGTCACCTGTGCGCCTTTAATTAACAATAACATTCGCCCTTTGTTTAGTTTTAATAAGCAAACGCAATTTACCTGTTTTTTTACGATCCGCCGGAATGACTCTGCTATATATCCGACTACAATCCAAGAGTTAATTCCTGCAACGAATAAAATAAATTAGTTTTAGTACGAAATGGACGGCAACAAAAGTGAAATAAATGAAAATTCTTCGTTTGACGGTGCCATTTACGAAATATTAATGCCGCGTGTAATTACTTTTCGAAAATATTGTTTTTCAAATAAAATAATTAAAAACAAACCATTTTAATGGCGACATAATTAAAATAAAACAAAAGGTGTAAATTAGAATGTTTCACAAATAAACAAAACAATAACGCAGTTGTGGTAATAATTGAACATTCAATTAAAATAATCCGGTAACGATATTACATTAAAAAATAATAATAATCCACCCACATTGAAGGTGACCGAAAATATAATTCCCAACCATATAAAAAAAATCAACAATATCTGCCTTTATTTGCGAACATAATTATATTTTCGCAAAATCACTTTCACTCAAATTTTCTACAATATCTTAATGAAACCTTTCTCTTTTGGTGTGGTCTTTTATTTCTGTAGTTTCGATGTAGTCTCCTCGAAGATCAACAAGCTTTTTAAACGGTGGTCTCTTCAAGCTGTCAGCAAAATAATCATCTGTAGTGGCGATGATCCCTCCTCCCCCTCCCCCTCCCATTAGAAAAAATCTCTTATAATAGGAATAGGAAGATCTCGCTGGAGGCTAGGTCTGATGAATATGGAGGATTCAATACTGCATTGAATCGTCTTTTTCCTTCAGATAGTCGACGAAGATCACAACTTGGAAATCCCAAAAAATGATCGCCACGACCTTTCCGGCCGATGCAACTGTTTTTGCTTTCATCGGAGCTGATTAGCCGGGAAAAGTCAACTGCTTCGACTGTTCCTTGGTCTCCGGTATGTAGTGGTGGATCCAAGTCTCATCTACGGTTGTGAAACACATGAGGAAATCCTCCCCCCCCTCTCCCGCCCAAATTTCATGTAGGATATGGCCAATGCGTTCCTCTGAGATGCTGAGATGTTGATCGGCTAACAACGTCATGAATCTTGTCGACCATTTTATCGTTCTCTACCAAAATATTCCGAATTTCCGTGGCCGTTTTCCCACCCATCTAAAAGAGTTTTATCACTGCACGAAA
Organism: Holotrichia oblita; assembly: GCA_023690525.1. Taxonomy (NCBI): domain Eukaryota; kingdom Metazoa; phylum Arthropoda; class Insecta; order Coleoptera; family Scarabaeidae; genus Holotrichia; species Holotrichia oblita. The sequence goes on from CM043017.1 coordinate 175,442,741, forward strand.
TTTGATTTTATCCATTTTGCGAATTCGCCTGACTTGCGACACAAAACACACTCTTAAGCAACAACTATTGACAGTAGACGACGACATTTTGACAGTTGTTTGACAGTGCTATAAAAAGGTTGCCCTTGCCGACCAATGAATCCACTTCAACCTGCGCCATCTCCTGCCGATTCCGGAAACATTTCAGGTCGCCCTCGTATTTGTAGCTTTACTGAGCTTGTAGGTGCAAAAAGTAGTAAATGAATTAGAACTCTCTTTTCGAAATATGCCAGGTAATGGCATGATAAGTTTTTTGCTTACCAACCTGTTATCTATGTATCTGAATTCTACCTAAGAAGACTTAATTTTTCTGACAATACTTTAAGCTTTATAAATCCTTATTATCTGTTAACGTACAACCTCATCACATTTGGTAATTCTTTATTGATTTTGACAGAAGGGTTGCGGTGTTAAAAAATCATAAAAAAAATCGTAAATTGTAGTAACTTTGTGGAAGTTTCTTACAGTATAATATTGTGTTAAGCCCTATCATCAAAAGTCCGTGCAATTAAATGTGTTTATAATCTTAATTATTAAGAAATTTCGTAATTGTCGGTCTTCTAATGACAGGTGATGCATTTGTAGAACAAGCTGCAGCTTCAAATTTGTATTTATTAATTGCTATGAACATATAGATTATGTTATTGTTAATAGTATTATGTTAATTAAATAATTAATTTATCATCATCAAACGTTTGATTTTTTATATTTATTTAAAGGTGCCGTCATCGTGATTGTTTACGAATTTGGTACGCAATATGCTCATCAGAGTTTGCTAGCGCAAGAGTCCAATTTTTTTACGTGGAATGAGTCACTCTTATATGATAAATATGCTCTCTATCTCTAATGAACAAACTATTAACTCTCCGGTTGAGGGCCTAGGTTTTTTGAGGCCCAGGCAAATCGTTTTTTTTTGTTGTATTTTCTAAAATATTTTTTTAATTTCTTTAGCTTTTTGGTACCTTCCCAACTTTAATAAAGACATATTTGCCTTAATTTGTCTTCATTTTATCATCAGTCGTTTGGCTGCCCAACCCGTGTACTCGTATAAGTTTTTTTCCTACAATTTATTTTTTCGTATTTCGTAAAGGGACTAATTTTGCCTGGTTTTTAGGCATAAAATGTTCTTTGGGCAAAGATTTAGTGATAGAAAACATGAAACTACGAGCGAATATGCCAATATTCTCAGATCTCTCAGTCACAGAAGAGCCCCGACCGAAGAAGGTGCAAATTCTGCAAGGACCGAAAATTAAGATATTCTTGCAAGTTTTGTGGTTCCTGTATTTGTTTGGAACACACAAAATCTTGGAAAAATTTGATTAACGAAATTTTGCATTCTATAGTTTCTGTGTCAAATTCATGTAGATACTCATTTTATTTTTTTTTTGACTTATTCAGCCATATACTTGAGCCAAATAATTGTGAGTTATTGATATTGTCTTTTCCGTTTTTTCAACTTATAATTTATTTTGAAAACTTGCATTACATGTTTTTTTTTTATAAATGGGAACTCCCACGTTAATGTTTTTTCTCAACTATTTTTACTCTTAGCAGTGCAAAATAGACCATTTTAACAAATGCATACCAGAAACTGGGCATATTAATGTGTAATTAGTGGGAAAAAATAAAATACAGTTTTTGGTCTAAGAGACCCAACCCGTCGAATGGTATGGTTCTGAATCCATCCGTCAACCGAAGGGTTAATCTGTCTTGTGTTTAGATAAATATTAGCTTAACAGTGGGCCTTAATTAGGCCAAACTTTCTTTCTTATATAAGGCCTGTGTTTCAATGAAATTAATGATAATGCAAGGCTTGATCAGTATAAATTAAATAGTATGATCCGCAACTCTGATCCGGGGTTGATTTGGATCGGGGTTTTGCGGAAATGGGTTCCTCATGATCTTAAATGGTTTCTGGTCCAACGGATGGTTCTACGAAGTCTTCTCTGAAAAAAACATTGCATATAGTCCTGAGATTCAATCAAAAGAAAAAGAAGTTTTGATGATTTCTGGTAAAATTTCAGATTTTTTATGTTTCTCTTGCAAAACACACAAAAGATGCAAGAAGATGCTTTTTCCATTGTGATTAAGATTCATATCGGTTTAAACTTATCTAGATGAATATTAGTTTTATAAATTGGTAAAATAAATTCTGGCTTTCGAATTCTAGTTAAATGTCAAACTGACAGCTAAAAGAAACGGTAGGTATCTTCGATTTTAGCTCGAGCTAGAACCAAGTTCTGGTGGAAGGGTTTTGGTTTTTACTTTTTTATTATGTTAGTTGTTTCTTGTTGAAAAATGCTCCAACGCGTGAGGTCTCAATACAAATTGAGATATTTTTTAAAAACCATTACAGACAAACCAAACGGCCTCAACGAGTGGCAATTTAAAAATACCGTTGTTCCATTCTACTAATCCTCTAAAATACGTTAGTGATATTCTTTTCCTAATAACTTACACACACAAGTTCTTCCAAAATTCACTACATACAGCGATGTTCAAAACTTGTAAAATTGTCCTAACTTGTGTTTGTTTTTTCGTAGACGAGTGTTATTTAATTGTGTAAATTCGACAGTAATTTTAACGGAGCTGTCAACACAAAAATAAACGTTCTTTATGTTTGATTTTTTCTCAGTGATGTATTAAAACTTTTTGTTCAGAAATAAATTCTAAATTGAATGGTAATGAAATACAGAAGTTATTCCGTTTGAAAAAATACAGTTTCACCGAATGTGTTGAAAACGCGATGCTCAATTGTTTTTTTTTCTGTTTCAAGCACTGCGATTGCCTGATGTACCATCTTTGGCAAAATAAAGGCTTTGCTTTAAAGTGAATTTAATTACTCTAAAGAAGTTCATCAAAGCAGTACTCTCTTTTAGAGAAATTAAATTTACTTCAAAGTATAGCCTTTATTTAGTAAATGGAAATTCCTCGCTGAAAAATTCGCATTTAATTTGCCAAAGATGATACATATGTCTCGTTTAACCGACTTTATAGCTCCAATAATAACAAAGTTAACAATAGTATGCACTTAAATTAAAACAATCTGTATGTGCCCCCCTTCCACCCCTTTCCCCGCCCGCTAAAGAGAATATTTGTCATTCTTCCTCTTTAAATTTAATTACACAATACATTAATAAGTTAATAACGACTTCATAATCACTTCTTAATAGTGACATTATAAAATAACAAATTTGATAACTTAAAACCGGCATACTTGTGCATTACGTTTTAATAGCGGACAGACGAGCATCGATAACGGAACTGATAAGATCAAAAAAACGAACGTGTTAGCCCTTTCGGTCGGTGATTCAGAGGAAAATCTGAAACTCGGGTATTAGAATTATTTGCAATTTTTTGATATTACTTGTGAAGGGTTACCAACCCCCGCTCAGGTGTTGGCACATGTCGTCAGTTGACAACATCGTGAGAAAAGGGTAATAAAATAACAAATGGGCAGCAAATGGATGCCAACAAAAGTTTTCATTTGTTGAAGGCAGATGAAACCAAATCTTTGATGCTGTTGTGAAATCAACCATTTCTTCAAACAGTTCGTCACTAAAGTATTGGGAAAAAAATATTGGACTTTCTAGCTGGGCCCGTTTCCTCCATCCAATCTTTTCTTTGTGAGTTAGTTCATTTTGCGTCATGAACTCCTTCATTACATCTTTTTTGCGCGTTGAAGCTGAAAGAGTGAGGCGCTTGGGCCCTCCTTTTGCTTGGGCACTTCTTTAGCAGGTACATCTTCCTCGACTTGTTCAGTTTCCACAACTTCTTCAGGTTCCTCGATTTGTTCATTTTCTTCTTCAAAACATTCGTCGCTCGCAAGCAAAGACTCAGGTCCAGAGCTTTCATTGAGGGGTGGATTTTGATAGTCTTCGCTCAGATCTTCAATTTCCAATAGATACTCGGCCAAGTGTACCATCTCCTCACATGTCAATCGTTGTTTACACGACATATTTGGAGATTATCACACTGTAGTTATTTGAGGACGTCCAATTTTGCAAAAATATTGTTCAAATATAAGCTTATAAGCACTAATGGTACCTGTCACACACAAATCTCTTCACTTTCGTACACACGATGCACAAAACAAAAATTCCAAAAAGAGAATATAACGGCAATTGCAGCAACATTCTGTAACAAGTCGTCCCCCAACATAGGAATTTTAATTTTTTATTACTGCCTTTCAGCACCAGCTGGCACCACAATGCATTGTAGGAATTGCCAATAATCTGTTCAATTGAAGAGACCATGATCAAATCATATGTGCAGCTAATCAGTTCCCATACTGACAGCTAAAATATGGTGTCGTCAATTGACGACATTATGACCGAATGGATGAATTGAATTTGTCCTGGGGGTTGGGTTGTTTGAATCTTCGCTGATTCCTGATAAAACTCCAAAGCTACAAACTTTGAGAGGAAAAAATTATGGCTGATGTGTAACATTAGGATCTACCCAATATGAACGCTAGTTGTAAGTCAAAGTTTGTCTTGATGCTGAGTGTGAGTTGTACTTCTACAGCTCTTATGTTCGTCAGATTCTCTCTCTTTGCTTGACACTCAGATTCTATTTGAATGGGTGTTTTAATAACATAGTTTTATTGACACCACAACCAATGAGAGAAGCTGACGTATATGAGAGTCTCAAACTAATTTCTATCTAATTTTTTTTTTGTAATGTGTGGTGGGTGCTTAGTTGCAGTGGCTCCGTAAGCTGTATTACTTGTCTGGCTATCACTGCAACTCTTGCGGTGTAGTTTAGTGTGTGTAAGTTGCGTTTAAATGGCTTTGTGACAGCATCATATCGCCTTTTATGATGCCGCGCTGTTAATCACTTTGCTCCCAACAGAGAATGGCAAGTCGATCCGAAAAAATGTCACCGTCCCTCCAGAGAATTGAACCCCGGCACCTATCGTCCTCTCACAACAATAGTCAGCCGCCTAACCACTGCGGCCATCGACCCGTTTTTTTGAATTTATTAATGTCCCCAAAATGCCAAAATAACATTCATATTGGAATTGCTTTTGTCGGTGATGTTCTATAGAAAAAAAATCTTACACCAGAAAAAAAAACTACTTCTGTCATCAGCTTTATTAGCAAGCGCACCCTCAGTTACAGCTCTATTATGAGTAATAACGGAAGATACTAATTGACGTAAACACGGTTTTAGATTTATGTCGCCGAAGAAACAAATACATAAACGCGGCGCAAATGATGCGTACGCAAAAGGTGCTAAACGATTCAGACGTAAAGAATCGTAAATTATGTCCAGCGTTATTTAACGCATAAATGTAAATATGCAGCGGCATTGCTTGCCGGTAGAATATCTAACCGAGCAGTCACAGTCCATACCGAAATCCATCAATTACCGGATCATTTGACGTAGACCATTTATAATCCACTCATGTTATTGTTTTAACAACGTAAAATGTATACGACTCGTTTATCTGTTGTCGAATCGGACGGCGATGCATCATAACGGCAATGACGTTGAAGAAGTCGCGTGTGCCAATTGTATGACAGCGACACGCTACCGTATGGCGATATGCAGTATGTAACATTTTGTTTTCCTCTTTTTTAATTGCAGAAAAACTTGTAAATACTAATGCGATAAATACAACTACGAAGAAAATTGCCAGCAACATGACTTCCTAAAAAGGATTTGGTGATTTTATCGTACATAACAATTAATATGTCTAAGTTACATGAACAAATTAAGCGAGACATTCATTTAAACTTGGTAGAGAGACGTATGAGCAAGATGTTTGTGCTGAACGGTCGAATATTGTTGTTTGCAAAGAAAACATTGATCTGGTCCATGACCATTCACAGTTCAGACTTGTGGCTTTTCAATAAGTAGCATAGAAACCATTTTACATAATAAATTAGATCTTCAAAAGGTGGCTGCGCGATGGGTACCGAAAATGTTGAAACCAGAGCAAAAGCTCATTCGACAAGCCACCTCAGAGATGAATTTGGCCATCATTAAGTGAGTTCCTGAACACTTTCTAGCAATATTCGTTAGTGTGGATGAAATCTGGGTTCACTATTATGCTCCTGGATTAAAAAGGCAGACCATAGAATGGAGGCACAAAGGTTTACCACCCCCTCGAAAGTTTCGTGCAACAGCATCATCCAGGAAGATCATGACCGTAGTTTTTGGGATGCTGAAAGAATTATTGTTGTAGAATTTTTTACCACGTGTCAACGCCTTAAGGGACTATTATTTCATTATACGAGGGAGCGTTTTTATATTCGCGGAATGGGGGATAAGGGGTGGAAATAAAAAACCAAATTATTTTTCTTTTTCAATATATTCACCTGCAAGACGGATACATTTTTCACATCTTTCAATTAATTTATTTATACCCTCATAAAAAATGATTTCTCTTTATCTGCAAAATACGCCGAAACTGCCTCCTTGACTTCATCATCGGCAGTAAATTTTTTACCCCGCAGCTCTTTTTTCATTTTCGGAAACAAGTAATAATCACTCGGGGCCAGGTCTGGGCTGTAGGGTGGGTGATTCACAATTTCGAAGCCCACCTTATGCAGGGCAGCTAACGCAACGCGACTCTTGTGGGCGGGCGCGTTGTTGTGCAAAAGCAGCACACCCTTCGTCAATTTTCCCCGTCTTTTCTCTTTAATGGCTTCTTTTAGTCGCTCTAATATTGAAGCGTAATATTCTCCGGTTATAGAAACACCTTTATCTTTATAATCAATCAACAATATTCCTTCCGAGTCCCAAATTACTGTTACCATGAGTTTCCCAGCTGATTGTGACACTTTAAATTTCTTGGGAGGTGCTGTGCCCTTTTTATGCCACTGCATGGAATCTTGTTTGGACTCAGGTTCATAATGATGAACCCAAGTTTCGTCTCCAGTAACAATTCGACTCAATACACCATCCTTGTCTTCATTATAGAGGTCCAAAAATGCACGCGAACACTACGCGCTGTTGTTTTTGCGGCGGCGTGAGCATTCTCGGCACCCATCTTGCGCTGACCTTAGACATGCTGAGATGATCGTGTAGGATTTTAAAAATTGTTGTGTCGGCTACTCCAACCATTTCTGCGAGTTGTTTCTTCTTTAGTCAAGCATCTTCGAGTACTTTTTGGATAAGTGCTGGCGTCGTCACCTCAATGCTCCTGCCTGGCCTCGGGTCGTCTTCAAGGGATTCCCTTCCTTGGTTAAATAAACTATGCCACTTGTACACCATGGTTTTTCCTGGACAAGAGTCGCCGTAAACCAATGACATCTCATTCATTATGGTCGCGACTGATTTTCCTTGCATGGTAAGGAACTTTATAACGGCACGATATTCGATTTTTTCCATATTTCACTTTTTACTCCTGATTATGTTACTTGGTTGACGATAGCTCAAAGACTAACTGTCTAATAACAATGAAACTTCGTATTTATACTAATTATGAGTCGCTGCACAGGCCACGCCCCCAATGCGCCTAATCACCCCCTACAACCCGCTCATTCCGCGAATATAAAAACGCTCCCTCGTATGTCAGAGACAATAATATCACCAAATGACCGTAAAAATTACAATCAAATTATACAACACAACAGCAGAATATTTTAAACATGACCAGCGAACAACAGTAGAAACAAATCGCTTTATTATCCAGAAACCTACAAATCTATCGTACATACTCGCGCACATGTCAACCGCAGATAGAAATATCCCAATCGTAAAAAAATACCAATTGAACGTAACAGTTTAAACCACTTTCACGTCCGTAATTGCAAAAGTGTCAGCTATTGATGTGTTTTCCGTATAAAGCGGGCGAACGGGGTCGCACAATGAAAGATCTAAATGGCTTCATAACTTACTCCAGCTTTGCGGGTTTCTTGAAATGTTATATTAATGTATGTCTGTTATGTAGCTAGACATGCACTATGCGTAGGTCATAAATTTCTGAAAAACAATTAAGAAATAGTGTATCAAACGCTACCGCCGACTCACAACGTAAACTGTGCCACTTACACAGTTATGTAAATTAGGGGAGTTCCCCAGGAATGTATTTGTAGGTATAGTGCAATTCGAATTATAACAAAACGATTATCGGACTCCTATTTTCTTTTTTTGCCTGTACTCTCTAACTCTATACAGAGGGATTCATGTTCGACCCTCACCATGACCAGAACACACTAGAATCTGTGGCAATCAATCATCTAACCTATTAGCAAGAAAGGCCGCCACAACTTTATTTGTGGGACTGGAGCTGTTTTCAAAGATAGAAAGAGGAGGCTCAGAGTATCCCTCTAAGAGAATCACCCAGGTCTGAGACAGTACAAGATATTTCTTGGAAACTACAACGAGCATAGAGCAAAGACTTTGCTAGAACTAAGTAGCTACGCAACCTCATCGATTTTCTTGCAGAGGATTGTCATCCTGAGGAACACATGGGTCAAGCATAGGTAAACTGCACCACAATCACGGAAACCTGAATCAATTATCTCGGCAAAGACGTCATAAACGAAGATGAAATGGCTGCGACGTCTTTCTAAAAGGCTAAACAATAAAGAAACGAATACCTTCGATATAGGAGAAAAAAAACGTATGTTACAAATCCACCTTCGGGTACAAATGATAAACAAAATCAACCTATAAGTTAAGACGCAAAACGCAGGCGCGTGTCGACAGGCGTAAACGTGTACAGGGCGCAAAGTAATTTACACAGAGAAAATAATACACAAAAAGCTTAAATAAACCTATGAAATAATTTAATGCTGTGGGTACGACGATCCTAACTGCGATCACCAGCTGTTGTGTGCGTCACAGTTCACCCTCAAAACAAACAAGTGTTGTCTTGACAGGTACCAGTTTCTCCTAACGGACAGGAAAAGCGTTGTACCGTCCCAAAACTACTAGGTCCAATGTAATTTGGCTAGATACCAAATAAAAAAAGTTGGCTAAGCTCTAGCGTTTGCTATTCACTAAAACCTCTAAAATAAAACGACACACCCAAAATTAGTCTCAAAACGCAAATATCTAAAAAAACGCTTACCGATCAAATCGAGGAAATACTACACGTAAATGAAGTTAGAAAAAGGCTTCACCACCAGGCCACAAAAGAGGCCATTAAAGGAGATTACGCGATTTCAAGAATATCAACACCATAAGTATGCAAACCAAACCCAAATACTGATATACATACTTAAATTTCAACCAGTGTACAAATATTCGGCACTACACCGTAATATGTAAACTTCAATCAGAGAAAAATCACTGGCACTCTTGCCATAACTAAATACGTGAGTCTCTGCCTCCTGTCAAACAAGGAAGTCCGTTTCTCTCGCGAAAAGATTGACGCGTTCACGCGCTAACGCTTGTTCTGTAGCTTCTCTGAAGACATCACAGTTATTGCAATTTGTCAAAGCTGTTGGACTGGGTGGGGAGCTCTGAGAGCGGACAAACACCACCAATTTATAACTCATGCAAGGGGCTATTGTGCTCCCTTGCAATAGATCGCAGTGCAATGTCTAGATTTAAATCTAAAGTCTATATAACGATTTGGACACTTTTGACTAAGGTAATTCCTCATAACTGTGGGCCTGTCCGCCACCGTCTTATTGCTGCAGTTGATTTAGTAGAATATTATGTCCAAGATGTTACAGACGTATGTACGTGCTAGGAATATATGGATGTCTATCCCATTTATATTCACATAAGCGATCTTATGAGATGATCTAAAATAACCATCCAAACATTTCACCCAAAACGATGTTATGGTCTTCTTGCTCCATTTTGTTTGGGATTTTGTACGGCCCAGTGGTAGTCAATTAGAAGTGGATCTCCAGATCATGTTCGGTTTCAATGCCCAAACCGAGATAAAGTCACCTACAAGAATGACGAGTTTCTCCAAGATGAACATTTCCAACATGTCCAGCAGCATCTCAAAATCAGGAAGACAAATATCTGGTCGGATATAAAGTAGAGCGGTATAAAAAACGATGTTGTCAATCAGATGGACGAGTGGTATTCTATTTCTGAATATGGTTGTATCCATTGAAGTGATTAAAATCGTTCAGGCCTACATCACCACAACTACAGATCGACCAGAATGCCGTGGCAGTAATTTATTGTTAATGTAACAATATAACAAGCGTGAATGGACACTCTCTGCTTATATACCTCCAACGCATGAGCCATTAGATCCACCTCTCTAGCTTAAGGGCAGCCGCCACTGCTTCTCACCTGAACCTGTCCCAGCCTCAAGAGCTCCAGAAACGACTACGTTCTGCTTCTTACGCTCTCGTTCCTCTACTTCATGAATAATTACTTCCGTTCTCAAAAGTGAACTATCCAAACCGTTCATTATAGACTTCATTACTTTTATCTCTTTCTGAAGAGCAAGTAACGCGACTCCATTAAGAGCATTTTTAATTATAAATTACATGACCATGCTAGGACACAATTGGAGTTAATTTTTCTAACTTCAGTTTATAGTTATAGCTGATGATGTTTACCCAAAGTTTAGACTGAGATAGAACCTTGCTGTTTTTCGCAAATTTGCATTATTTTGCCTTAACATTGCCTCAACCAGTTCCATCTGTTTTCATTTCATATTTGCATCAGTAACGGTCGCATATTATACTCCGTTAAATAATTTTAATGGGCCCATGCAACGGAAGCAAGCAGTTACCGATGTATTGGTAGCACTGTAATGTGATTGGTAAAAGCTAGGGAGAACCACTGATTTTGACGTAGATGTCATTACAAATCTGTCAAAATCGCGTGCTCAAGCATCGACACGACCTCAAGCATGGACTATAAATATGACCCTTAGACGGTGGAAACCACGCGGTCAGTTTCGAAATGCGGGTAAACCTACTTTTACGGGGAGGTACGAATTTGAAACCGAAATGTTGTTTTTCGTTATCCTAGGGAACAATAGCAATCGAAAGCGTCATTAATTTTTTGCGTTCTTCGTTGATAATGCTTAATCTATTTTCATTGTACTCGCTTGCAGTAACTATTCAACAATATACCATGAGCTTCTATTACATGCATTTTTTTTATGTTTTTTTTTTTGAACGTATACTTCTGATCCAAAACAAAAAGAAACTTGTTATGCCCACCCGTTCATATTTGGAATTAAAAGACCTCTGTTGTATTAAATACAAACTACAACTACATTTTTATTGCTTACTTCAACCACAATGTTAAATGTCAATTTTGACATATGACTTGACATATTTTATATTGGGATTAAGATGATGAAGGCAATACCATCCTTTTTGCAACGGTTATTAAAGCGAACTGGTAAAAGGCAATCTCCTATTGACATTGATGTAAACTGTGCAGTTAAAACACCTACGAAACCCATAATCTGGGGTGAATATTACGCGGAGACACCCGAAAGTTTAACACTAGAGCTTGGTACATGTGGTGTAAAAATAATACCTGTATACAAAGACAATAAGAAAGCCACCATAATGGGAGGCCCACTAGCGCAACCTTACGAATTAAAGCAATTCCACTTTCATTGGGCAAGTAACGAAAAAGGTAGTGAACACACAGTTAACGGTAACCATTACGCCATGGAGCTCCACGCGGTACATTTTCTAAAGGATTATACCCAGGAGAGGGCGCTTGCTGATCCTGAAGGCATTGCAGCTATTAGTTATTTTATCGACATAAGCAAATCGCCTAAAGAATGTATCCAACGTTTAGACGAAGTTATTAAGTTAGTGAGTAGTGGGAAGTCTAAAAAAACGATGTCTCTAACGGAAACGTTTCCGTTAAGCGATATTATCAAACCATTTACTTCAGATTACTACTACTATAATGGATCTTTGACCACTCCACCTTATATGGAGAATGTATCATGGATAATATCGCCTCAAATTCTTAAATTTCCTGGAGAATGTCTAACCAGTTTCAGGAAGTTTGCAGGTACTAACAGGAGGGATATACAGGAGCTTGCCGATAGAACAGTTTTATCTGCAATAGAAACTTGCAATTGACACCGCAGTTGTCTGGGTTATCTGCTGAATCAATTACTTAAAGCTTTTAAGTTGGTTGTAAAAATTCAAATCGTAAATTAAACGAATGAAAATTAAGCAATATGAGTTAAACCTACTCGAAACTACTACACCCATAACATAATCATAATACAGATCAAAAATACTGACATATGACTGACACTGACAGTAAGTTGCACTGTGCTTTGATCGGCCGAAATTTAAATATCACCAATCATTGGCTTTTTACGCCAAAATTCCTGTGTACGGTCACTTATGTTCAATTATTTAGAACTGTAATTCATCAATTTTAGTGTTTTCACTTGATTTTCATTGCCCCATACCCTTAGAAAAAAATTGCTTCGGTAATCTCGCAAAATATTCTTCACCAGCTACTTTGAGCATCATAACTCTTTCCCTTGACATGCTTTTTAAATTTCTGAATAAGAAGAAGTCTGACATTGGTTATCTGCTGAACTTTCTTTGCCTTATGAACCCGGCAATTGTCGTCGCTCTATAGCAATTTTTAATTTTTTAATTGTGTTTATGTATGCCTCTCCATGTATGGTAAACCCTCTTGGCATATATTCAATAAGCAAGACTCCTTCAACATCCCAGAAAACAGTTGCCATCAGGTTTTTTTTCCAGAAAATTATGTCTTGGCCTTTTTTTGTGTCGGAGAGCCCTTATGAACCCACTGCATAGATTCTTCTTTAGTGTGATAATTCGAGATAAAAATGCTTTGTCCCTCTCCAACTCGGCCAAATTTTCTTGAGAAACTTCTTTTCTGTACAGTTTTTGTTGAGGTGTAAGCAATCTGGGTATCCATCGTACAGACACCTTCTTCATACCCACATCGTCATACAAAATTTTGAGGAGACCTGCTTCAGATATACAGACTTCATCGGCAATGACAGAGATCCTTACACGTCGAGCATTCAGTACCAAATTTTCGACTTTTCGCACAATGTCTTCAGTTCGAGCTTCAACAGGTCGTCCGAACTTTGGGTAATCATTGATTGACTCTCGGCCCTATCGAAAGAGTTTGGAGCAATATTTTACTTAAAAATAAGATGCTGCATCTTCCCCATACACAGCAACCATTCTTTCATGAATTGCTTTTGGGCCATTGCCTTCTTTTGTCAGGAACTTTATTACGCTACGATGTTCAACCTTAGTTTGGCTCATTTTATCAAGTAGACCCTCTCTAATCTCTCTAAACAGCACAAACTAAACACAACTTAGCACAAGAACTTCTAACAGTGACAGCAATTTTTCAATAATTTGTTTGACATTGTCACTCTTTTGTTTGATAGCTAGGTAGATAATATAAAAATACGCCCTCGTATTTAATCCAGTTGATCACATAGTTCACAGCTGTACAGCTTGTGTATTAAGTAATGTCTTCCTTTGAAGAGCTTATCAAACTTTCTTCTGCTCATGCCCGTCCGGTCATTTTCCTAAATGCCCCTTAAGATGTATGTACAATTGGATATTATAAATATCTCGACCGAACGAAAAAGACCGAATCAGTATGATCGGAAGACAGTTTGATGTGCTCTTCAGAAGAGAAGACATTACTTAAACTGTATCTATTGCTTATAAAACTTTTTTTCAGCATCGCAATCGACTGGTGACAAGATTTATGGAAATCGAAAGTATTTTGAAGTAAAAACAAGCTACGGCGTACTTCGTTTTGATCGAGAAAGTTGTAGAGGTCTTAGCAAAAGACATGCATGTTAGTCCAAAAAAATTGTTTGACAGTTACTGTACATCAACATTTCTATGCGCGGGCTTTTGAGCAAAAGTTACAATATTGTCAATGGTTAATGGATCACTTCAACGATAAACATGAATTCATCCTTCTGGCTATCTTAATGCCTAAAATTGCCGTACATGGCTATCCGAGAACTCTCAAGTGTTCCAACCAAATAATTTAGATCCCATAATAATTAGAATATGGATAGCAATGCCTCGAATACGTATTATATGACTAGTTTTTTCAGAGGATAAATGAGCTGCAGCATGGATACTTCCAACAATATGCGGGAATATTTCGACCAATCAATAGAGGAATATGACCACCTCCCTTGGATTCTTCACGGTTGGGTACTTAAAGCAAAAGATTTTTCAACAAAGGCTACATCTTGCATTCGGAGTTGCGCTGATGAGACGTGGAAGGTCGAAACCACGTGTCCGCTTCTGATGCTTGATCTATTTTCATTGCATTCGTCCGCATGGTGAATTCCAACAATATACCATGAGCGCCTATTACAGGCACATTTTTTGGTAATAAAAATGCAATGCAAATAATGATGTTGATCATTTTGAACATTGCTGTGTTGTATTCGCTTATTTGTAACCATTAAGAGCCAGCTAATTGCTCCAAAATGTTGGTTTTTGCATCTAAAATCTCAGTATTGTTTTCAATATGAGCACTTTGGGTTCAGCGTGAGGCCCAGCACGCATTTCGAGCTGTTTCGTTGTACAAAAACAACCCGCAATGAACTGCAGACCCAGGAATTGTTGGGAGGGAGAGAAAGGGTGGCTTTGTTTGGTATTGCACGAGTTTTTGAAACGGCGTCGTATATTGAAGATCCTTTTCAGACAGACAGGAGCACAAAATTTCATCTATCACACTCCAACGAAAACATAATACGCCACAGACTACAAACCGCTCTTGACACAGTATTGGAGTCATCCTCCAGATGGTGACTCAAAATCCATGGGAGTACGATTCATCAAAAGATTAAAACCTCCACCTGGCAGCATGATTGTGAAAAGTTCAAGACTCTCCTAGCGCCGCTCGAATAATTTTTGGTTTTATTGGGGCCTCGCTTGTTTATTTCACGTTTTTAAGGGTCATATTTATAGTTCGTGCTCGAGGTTGTGTCGATACTTGAGCACGCCATTTTTACGCGATTTGTAATGGTGTCTACGTCAAAATTGCATGCTCAAGCATCGGCACAACCTCAAGCACCAACTATAAATACGACCCCAAGACCAATCATGGGATATAGCAGTTTGTCATAGTCAAGCATGGCGAGGACTCACATCCAACGCCTCCAATCTACGCAGAACCATATATTCTAATTTAACTTGCAGGCCTTGACCCTGATCGCCCTCCTCTTCCGCAGAGTAAACATCAGAAAGGCAATTGGGATCAACGACGGTCTGATTGTGAACTAGGCAGAACTGTCAATTTATTATCAAATTTCACTACAATTTCTCAACTTAAACAGCTGATTATGCGGCGAAATGCAAACTTAAGAATCCTTGGTCCGTATTATTAATATTTCTTCATCTTCTGCTGAAATTACTTGAGTAAAGTCATACTCTTCGATTTATAAGAACGTTTTCCATTTTTTAAACTTTCTTTCTTTTGGCGAAAACCGCATTCAAATATATGGAATAACTACTTTGTAATCAGTTTTCTACGAACCCCCTGAAAACGCTGAATCTATATCCTTAAACATATCCAAAAATAATAAAGTTATTGTACGAATTATGACTCCACGAACCTCCTGAAAACTCGTCGACACATAGAAAGCAAACTTACGCTATTATAAAAATAAGCGACAATTTGTAGCGGCGACGATAAAAGTTCAGATGACACAATCAATCAATTTCCGCTAAATCGGGCGACAACATCGCTCGCAAATCGCTCTCCCGACAGAGGGCGCTCACGGCTTTTAATCGTTCGGCGACTTGGGGAGAGCTTGCGAAAGTCGTCGTGTCGGGCGCGTTATTGAAACAAATCGCCCGCTACGGGCAACAGGCGAAGATATCCAGAATCAAAATGAGACCTAAGTGAAGAAATAAGAGAATCCCTGTAAGCCGATCGTCAACATCACTTTCGCGAAGGCTTGAAGCGACGATGACGTGGACGTCTACAACACTCGATGTTTGCATAGCATACTGAGATCACCGTCAAGTACCGCTTGCTCGCTTCCCTGTTCTTCTCCCGTTTTTTTTACTCCGCTCTTCCGCCAACAATGAACGCTGTTGAATAATGTCTTGATTTACGAGTCTAATAAAATCCATTAGAAATTACTTACATATTGTTTGGTGGTTAAAGATTGTAGTGAGACTAGCTTGAATCTTTTAATGCCAGATATAACAGGTGACCAAATTAATTGTCTGTATATATTTAAGATTACAATCTCGTGTTCGCAATAAATTAAACATAAATTCATATTTCGAGGAGTCTAAATATTATGAAAAGTTTTCCTCATTATATTGATTAACAAACCCTTTCAGCGTATGCCTGAGATCATTAAAGCACATTTATAAGCAGGCATCGGTAATATATAGCATACTTTAAATTCACACTTTTTGCTAGGTGCGCGTACATTAGTGGTATAATAAATCAGATATAATTATATGAGTTTAGCTTCACTTCCTTTCCATTGTGCGAGTTTGGTATTATAATTAATAATATTTAATCTGCATCGACATGCTTTGTTAGCGCATCACCCGATGAATATGCATGCCCGATAAGAATCACAAAAATTATCATAAACAATATAGTGAACAGCAATTACAACCTATTTAATATAAATTGAAATGTACATAAATATAATGTTGGTGAAGATGAATTTGATTCAGTCATCTATATCATCTTATATTTTTTCAGGTTCTTTAAAGGGAATGAAACCCAAGCATTGCAAATTTGCAATCGTGGCTTAAAAATCTATCTATAAGAAAGAATTCTATATGGTGACAAAATCTAGCTCTAGTTGCATGGAAGCATTCCAGGTTCCTTGTACCTTTTCTTCATTGTTGATATATTCTAATAGAAGCCTTCGCAGAAAGATTACAAGTCTTTCAAACTATTTTTGATATCTGTTCAATTTAAAATGGACAAGAAAAAGCTATCGACACTCATTGTTAAATTTTTTTATTCTGGAAATTCTAATTCTGAAATTGGAGATTTATTGGAATTATCTCGATACAGTGTCAGAAATATAGTTTTTTTTATTTTTTTTTTAATTTTATTTAATATTCGGGAAATTGACAGGGTTGTAGCCCCAAAAAAATTTCCACGTAATACATGAGTAAATACAATACAAAAAAGACAAAACATCAGCCAAAGCCGAACTAACTTAAGAAACAGTAAAAGTAAAAAAAAAAAAAAATTATTATATTACTAACAAAAGCGATAGCAGTAAGTAAAATAAAAGTGTGGTAGGATTAACAGTATAAGTACCTAAAACTAGAAAAAAAGAGAAAAAAAACAAAACAGAAAAGTCTATCCATGAAAAAGACCGATCACTAAACTCCTGAATGCAGACAGCGACAAGTTAAAAATATCTAAACTACTCGCGAAACTATTGTAGTTACTACATTCGATAAAACGGTGAGTTTATACCCATGTTGGTTCTTTGAGTTATTAGTTGGAATGTCGCGGAGGATCTAGCCTCCAGTCTCGGGACACTAAAACTCATTTTGGAGAGCAAGTCACAGTCAAAATGATTATGAACAATTTTATATATTATCAATAGATCTGCAATTACCCTTCTATGTTTTAATGATAATAAACTATAAGCAACCAAACGTTCATGATAACTCTGAAAATTGTTGCCAAATTTGTATGTCAAAAATTTTAAAAATTTTTTTTGTACCGATTCAACTCTATCAATGTAAACATTATACATGGGGTTCCAAATCACAGAGCCATACAGCAGATTATTAACCACAAGCGTGTTGAAAAGGGTAATAAGACATTTATGATCATTAAAAGGCTTAGTGATTCTACAAATAAATCCAAAAGTTCTGAAAGCACGGCGAGTAATGAAATCCAGGTGGTATTGAAATGACAGTTTCGAATCAAAAATTATGCCGAGGTCTTTGACCATGGAAACCTTCTCCAGAGCTTTATTGCTGAGAGTATAATTGAATTCAACTGGTAAACGCTTCCTAGTGAATCTAATAAATTTACACTTGTTAATATTTAAGTGTAATCTATTGGAATTACAATAAATTTCAAATTTATTCAATTCAAATTGTAACTGTAAACTGTCATTAATACTACCAATACTATTAAAAATTTTTAAATCATCAGCATACAACAAAAACCTGCAAGAGCTGAAGACCCCACCAATGTCATTTATGTATAAATTAAAAAGGAGCAGACCGAGATGGGAACCCTGGGGCACACCGGAGGTCACGTTTATATAGTCAGATCTAAGTCCATTAATAGCAACAGCCTGTGACCTATTTCTAATATAAGAAGTAATCCACCGGAGAAGGTTTCCATGGCAACCTATTTGAACTAATTTAGAAATCAATAAAGTGTGGTTGACTTTATCGAAAGCTTTTTAAAGTCTGTCAAGATAACATCAACCTGGCCACCCTGATCCAAGACAGATGACAAATAATCGGTATAAGTAAGTAGATTTGTAATAGTAGATCTACCCTTACAAAAACCATGTTGCTGTGGCAGGATAATGTGCTTTACGGAGTGATATAACTCGACAGTAACGATTTTTTCGAAAAGTTTTGCAAAAATGCTAAGTTTCGAGATCGGCCTATAGTTTGAGATCTCATCTGCGCTACCTCCCTTGTGAATTGGAGTAATCAAAGCATTTTTCCAAACTTGAGGAAAAGTTCCCTGCGTGAGAGATAAGTTAAATATTAGAGATAGGGGATATGCAAGAGATTCAGCACAAGATTTAATAAATAAAGGGGGAATATGATCTGGACCACTACCCTTTCTTACGTCCAAAGATCTTAACATCTGCAGTACGGTCAATCAGAGATACATTGAAAGCCGAAAAAGGTGCATTGTTAGCAACCGAAAGACAAGAGTCCAGCAGACAGTCATCCTGTTCAAAAACAGACTTAAAGTAGCTATTAAATAACTTACAAATACCCAGTGTAGAGGTCGCCGTTTCATTCATATGGCGCATGCACGTCGGGAGTAAGGACGACGCACGCTTCGACTTAACATAACTCCAAAAAATATTAGCGTCCGATTTGATAATCAACATTTATGGCATACTTGAGTCGACGTCTAAGGATGGTAAAGGACTCGTAATCTCTTAATCTTAAGTATCTCTTCCATTTCGAGTGCATCTTACGCTTTTCTTTATAAATTTTAATGGTAGACCGTCGATACCATACAGGAAAAGGAGACCTCCCCACAATCTTTACGGAAACATTTATTTTTTTTTAATTACTTTAAACAAATGAGAGTAAAAAATATCAACAGCATCATCCACGGATTGATCTTTAAATATGTCGGACCAAGCAATATCAGAAATCTCATTGTTTATGATTGAATAATCAGCTTTGCTATATTGCAGAGATTTCCAAGAGTTCAGCGGTAAATATTTCAATTCTTTACAGATAACATGAAAAATGATGCTTTTATGGTGACTGTCTTCCGGAACAAAGGGCCAGACATATTCTCGTACTTCTGATACCACATGGTTGCACAATACATAATCAAGGATACGGTGAAATTCATTAAAGACACAGTTATATTGAACAAAATTAAGAAATGATAACATATCCACTAGTAAGCTCTCCTTAGGATTAATAGACAAAGAATTAGATTCCATAAATTGACCATTATAAAACCATTGAATATTCGGTAAATTAAAATCTCCTACAATTACAAATATATCCTTACTATTTTCATAAACTATATTACAAAGGTTATCAAAAAATAAAGTAAATTTTGTAATGTCTGTGACAGGAGGAAAATACACGCAACAAACATGAACTTTACGCCCACCGCCCACAGAAATCGAAACCCAAACATCTTCATTAGTTGTACACCACTGCTGCCTATAAACACACTCCAAATTTACCGACACTGCAATCAAACTACCTCCACCTTCTTTCTTATTAGATGTTGCATGAGATCTATCCCTATGAAACACTTGATATGCTTCACAAAACAATTCACTATTACTTATATTATCATTTAACCAAGTCTCCGTACAACAAATCACATCAGTATCCGCGTTACAAGAGCTTGCGAAAAACACATCCGTTTTAGTTCGAACACCACGCAGGTTCTGATAATAAAACGATAGAACACTGACCATAGTAGTGAGAAATAATAATATTAGATGCAGATTCCTATACCAGTTTGGCGGGATCAAGTAGAGTATCATTAGTAATTACAAACACACGAGATACTTCGGATTTCCTGACGAAAATTTTTCCATCGCGAACCCAGTTAAATTTGTAAGAATTATTCCTACAAAAAGTTTTTACCTTCCAAAGGAGTTCTTTGTTCTTAAAAGACAAGTGATCATTGAGAAACACCTTATAATTTTCTTTGAAACCCAAAGTACTACTTGTTAATCCTTTAGATAGACGTGATGCAGCCATAAAGTCATTTTTTATATTGCGGGAAATGAACTTCACAATTATTTTCCTTGGGATATCGTTCGATTTACGATGATAACTTACTCTGTGACAGGCATCAATATGGTTAGCCTGAAGATCGAAGCCAACCTGCTTCGCAATATCGATAACAACATTGCATACATTTTCATTTATGAATTCAGGAATTCCAGATATTTCTAGATTATTAATTCTACTGTACTGCTCAAGTGAATCTAGCTCACGTCGCATCCGTGTATTCTCCACCTCCAAATGAGCGACACGTTTTTCCATATCTTCAAAAAGTTAAAAGATATAAGATCACAAATTCAATAGCTCCAAAGGCTAGAAATATAGGAAAAAATAAGATAACTGAAGGTGATAGACGAGCATTGAGCTGAATTATTGAAAAAAAAACCGTCGTACAAGTCATCTAGATTTGAGTGTTATGTGGAGTGAAGTTGTTGGAAGACGCCAGGGCCACGTGTTACAAAGGTGCCCATAAACAGGCACATGCACCTTACAAAGTAAGTTAAATGAATAAGAATGTGTGAACAAACTTTACTAAAAATTGTGGCAAAGGAAAAGCCACTTTTGACATTACAGAACATAAGAATTGAACTCGCCAGCAATGGGATGCAGTAGAGTGGAGTCATGAGTGCAGATTCGAAGTTTGTGTTGGACACAGCAGAAGTCGTGTTATCATCAGAAAACACACAGCATTTCATCCCAACTCGTTTAAGAGAAAAGTAAAATTTCCTGCATCAGTCATGGTCTGGGGTAGTATGTCATCTAAAGGTTTAGGAAAGCTTCACTTTGTTGACGGAAGAGTGAACACAGGCAAATATTTAGAGATTTTAGATCTTTTACCGATTATGGAAAATCACTTGACATCAGGGCAAGATTTTGTCTTACGTCGAAAAGAACTTTGAAATTGGTGGTAGACTACTTCTCGCGAGTTGCAACTTTGTGGCGTGAGATGAAGAAGACGCTCTAAAATACATCCTGCAAGATCAATCCCTGAATTGAAACACAAACTTGAAGAAATATGGGATTCTTTTACGCCGCAGTTTTGCCAAAGCTTAGTCCACACAATGCCACTGAGACTTTCAGATGTTGTAACAAGAAGAGGTGATGTTCTGTCTCTCTCTCTCATATGGCGCTACAGCCCCATTCGGGCCTTGGCCTCCCTCAGTTTTCCTCTCCATCTGTCTCCATCTTTAGCGCCTCTCTTCCAATTCCTGGGTTGCATTAAGCGTTTTGCGTCTGCGGCAACCTTATCCTGCCACCCTTTCCGCGGTCTCCCTACCGGTCTTGTTCCTGTTACATTTGCCTCCAATACCCTTGTCTGCATCCTATGTTCTTCCATTCTTTAAATTTTCTTTCTTTCTTTCTTTAAATTGTTGGTAGATTTCTAATTCTCCACGTGCCACTGTCGTTCTTAGGGCCAAATATTTTCCTTAAGATTTGTCTTTCGAATGCGTCGATGTGTGAGGTCATTTTTTGTGCTAGTACCCATGTTTCACATCCATATGTGGCTATTGGTCTTATGATACTTTTGTACAGCCTTATTTTATTATCTAGTCTGTCATCCCCTATCGTGACGTTTTGTAATATTCTCCTTGAACGTGTTTTTTTTTTAGTTTTTTCTGTATTTAGTGTTAAGCCGATTTTCCTGGCTTCGTTGTCTAGGCTCCTGTATATCTCTGTTACTGTGTTTATTAACCCATTATGTTAATGACGTCAACGTATGCTGCTATTTGATCACACTTTCACGCTTTCTGATCACATATTCCAGTGCTATGTTAAATAGAGTAGAGCCCAGGCCATCTCCTTGTTTCAGGCCTTTGGTTATTATGAATGGGTCCGTCAGCTGATTTTGTATTCTCATCTGTGCTGTCGTCTCTGTCATGGTTCTCTTAGTAAGCCTTATTAACTTTGCAAGGACTCCGAGTTCCTTCATTATTTCGTACAGCTTATTTCTTTTAATAGAATCGTATGCTTGTCGGAAGTCTACGCGAGAGTGATTGATATGTAATGTTTTAGTTAATTACTTTAGCTGAATAGTTTTTTTTTGCTATCACGAGAAAATTGCACCCACTACTTATGTATTTGTACTTTAGATTGGATTTTTGAAAAATCTAACGTTGGGTCAACTGACATGAGAAAGGGCTCGTATTTGTTTGATACGATGGCAGCACATTTGCAAATAATAGTAACGTAATCGTCAGCTCTTTCATTTGCCAAGAAACTAGTGACAACGAGGAGAAATTCATTTCAAGCCTTTTTTTCCCTTGTGACGATGTTCTCAACCTCTTTGGTGTGTCCGGAAACTGTAACATAAAATGCTGCTCGTATTGGTGATTAACCACTTGAGTACGGTACGGTTCATAAAATGTAAGAGACATGGAAAATAACATAAGTATTTTCTAACGGAACACTGACAACTTCAGGAAAACGGAAGCATAACATGCCCAAAACGGTCTGTCCGGATAATGTAACATAAAATGCTGGTTGTGACAGTGATTAACGACTTACGAAGACCTTTGGAGAAGAGCGTGTACCAAATATTATGTCCCCTGTCAGACAAACGGCTGCTGTTGTGGATGGGGTCTTCCAGGTCCTGATGATGGAAACGGCAACGTCAACGGTCTGGTCCTTTGCTGGCAACAGGTCTGGATTCCTTCATCCTTCTGGTGGTTCTCGGCTGGATCACCTTCGGAGGGCTTTTCGAGTTCAGGAGAGAACTGAGTTATTATGGCAATGCATGCCTCTTAAATACTGCTGAGGATACCCTCAAAACTGAAATTTGCTTTTTCTTAGATAACAGTTTGTTACAATATCTGTTAGAGTGCTAAAACGGGCCCAACTCCATTCAGTGCCGTAACAAAACTTTGCATTAGACCCAATATGATGTACAGTGGTGGCAACTAATTTTTTTTTTGGAGTTTAGCAATGGCATATGTTATAGGTACATTCTTTTGACATGGCTCTAACGATTGCTGAACAAGGCAATCTTATCTATTGTAATGAAGTGCCGTTGCCCGACCATTCATGTAAAAAATAGCAAAACTTGGTTGTACCCCAGCTGCAAGCCAACCTGTAAGTCACCACAGATCTGCCAATGATGCAGGAATAGATGGTAGAGTACGTCCAATATACAATAGTATTGCTTTTAAACTCAATGTTGAAACTGTCTATAAACGCTTAGCGTCTTAAATCGCTAGCGTTATTTCAAAAAAGCAAGTTATATTACAGGTCAAAAAATGGTACTAGGTCTTCATGGCGTTTATAAAAAACACATACCAAAACATCGTCTTCTAATGCATAATACATCATCTGATTCGTCAGTAAATGTTTCTGGAAAGTTCTGCAATAGGAACTTCATCACTCAACTTCATGAGACATGGTTTTAATTTAGATAATTATGCATTTGAAACTATTATCATCTATAAATTGTAATTTGAAAACAAATTTAAAACGTATTTTTTTCTGTCGTTACCTTGTAATACAATAACTAGAAAATTAATTATAGCGTTCTAGTAATTTAACCAATAATTGAAATCGCCCGTATTATAGTGCAGGTCAACGATTCTTAGTTATTGTAAACGATCTCACGTCTGGTTTAATACAAGATGAATGCAATATGTAATAAAATAGGTCAATATCTGCATCGTCATTATTATTACCACGTGTCTGCGAAATGAAGGTACATGAAATTTCAATTTATGAAGATATACGGCGTTAGTTCGCTGTCATTTTAATTAAATGGACTTAATTACAGCAGACAGGATAGTTTCGCGAAGAATTTCATACACACGAGTAGACGCGGATAGATAGATCTTCGTACCCGTCCGTGAACACCTAGCAGGGGAGCAGCTGATTCTCTATACACACATACGTATCCCATACATAATACTTAACGCGTTGTGTTGTCAATATATTCAGCTGACTCATAATACAATTAAGTTAGATTTTAATATGACTATACGCATAATGGCGCCCATTATGAAAGCTGAACGTCAGTCAAACTTGGGTAAATGGTTTATTTGAAACATAATTGGGCCGTGAAATTGACAAAGTTTTTACATTAAGGTTCAATATCCCAGCCAGCTTTATGTGTCATGCACGCCTCCGTATGCGTTGGAAGAAGATGGGGGACTAAGGAGAGCTGTAAATTTATTATTCATGAAGGCGTATATAAATAAAGTTTTTACATCTCCTGAATATATGTTTTCGGCTGTGTATTGTTTTAATTTAATCAAAATCTTATAAATAGTTTAATAACGATATAAAGATTAGTTGGCAACACTTCAATTTTCTACTTCAGAGTACTGAAAGATGAATTTACAAGTTTAATATGAATATAGATATATCTCACATTCTCCTTAAATGAGTGGATAATATCGGGATTGTATCCCACAAGTGATCTTAGAAATTCCAAATTTTTTTCTGACTCAGTACTAACTTTGCCAGTCTAGACTTGTATTACTGAAATCTGAGCCCAGACTTTATACCCTCCCTTACTAGGTTGCTTCATAGCGACGAAAATTTTTCGACAAATGACGGGTGGTTCACAAAATGGCAAGAAAACCGACAGGGTGCGCACATTTTATCGATTTGACACCGATGTCAATTTCTTCTTCTGACTGCAACTTTTCCCCTCTCAAAAATTTTTAGAGCTCAAAACATAGCCAGAAGTCATACATCGCCAAATCCGGTGAGTAAGGACCGTCTTCTATAATTCTGATTTTGTTTTCCATGGCTATGAGGCTGTATGGGACGATGAGTTATCATGATGTAACATGATTCCCTTTCTTGGCACTTTACTGAACACAGCAGGCAAATAATTTTCAACATACCATTTAGCGGTAACTGTTTTCTGATCTTCTAATTTAATTGCGGCCACCAAACTCCAAAAGACGGTATGTGCGTTTCATCCCCAATTACAATTTTTGAAATAATTTGATAGCTTCCAGCATTCCAACATGTCTAAACTTTGTTGGCAAATTCTAACACGTTCTGGTTTTTGTAAATCTGTCAGATGATGTTGTTGTCACTTGCGAGGATTCAATTTTCAGGTTGGATTCTATCATTGCGTAGGTAATGCGGTTGTCCTCTTCCACCATCTTCAGCCACCGCCGCAGCAATGTTAACAGGGTTAACGGCAGTTAAAGGACGGCCACCTCCTTCTTCTCCTGTACCACCGAGTTGCAACCTCGTTCAAATTTGGTATACCATCTATAAACAGTAGCCAACGATGGTGCGAGGTCCCCAAAAAACTAAACTTTCCTCACACCCGTACACACTCAAGCCTTTCTTGAAATCTTAGTAAATCATTATCCGAAAGTTCTCTCGTGATAATACCATTTTTTTGATAACAGAAGCTTATTCTATGGACTATTTCTCAGACACTATTCAACCAGATTGCACAAATTAAACCGCAATTGCCAGATAAAATAGTAAGTACACTATAAAATGGACAACAATTTGTTTTGCACGGGTAACTAGAGTTTTCAATTCTCAATAGCTGTAGCTTATCCCTCGTATAAAGAAAATGTTCATATTGATCAACCTCAAGCAATTCTTGATTCTATTCCAAGAGTTTCCTGATTTTGTAAACGAGAGTGTTTTTCAGGATTACAAACCAATTGTTAATGTAAGGTCTTTTACAGAGGAACAAGTTTGTCAAGCAATGGGGTCACTGAGGACGAAATTAACAACTGGTCTGGATAAGATTCCGAGTTTTTTAATAAGAGGTTGACGCCGAGTTTTATCTGAAACTTTAGGTCCGACAATTAAATAATGAGACTAGGCCTCTAAAAAGTTTAAATTATAAAATTTAACAATGAAACATCAATCCCCTTCAAAATAGTCTACCTCCCGAGCCACACACCACTCCCTTCGAAGTTTCCATTGCTCGAAGCAGTGCTGAAAGTCATCTTCAGACAGGCTGTTTGTTGAGTAACTGTGCCGCTTATGCCGTGACCTCATCTACAGATTCGTGACGAGTTCCTGTCAACTGGGCTCTGATTTTAGTGAAGATTTAAAGGTCACACGGAGCCAAATCTGGTGAACAGGGCAGATGTTCCATTAGAATGATGGAGTGTTTGGTCAAAAACGCTTTAACTTTTAGACCGTTGTGAGCTGGTGTGTTGTCATGATAGAAGATCCATAATCCAGAGGATCCAATAATAATCAAAACTTCTAAATAGTAATCCTGGTTAACTGTTAATTAATGTAGATAATTCCACGGATATCAAAGAAAACAAGCAACATGGCTTTAAATTTCGTTTTGCTCATCCTGGTCTCAATCCATGTCTCGTCACATTTTACTACCCTTTCCAAATAGGTCGGGTCAGTTTCGATAGTTTGCAATACGTCAGCATAAATGTTCATTCGTTTGTGTTTTTGGTCTGGGTACCATCTTCGCACAAACCTTTTTCATGTTAAGCTCTCTATACAAAATCTGTCTGACAACTTCCCTATTAAGACTTGCTTGCTCTGTAATACCTCTCACACCTAATCGACGGTCAGACGTGACAAAGACTTTCGATCGTATTGACCATGATGTACATGTACTACAAAAACTACTTCAATTGATACAACTATATATATTTAATGAACCGTCCTTTATAGGTATATATATATCCCACAACGGTTTTTCTTCAAAGTTCTAACCTAAGACCCTTATTCTTTCTCTGCGTGGACTGTCAGATTTTAATTTAATATTCATGGATGATGTCAAGATTTCTTCAATTAAACTTCTTTAAAGAGTGAAAGACAGGTGTTCTCTTAGATAGCTACCTATAAAAAAAGATGAGACAAAACTATTGCATTCGAACTTCATAGAAACTGCAAACGGAAAATTTAATGCTTGAGTTTAGGTATTGCTGAGTGCATGCACTTGATTTAGAAGGTTTGGACTTCGCTACTTACAAATTACAACAAGGGATTGCGTAAGAGTCCTAAATGAGGTGGGCACCCAAAGGAAACTAGCTTTGGCCTGGCCCCTCAGCCACAAGGGCGTGAAGGGAAACGAGGCGACGGATAAGCTGACCAAACCAGGTTTGTCAAGGTCTTTCATAGGAGATGGCCCTTCGTTAGGCATCACCAAATCGCAAATTATAAAGTCCATCTACGAATGGAGATATAACAGGTCCAAGGAATGGTGGAAAAGATCACCAGGACAAAGACAGGCAAAGGAGTTTCTAAGGGAACGCAGGCCTGAGTTTACTGAAAACCTACTGAGTATAAAGACTGTCAAAGTGTTGACCGGTCACTACAGACTGAATAGGCATATGTTTAACATCTCTCTGGCAGATGATGCTCTCTGCAGATTCTGTTAAGAGGAAAAAGGAAACTCCAGTTCATGTTTTGTGCCACTGCGATGGTCTAGCGAAGACAAGGTTTCCAGCAATGGGCGTAGAGAACTCCACAGCTAATGGCTGCATAAAAGAGCCGCTCTCAAAAATGATAGGCCTAATTAAGAAGGCAAAATTAGAGACCATCCTCTAGGATAAAGAGGGATCACAATAAACCTGCAAAGCTAGCGGTGAAACAGGTTCGTATGGCCACCCCATTTCTAATCTAATCTAATTTAACGAGTTGATAGCCGCAGTGGTTAGACGGCTAACTATCGTTTTGGGGGGACGATAGGAACCAAGTTTTAATTCTCTGGAAGGAGGGTGACATTTTTCAGAGAGTTGAAATCCGAATCGACTTACCATTCGCTGTTGGGGACAAAGTGATTAACAGCGCGGCATTATAAAAGACGATATGATGCTGTCACAAAGCCATTTGAACACAATTAGACGCACACAAAACTACACCGCGAGAGCACCCACCACACATTAAAAAAATAGTATTGTTGTATGACTTGATGACTCAGTTGCATTTATTGTACCCGTTCAATACCGTAGGAAAAAACGGCCACCAATCGAATTTAAGAAAATTGTGCAGAGATTTGCTGGAGAAGAAGAAATAAGAATGAAAGAGGTGGTGGTGGTGTGGTGTTGAGCTCAATTTAGAAATTAACACTTTGAGTATGGTGGTGGATTTTACCCATAGCCCCCCTACATTCCTTTATAAAATGTCTTGCAATGAGTAGGAAGGCTTATTTATGTTCACTTTATATTTTACTAGCATGATAGAGATCTGTAGTAATTTCAATGCTTCATATGTCCTAAGACTTCTTTATGACATTAACTAAATTTAAAATGAAAAGTTGTTCACTGCAAAAGATACATCGCGACAGTATTCACTGCATTGTTAACAACTCTCAAATTATAAAACAAAATTTCCAAAAGCTACTTTTTTAGTTAAAAAAAGTTTTGCTGAAGTAATTTGTTATTTTATTTTAATCAAACATTCAAGTGTAAAATCCTTTTTGTATTTATCTCATTTTCTGAATAATTCTACTTCTTTTTTCCCTCGTCGCCGAAAAACTTATTAAGAAAGCTTATTTACTTTCATTTACATCACAATTGCTAAGTTACTTTATCAGAATCGATTGTAATTCGTTCAATCCGATTACTGTAATATAATCACCCTTCTCCCCTTCACCGATACCAAGATATCTAACTTTACACCTATAATTTACACCTGGGAATACAAAACAAACATTTTGAACCCTTCCAGAACAAAAAAAGAAATAATTTTTCTCTTCCTAAATACTGAGTTGCACCACCACGATTTCAGTTTTCCCTAATGTGAAAATAATGACGTTATATTAACGTAGAACAAACTTTGAAACGTACATAACTATCCTCAGGTAGGTGATTGACAAAATTACCTTCAATTACCTACTAATACGGACAAAGTTAGAACCACCTAACCGCAAATCGTGAGCTCGTTTAATGTTCCTAGTTGTGATTTTTTTTTGTTCTTAAAATAACAAAATTTCGCTGGATAAAAACAAGTGATGAAGTACTATGCGTCACGTGATCGCATGTCGTTAAAGATTATGACAATAGTCACCGCGATCTAAATTTTTTGTAGTGATAAAATATGTGTAAAATTTCTGTCTTAAATTTGAAATTTAGTATTAATTATTTCATTATTTTACAGCTTCCATTTACGTAAATGCACATTTTAATTTGTTTCCCACGTCATATTATCAATTTAGCTTTGAATAGTTTATAGAGAAGCGTATCTACCTATCGCACGAGCTCGTTAATAGAATATTTACAACGAATACTTACTACCTATAACGTGTACGTCCATATAATTTCGAACGTGGTCTGAATTTATTGACGGGGGATACGTGATACAATATTGATTGGGCTAATGAGAGGCAGGTATAGGTACACTTTACATGGAATAGACACAAGACTACTTGATCAAAATAAACTATTCAGCGCACGAGTTAATTATTTTAGTGATCCGGTTAATCAACAGACGGGGCCAGATTGTATAATAATGTGTAATGTATTAATTAATTTCAGTATTATGTCAAATTAAGCGGTCAGGGCTCTGAGCAAACACATTACCATCTAAACACGCGCGTTATGAAACTTTGATGCTGCTGCCAGTGATGAGAGGGAATTATTTTTGCCCGACCGTCCTCTATATTGTTGTCTCTCGGGCCCCTTTGACAGTAGTTACCACTACCGGGTCGTAGCTTATACTTTGAGAAGACAGGTTAAATCTGTAGACAAGGACAACTATTGCTGGTATTAAGGAAGTTCGTTTAGAATTATTGTTTCCAATTGAATGAAGTGTAAATCTAGAAAAGAATGGGAATTACGGTAATATACAGGATGTGACAGAAATAACAATACGTCATGATTGAACCATATATTATGTTTCTGTTATGTTCTTTATAACAGAGACTCGGACCGTGGAAGCCTTCGATATCATTAATATATTATCTTATGAGTCGTCACATTTAATATTGAACCCATACCATGTTGTCTTGCTAAGTCACTTAGCCAAGGTGATGCTTCAGCCATTCAGCTAACTTGCACCTTGACCAACACTCTAGAAGTGAATTATGTTACAGATTTTTATTTTTAAATTATATTAAGATTAAAAATAGAAGAGATTTCACACAGATTTTGTTTTCTGAAAATTCTGAATTTGTTCCTAATTTATCTGCCATGTGCTGCATTTAAAGCAGCTCTATCAAACGTGAGACATTTCATTACTGCACTAGTACACACAGAAACAGCATTTTTCCACCTTAACTGATAAATTTCTTCGAACACACGCGGCTTTAGCTCCTCTCCTGTGTTGAAAAAGCTCTCTGAGCTTGATAATCAAGCTCACACGGTCTTCCTCCAACCTATTCCCACTTACGGTGCCCTAACCTGGTCCAACACCAATAGATTTCAATTGATATCCTTGATCGATCACTCGATGGCCCTGGCCAAGGAAACCCATCAAAGACCCTCCCTGCCGAAGAACCAGTCCACCACTTCGGAAAGCTAGATCCCAATCGACTCTCCCCATGAGCCTACTTTTCTTTTACTAAGGCTGAACTTGAGGTCCTTAAGCCCTTTAATCACAGATATGGCAATTTAGTTGAGTTTTTCCTATTGAATGTTGTTGCTGTGGTCACTCTCGCGGCATTTAGCTAGTCCCTCTTGAATTAGTCCTGCTCCGCAGCAATGTCGAGACCTCTTTTAATCTTCACCCTAGGCGATGGTCTATCGGGTCGAGTCCGGCCAGACGGGAGACCAGCGGGTTTGCCGATGTTGTAGTCCTTTCCGGAACCCAATCTATGACAGATTAATACCCAGCCATGATTTGGTCGTCCCCTCGTAGATCTGATAAACATCTTCGACTGTAAAACCCCACAGTTTGAGGGACTGCGCACACTTAGTTAAAAAAAAGGCTAACGGACCTCCTGTCCAACTACAGAGCAAACAGCAGACCTATGCAGTACCATTTAACTTGATCAAAGGTCCATTGAACAAATATGCTTTCTCTTCTTCATCTAGGCCATTATCTCTCTCTCTCTTTCTCTCTCTTTAGGATGAAAGTATGTAACGAGAGAATTCATTCAATTCAAACATTAAAACGAAGATCTCTGTAGTAAATAATAAGCTTCACGATTGAAAAAAAAGCTATTTCTGAATAAGTTTTCCTGACCAAAGCAAATAGTCTTGAGAGGGAATTCCAGGTCCTCTTCCCCAGTTTAATATTATGAACATAACAGAGAGATTAAGTAATTAGTCTCAGAATACGATTTTGGATTACTAAACCACTCGAAGTGTGCGAATTGAAAATCCAACATCATTCCGAGATGTTGAGCAATTTGCCTCAAAAGAAACCTGGAATAAGCTGCACAAATTATATCATTAACTTTTTATCTTTAACCTGCTTTCCTAATGCGAAGAATAGTCTAAGTGATGTTGCACATATCTATAAACTAGGACCTCACAACTTGGGAATGAATAAAATGTCCTGACTAGATCAGACGTGAAAATAAGAAATAGCACAGGAACCAGTAGTAACCCCAGAGGGAGACTCGCAGCTATTAGTTTGTCGGACGAAAGGGGTGCCACTCACACAAACGAAGTATACCCTTTGCCTTAGATAAGACGACACAACCGTAAAGATATGCCATAGTATCCCTTATTTTGAATGTTTAGTTATGGATGGACTCATTGTTCGAAAAAGCTGAAAATTGGTGGATTGATTTTAAAGTCTAAGTTTAAGTTCTATCATTATCCAGAATTATTGCTCTTTATGGGTAATATTTCTGATGATTTGGCAGCAAAAAGGATAGATTTTCCTTATTTCGAAATACTTGGACTATTCAATCTAAAAGACGAAGTGTCAAGAAAATTAAATGTTTGTAGGCTAGAAGCTTGAAACAAGAAATGGCAGAAAATTCTAGAAACTTGCAAGAAGTAGCAGAAAACTCTAAAAGGCTGAAAGAATAAATGGTAGGCTTCAAAGAAGCGACAGAAGAAATGCTAGAAAATTCCAGAACCTTGAAAGAAGCAACGCTGCCAACAAGAATGGCATTATGTACAGCAACTGGGAAGTCGGTCAATGTTCTGAATGAAACGATTCCAAATTGGCGATACGAGATTCAGGTATCGCATAGTGGTAGCCAACATAGAAGAGGACATCATTCTTGGCATGGATATAACGGCAGAATTTGGCTTCAAGACTAGACTTTGAAGGAGATGTACTCTGATAATAAATGGCGAAGACATTGCTCTGAACCGTTGTAAAGATATTGCCACACGGACGTTTTTACTCAGAGACATAGTTTTCGACAGGAAGAGTGAAACTCTTGCATCGGTGACGCTTGAGGACAATATTCTAGAAGGCCAAATTATACTGTTAGAACCGGAAGTAAATAATGGTCTACATCAAGTAAAACTCTTTGCCAAGACGATCATCCAAGCCAAGTCAAATTTTCCAGTCCGACTGATGAACCTTAATGACTATCCGGCCACATTGGGATGCTGCTCAAGCATATCTTCGATTACCCAACATTATTATCCAAACTATACTATACTGGATAAAGTTATTGACAAGCCCTGTGAGGGTTTGACAACCGACACACATTGAGCAATGAGAACGTTGTTTGAAAATTATCAAGATATCTTCCAAATCGATGATGGCGCCAAAATAAGAACCAATGTGGTACGACATCGAGTAGATAGAGGAGATGCGAAACCAATTCGTCGAGCACCCAGGCGGTTACTGTTAGCAAAGAGGGAAGAAGCGGTCCAAATTAAGGGCTTTTCCAGTGGTGCTAGTAAAGAAGAAGGATTATAGTATACCAGATTCTGCGGAGCCTATAGAGTCGTCAATAACAAAACAATATTAATGGCAGTGAGAGGACGAATCAGTAAATGAATCACTGCATTAAGACAAACAGAAATTGTATGAAGCTCTACTCAACTATCTTCTACCATATCTTTAGCAAAGAACTAGAAACCAAATAGCAGTCTTGGTAGGAGTCAACACCAACAATATAGGAGCCACTGGGATCTACAATATCCAAAGCCACACCGAGCTCCCTTAACTTTCCACAAATTCTGTTATAACATTCAACAGAATAAGATTCAATCACTACCTAATACCATTTCCTAATCACCTCTTGTGGATAAACCATAAATTTCTTTGGTGACTCCATTACTGAGATTTAGATTTAATTGGGGGTGATATTGCAGTGCGACCTATTGGTTCTCATCCAGTCTAAGAGCTTTAATAAACTGTATTAGCTGTGATGGTTTCAGAGAAATTATTTTTTCTTCGTCTATGAGGTCTTTGCCAAGATAATTGGCTCCGGTTACCGTGATAGCGATGCTATTACATGTCATGTCAGTCAAACAGCTTCACCAACAAGAAGAATTCAAAGAAGACTGTACTTTTGTAGGATCAAAATCTGGGATACAATAAACCAATTCCAGTAAATAAAACTTTTAAATGATAGATAGGTTTAGTCAGCCTTACAAATATATGATACTAAAAGATTCTTATTCTGAATTAGACCCCAAAGTTCATAATAACGAGAAACAAGAGTGAAAAAGACGACTAATAACAGCGTTTTATACTTTTTTAAACGAATTAAATCCCACAATCATAATTCACAGCGAACTGGCTGTCGCAATTAATTGCTTCGCGTACCCCTCCAACTCGTTCTTCCTCTTCCTGCATGACGTTAGCTCAAGTTCAACCTCGCACAACAGTACCGCCATTATTTTCCTATTTCACCGCTAGAGGTCCTCCGCTTCATCGCCGAAGCACTGTTATTAAGGAAAAAATATTCAAAAAAGAGAAGTTACTTGTATATTCGAATGTATATAAATATATGTGTACATACAGCTACGTAAGATATATGTAGGTACTGAAACGAGGACGCAGTCGTAAAAATTCCTTACACGATCAAAGTTTTTATTTCCTTTTTCCCTTCTTCTTTTTTTGAGGCGGTGTATTTTGTATTTATGTGCACAGTATATACCTACGCAAGTACCTAGTATATCTGTTGCATATATGTAGGTATTCATGCATGTAGATTTACCATATTTCGTCTTGGACCCTCGAACGAGAAACAGTTCCCATATAATTCACCTTAAACGTTTCGCGGAATTAATTAACACAGTTCAGTCTCACACTGTCAGAGAAGGGATTTTATGGGTCGGGTGGCGTTACAGGAAACTTTTATATTCGCATTATGTTTTCCGAGCGAAACATAAAATATCTTTCCGCGCACATGCATCCACATCGTATATGCGGTTTAATAAGACAAACGTTGAAATTGACATACGAGAACCCGGTTCCACGAAAAGATAAATAGTAGGTGGTGATAAAATGCGATCTGTATATTGGACACCGAATGTACAGTTTAAATAAGATGTCAGGTAGTATAAGAAGATGAAATAATAGAAGCTAGTTTATTTTTATTTATGGCATTGCTTCGAGAAAAACTAAAATTGTGATTGTATTAAGAAATGGAAAATTTATGTTTTAACTTTTCCTTTGTATTATTGTATGGAAAAAACACGCCATATGATACTTTCGCCGATACTCCATTTTTAGCCAACCAGACCTGCACAACAAGCCAGTGATACGCTAAAATTTACGGACTCAATAAACGAACCTCAAAAAAGAATTTTGAAATCGCTGAATTCGCTGTCGGCAAACATAATCCAAGCATGACCCATAAACAACGCCACAGTAATCAAAGACAAGATTAATGAGTTAGTAAGGAGAAGCTTCAAATTTTTAGCCAATCAGACTTGCACAACAAGCCAGTGATACGCTAAAATTTACGGACTCAATAAACAAACCTCAAAAAAGAATTTTGAAATCGCTGAATTCGCTGTCGGCAAACATAATCCAAGCATGACCCATAAACAACGCCACAGTAATCAAAGACAAAATTAATGAGTTAGTAAGGAGAAGCTTCAAATTTTTAGCCAATCAGACCTGCACAACAAGCCAGTGATATGCTGAAATTTACGGACTCAATAAACAAACCTCAAAAAAGAATTTTGAAATCGCTGAATTCGCTGTCGGCAAACATAATCCAAGCATGACCCATAAACAACGCCACAGTAATCAAAGACAAGATTACTGAGTTAGTAAGGAGAAGCTTCAAAGTTTTAGCCAATCAGATCTGCACAACAAGCCAGTGATATGCTGAAATTTACGGACTCAATAAACGAACCTCAAAAAAGAATTTTGAAATCGCTGAATTCGCTGTCGGCAAACATAATCCAAGCATGACCCATAAACAACGCCACTGTAATCAAAGACAAAATTAATGAGTTAGTAAGAAGAAGCTTTAACTTTTTAGCCAATCAGACCTGCACAACAAGCCAGTGATATGCTGAAATTTACGGACTCAATAAACAAACCTCAAAAAAGAATTTTGAAATCGCTGAATTCGCTGTCGGCAAACATAATCCAAGCATGACCCATAAACAACGCCACAGTAATCAAAGACAAAATTAATGAATTAGTAAGGAGAAGCTTCAAATTTTTAGCCAATCAGACCTACACAACAGGCTAGTGATACGCTAAAATTTACGGACTCAATAAACAAACCTCAAAAAAGAATTTTGAAATCGCTGAATTCGCTGTCGGCAAACATAATCCAAGCATGACCCATAAACAACGCCACAGTAATCAAAGACAAAATTAATGAATTAGTAAGGAGAAGCTTCAAATTTTTAGCCAATCAGACCTGCACATCAACCCAGTGATACGCTAAAATTTACGGACTCAATAAACAAACCTCAAAAAAGAATTTTGAAATCGCTGAATTCGCTGTCGGCAAACATAATCCAAGCATGACCCATAAACAACGCCACAGTAATCAAAGACAAAATTAATGAATTAGTAAGGAGAAGCTTCAAATTTTTAGCCAATCAGACCTGCACAACAGGCTAGTGATACGCTAAAATTTACGGACTCAATAAACAAACCTCAAAAAAGAATTTTGAAATCGCTGAATTCGCTGTCGGCAAACATAATCCAAGCATGACCCATAAACAACGCCACAGTAATCAAAGACAAGATCAATGAGTTAGTAAGGAGAAGCTTCAAATTTTTAGCCAATCATACCTGCACAACAAGCCAGTGATATGCTGAAATTTACGGAATCAATAAACAAACCTCAAAAAAGAATTTTGAAATCGCTGAATTCCCTGTCGGCAAACATAATCCAAGCATGACCCATAAACAACGCCACAGTAATCAAAGACAAGATTACTGAGTTAGTAAGGAGAACCTTTAACTTTTTAGCCAATCAGACCTGCACAACAAGCCAGTGATATGCTGAAATTTACGGAATCAATAAACAAACCTCAAAAAAGAATTTTGAAATCGCTGAATTCGCTGTCGGCAAACATAATCCAAGCATGACCCATAAACAACGCCACAGTAATCAAGGACAAAATTAATGAGTTAGTAAGGAGAAGCTTCAAATTTTTAGCCAATCAGACCTGCACAACAAGCCAGTGATACGCTAAAATTTACGGACTCAATAAACGAACCTCAAAAAGAATTTTGAAATCGCTGAATTCGCTGTCGGCTAACAGAATACAAGCATGACTCATAAACAACGCCACAGTAATCAAAGACAAAATTAATGAGTTAGTAAGGAGAAGCTTCAAATTTTGAGCCAATCAGACCTGCACAACAAGCCAGTGATATGCTGAAACTTACGGACTCAATAAACAAACCTTAAAAAAGAATTTTGAAATCGCTGAATTCGCTGTCGGCAAACATAATCCAAGCATGACCCATAAACAACGCCACAGTAATCAAGGACAAAATTAATGAGTTAGTAAGGAGAAGCTTCAAATTTTTAGCCAATCAGACCTGCACAACAAGCCAGTGATACGCTAAAATTTACGGACTCAATAAACAAACCTCAAAAAAGAATTTTGAAATCGCTGAATTCGCTGTCGGCAAACATAATCCAAGCATGACCCATAAACAACGCCACAGTAATCAAAGACAAAATTAATGAATTAGTAAGGAGAAGCTTCAAATTTTTAGCCAATCAGACCTGCAAAACAAGCTAGTGATACGCTAAAATTTACGGCTCAATAAACATACCTCAAAAAGAATTTTGAAATCGCTGAATTCGCTGTCGGCAACCATAATCCAAGCATGACCCATAAACAACGCCACAGTAATCAAAGACAACATTAATGAGTTAGTAAATAGAAGCTTCAAATTTTTAGCCAATCAGACCTGCCCAACAAGCCAGTGATACGCTAAAATTTACGGACTCAATAAACAAACCTCAAAAAAGGATTTTGAAATCGCAGAATTCGCTGTCGGCAAAACATAATCCAAGCATGACCCATAAACAACGCCACAGTAATCAAAGACAAAATTAATGAATTAGTAAGGAGAAGCTTCAAATTTTTAGCCAATCAGACCTGCAAAACAAGCTAGTGATACGCTAAAATTTACGGCTCAATAAACATACCTCAAAAAAGAATTTTGAAATCGCTGAATTCGCTGTCGGCAAACATAATCCAAGCATGACCTATAAACAACACCACAGTAATCAAAGACAAAATTAATGAGTTAGTAAGGAGAAGCTTCAAATTTTTAGCCAATCAGACCGGCACAACAAGCCAATGAAATCGCTGAATTCGCTGTCGGCTAACATAATTCAAGCATGATATCTTAATTGTTATAACAAACTGAAAACGATAAGATTTTTGACTAGAGGGCAAAGCGACCTTTCAAACGATATATCACAAGCCTATACTTCCTATTTTAAAAAAATGGGGGTTGTGCCTGTTATTCGAATGGGGGTTGAAGGTAGGCATCGCATTTTCACGTTGAAGAATGTCAATTTATAATTTAAATTTTACGTGTTTCGGGATCCGTTTGACTTTTACACGCTGTATACTGAAGGATATGAAGTAATAATTTATGATCGATTGTATCAAACGCTTTAAAGAAGTCAATTGCTACCATTATTACTATTTTACTGCTATTTGAAGTTGTTATTGTCATCTACTAGATATGCTAAAGCAGTGCTACAACTGAATTCCTCTCTAAAGCCAGACTGTGTGCCAGCCGAATATGTGATTATCTATCAAATGTTGACGCAGCTGAGACATAGACTTTTCTTTCTCTACGAATGGCTTTGTACTCAGAAGCATTCCAGCACTCGTCGGTAGAAGCTGAGTAATGTGGTTGCGCATCTATTGAGAGGTACTCAGCAAACAATTTCAGCCATTTTGGACGCGCAGTTTTTGTTTGACAATCGTTTGAGTGAGTCGATGTGAGCGTTTTTGTGAAAATGGACAAAATCGAGTATCGAGTTGTCCCCAACGCAAATTAAAGATAAGTTGGACGCTGTATACGGAGGCATGGGAGACAATAAACGTTCGAGACCCCCAAAAATTATAACCACCAACAATAACATCGCTAAAATTCACCAGATAGTGCCTAAATGACCGCCGAATTAAAATATGACAGATAGCAGAGGTTATGAGCATGTCCAAAGAACCTGTTTGTCACATAGTGAATCAAGATTTAGGCATGAGAAAGATGCCCGCACGTTGGGTGCCGAATCAACAGTTCCAACGCTCTATTGGCGCATTTTGGGCGCAATAAATCAGAGTTTTGGCGACGATTATTAACTGTAGATGAAACTTGGGTACACCATTATACGCCCGAAACGAAAATATAGTCAAAATAGTCGACTACGAAAGAGGAGTCAACTCCAATAAAAGCAAAAACTGTTTCTTTGACAGGGAAAATGATGGTGACTGTTTTTTGGGATTGTCATGGTGATTATTTTAATCGATTATCTTCAAATTAAAATCAAATCATCATTATTTGACAAGGTAAAAGTAGAAATTGCTGGAAAACGGCCAAAAATTGTGTTTCACAAAGACAATTCCTCAGCGGTTGCCATGGCAAAATTCCACGACTTACGGTTTGAATTGCTTAACCACCCTCTTTACTCACCTGATTTAACCCCAAACCAGCTCCTTTTGTTACCTAATCTAAAAACTGCGCTTGGAGGACGAAGATTTTTGTCAAACGCGGTTAAAATATTTCCACCATTTTAAAAACACTTCCGATGTCATGCTGTTTCGAGTGTCATAGGAAAAATTGCGCCTGTGAGTAACCCCTTGGAATATACAGATTTTAGTCCGTGTCCTTTAA
Source organism: Holotrichia oblita (assembly GCA_023690525.1). Lineage (NCBI taxonomy): Eukaryota > Metazoa > Arthropoda > Insecta > Coleoptera > Scarabaeidae > Holotrichia > Holotrichia oblita. The sequence continues at coordinate 175,482,226 of CM043017.1, forward strand.
ATAATCATAGTGGACTTTTTTGACATAGCGCGTTTGCGCATCCAACTATAGCTACATTCTCTGTATGCTCTGATTCTACTAGGTGAACCTTCTTAGATCACTTCTCAGCGAGTACATGCTGTTGATTATGAATCATAAGTCTGCACCCCTTTTCATCCATATTGTAAATGTTTTCAGACCGATGTTCAAATCCATGTTTAATGTTTTGAGCTTCTGAGTACGAGCTGGATGGTGTTTTAAGAGTGTTCGGTACCATTCCTTGTCAGCTAATTATTTTGCTATATTAATTGTAATTATTTATGCGGCACGCGAAGTCTTTTACAAAATATGTAAACGATTCGATGAAGCACCTCAGCAGTAAGGGGAAAAGCTTTCTGAGCAAAACTTACAATTTTTTGAACTAAGACGTGTTCTTGCTGTTCAGTCAAAACAGATTTTGCACACTCGTTTTACTGATCCAGATTCCCTGGATCTCCTCTGTCCAAATATTTATTATTAGCAATCAATCAGTTTCACGGTAGCCTTATTTAAGAAGGATACATTTTAATACCATGTGACATATATTAAATGTCAAACGCAGAATACCATTTGGACGGGTTGACAGGATTGGAGCATCGCTGAAAGAAGTGTCAAGGAAACTATGCAGAAGAATATAAATAAATCTTAGGTTATATTTTTTTACATCGTTATACTTAGAAAAAACAGGAATCCGCTGTGATTGGAATGTGATATTCTCTCCCCTCTCCCCTCTCCCCCCAACCAGCATTTTGTAGTTATGAAGGAAGAAAGGAGCAAAGGAGAGAAGCAAATTAAGTTGATTTAAAACTTAAATCAAGGCCATTCTTATGCAGCTTACACGCTCACCTACCTAGACACCTTGATTGTACTTAATATCATACATCAGTCATATCTTCTTGCTTTATGGCCGTACCGAAATTGGAAACGTTATAGTTTAATTGGCTTTAATAAAACTCAAAACTTTATATACGCTCCGGAGTATAATCCGCGTAAACACCCTTCTCTCCCTCCCGCACTAAATTCTCGCCCTCTCTCGCTCTTCATTCACCGGCTTTAATTAAGTTGTAAGTGTGTGAGTGATGTTATCTGTTCACATTTATTGATTTTTCGAATCTCATTTAAATTGAATTTCGTTTCATTATCTGATGTTAGAAAATATAATTACTTATTTTAATGACTATAATTTAAATATTTATGAAGCGAATTGAATAAGGAAAGCCGAGCGAGAATGATTGTGTTGCGGCCGAGTCCGGTTGGTGGGGAGGGAGGAGTCGTTTTTGCTCGGGGGGCATTTCACCCTTTCAAATTTTGTACACTAGAATGCCTGCTGATTACGGACTGCCTCGAAATTTTTCTGAAACACTACAAAATGCCTCGAAAAGCCTACGATTTATTAAAAAATGCCTTACATTATCATGGTATGGTGCAAACTGCCTCGGAATACGTCGTAATTCTACAGTAGTACATGGAAATGCCTTTAAGAATGCAGAAATAGCTTAGGAATGCCTCGAGTTTTATTAATATTGCTTTTAGTAAACGGTACACTGATATTAATGCGGGGGTTAATGTTAAATTGTGAGACTATGTTCTTTTGCACAAAATTACTAAACAAAAACCTTTCATATTTTAGATTTGCATTTTAAGGTACACTTCATAGTTTTTGTTTTATTTTTATTCGAAATAATGGTAGAAATGTTTTTTTCAATAAAACAGTAATAATGAAACAACATTTATTTATGTGTATAGATAAATATAAATGGGGAGTGTATATTCATAAACGTAAAATGTACAGATGCCACAACCTTTATTACATATTTCTTATATTTTCGTATAATTTATGAATATTATCGCTCTCAGATTCCCCAATATGAAACGGTCCGGGATCTATTAAGTGGATAGGTCCGTAAAAAATGAAGGTGGTATTAACACTTGCAATGTCAGCAGTTTTAGGCCATATAAAGTCGGTTGCTCTCTGTTTTAGGAATGACATTCTGTAAATACATTCACCAGGGGTTTGGCTGATTTTTTCTAAGATTTTTCCAACATACCACTTGGTATCATAGGACACCGCGTAGTATTTTCCCAACTCTACTGTAACAGGCGGGGAATCAGGTTCACCGGGAGGTTCACTTGTAAACGATGTCTCCGAGAAAGAATGTGTTTCTGTGTCTTCCGTGTCATCGTACAGAACTTCAAAATTATCGCTCTCTGAACTCTCTTCTTGCACGTTCTTCTTTACACCTCTTTTACGTTTCGACAAGGGTTTTGCCTTTGCCACGCTCGGAGCCACGCCATCTTTCTTTCTCTTAGAATTATAAAAAAACCTCCGAAGCCTGTCAGTGCTTACACGACCATTTGAGTCATCTAGTAGCCAAACGTACGAAGATTTTTTTATTACAGCATATTTATTTTTTTGAAGATCTATTCTGACAAAAGGGCAATCTTCTGTAAGCGTCATATTTTTATTGGAGTAATCTTTAAGTTTTAGTTCATCGGCATTTCGTTCTTCGCCTTCACTAGAATCTTCTCTGTAAACTTCGTTGACTATATCCTCCCCACATTTAATATCATTCTTTTGGACAAAGTCTATGGTGTTTTCGTCTATATAATCGTCTTCTATTGTTTCTCTAAGTTGATTACATTCTTCTTCAAATATGTTTTCAGCGTTGTTTATAATATTATCTGTACCAGAACACGTAGTGGGTAATATACGGGGTAGTATATAGTCTAGAGTGAAAATCTCTTTTCCATGAATATCCATACCCAAAGTTTTTGCATCATTTGCTGAATCTTCTAAAGCTCTTGTAATAATACTTCTTGTGTCTATAATCATTCCACCTTCCTTTCTTGAAGTATTTGTGAATCCTTTATTTTTTTGTTCTTCCCTTGGGAAAACGAAGGTGCTGCCTAATTCATAGGAAACATTATTTACAGCTGTTATTCTGTCTATTCTATGTAAGATATCTTTTATACTGAAATTCACAACGGTTGAATAAGTTGATGTCAGAGATCTTGTCGCCCTGAATATTTTTTCACAAGTTTGACTACTAAACAGCCATGTACAGAACATTTCGGGTTTAAGTCCTTCATCTTTTTGAAAAAGTAGTATGAGTTTAATTAGATTGTGAGCATTTAATTCAATACATGTATAACAATTACTTGACAGAAAATTGTCCTTTACAGTATACCGGGAGTCCCTTTTAATCCACTCTTTCCAAATTTTGAAAAAGAATACTGTGTACCATATATAATACACCCTGGTTTCTAAATCAAGATTTTTGTCTAAAAATGACAATAGTAAATAACGCATACATTTTAGGTATATTACTGTAGCTTCACTACCAGGAATATTTTTCAGTTGCTCTATTACTTCAAATTCACATATTTTTCTTGCAGCGTCATAATTCATTTTGTCCTCCGCTTTTAAATCTGATAATGATAAACAGTGTTTGTCTTTCGTAACATTTTCTAAGAGTTGATGTAAATAGTCGGCAGAAATTACGTAATTACCACATTGTAATTTTAAATTGTGCTTAAGCAATCGAGTCTTCAATTTTGTAAGAATATGCACTTGATCCTGAATATACACAGCATCTCCGACATGTATGTTAAACCATTCCCAGTCAAATATTTTTGGATTAATTTCGATATTACACGACAAGCTGGCGCTAATTCTCATTGCTTTAAGTAGTCTACTATCACCATCGGATGAGAAACCTACTATGTTGATACCATAACTAGCTGCTTGCCTTTGCAAGTAATTCCATCTTAAACCAACATCCTTGTGTGTAAATTTATTGTCTGTGCCAAAAGCGCCAACACAATAAGCTGGAGCTCCGTCCACTAATGGCTGCGCCATGATAACATGTATATAAGGAGATTTGTCTGCGTTTTGGAAATGTTCTTCTATTTTTTTAGCGGACGTTGCAAGGTAGGTATATTTTTCTGGAATACCATCACGTAATGGTAGAACAAATCCTACTAGTTTGTTACTTGACGAGTCATATTGAACTTTTTCGATGACTCTAGTAGAGTCTTCAGAAAACCAAACATATTTCGGCAGTTGCCGTTCATGTAAAAATTTATTTAGTCCCTCAAAATCGAAGTGACCCTCTTCAAGTCTTCTATTGTTTTGCAAACTGTAACGATATAAAGTTGATGGGGATGGCAAAATATTTTTTAAGTTTGCATGTAACGTTTCATACAATAGCTTTCCGCCTATATAATACATATACAGGCAAAACTTTTTAATGGTGTCATCATACGTATTATTGCTGGAAGTGGAATTATTAGACGATAAAGTAACAAGAATATTAAGCATTTTATTAGTCGTTAGCGGAGTTCCATCTTTTAGTTGTACTTCTTCAAGTTTTTTATTAAAGTCATGCTCTATGTCGGGAGTTTCTCGAAAACAGTTGTTTATATCTCGTATGAAAGAGTAGTATTGAGTGATGAGGGTTTGACTATTTACAGATTTCTGCCTGGAACGCCTACTTCTTTCAGATCTTTGATATTTTAAACTTTTCCATTTAGATTGTGGTAAAATTGATACTCCATCCTCGGTTCTGTCTTTCACTGTATCATTTTTATCATCTAACAACAGTTTATGTTCTTGATTTGAAATATCTTGTTTCGTTTCTTGTACTATGTTATCAGGGGAACTGCTACCCGGTTCGTTCTGATAACAAATATTTGGATTCGAGTCTAGTTTTATATTTTGTAATATATTGACTTTCTCATATTTACTGAAATATCCGGTAATTTTATTCTGTGTATTCAATAAGGAAATTGCTTGATTGTCGTTTGTGTCATCATCTTTCCTGCGTAAAGCTTCAATGTGCTTCTTTAAGAAATGTTTTTGGAAATTTGAAAAAATCCAACGCTTTTGACAAGTAATTTTGCGTGATAATCGAGGAATTTTAAACATAACTTTACACAAGCAGACAATGGAACACGTTAGTTCATTCTGTGGGTCAAGTTCTGTTGCTATTAGTATATTGTTAATCTGGTTCTGCAAGTAGTTCCATTCTTCAGAATTACATTTATTTTTGACCCATGTTGAGATAGTATGAAAAATTTTTGAGTTTTCTTCTGTTAAATTTTTTGTATTGCTCTTGGTAACATTTTGAGAATTTTTTTCAGATATGTGAAGACTAGGCCCGAGTCTAGAATCCGAAAGAAAATTTGAGCATGTCGAAACAAATTGAGGATCAACTGTAAAATCAGTCACAACTGCTACATCATTATATCTTTTATTTTTTCGGAGAAAATATTCTTGAAGTGAAAAAATTATTTTTCTATGTCCTGCTAAAAGACAGAATTCCTGGGGCTTTTTCTGAAACAAAACTCCATAAAAATTCTGTACATCGTGCTCATCAATAATTGAAAATAACGTAGTTTTCGCAAAATTTTCGATGGATGTAATATCTTCTTCTTTAATTTGGCTTATTGTCATCTCATTGTCAAATCCATTGATCTTCATCATATTTTTTATAAACAGAGGTATTGTAATTTTCAATACGTTTTCGGCTTCTTCGAAACAATCTGCTTTACTTGTAGTGTAATTCGAAGTCATCTGAAAAAGAGGCTTCATTGTATGTCTAATGTTGTCGTGAAATATTGTAACTTACTTTTATTAAATATATTCTCTGTACTCTAATATTAACCTTGTTGTTATGGGAGATGTTTCCCTCTGAAACCTGTGAAACAAAAATACGAGAATCTTGATGCATTAGTAATATAAGCATATATGTATTATAGGAGAACCACTACTATAACACAGGGCATAAACTATTTGCAAACTACTGGATATCCAGGCAAATTGTGTCCAACTACTGACGAAGGGATACTTTTTTATATAAACATGTGTATGTGTGTATAATATCGTGTATGTGTGTGTATATCTATACAGTTCTACCAGGAGATATAACAGTAAGAATGAAGTCATCTAAGTATTTCTGAAACGAAAGTAAATTTCGAAATGTGTAAATTATGTAGTTTAAACAGTTTGTGAATTCAAACTTAACCTCAATCTACATATGTACCTACTGTTCACTTACCTACGAATCCAGCACAATCACAGCAGAAACAACAACAACTTTCAATATTACAAAACTAATATAAACCTATGTATTATTTGTTTAATTATAACGTTCTTTTCTCAAGTTGAATCTTGGCGCATTATATCTATATGGTAACTAATGCGGAATTTATCCTAATCATTACCATGTCTAAACGAGTATGCAAACTTTGCGTACACGTATTGTTTTCCTGCGCACATCAATACCTTTTTTTATTGTAGGTATATTGCGAGATTCATTAAATACAAGTCTTTCTTGCATCTCTGTTACATACATCGCATATTTCACATATGAAATATGTGCATATTTTAAAGGTCCAGTGCAAAAAGTACAATTAGAGTAATTATTACCTTATTTATACCAATATTTATACCATCTTTGAAATTCTTTACCTACATAAATATTGAAATGTGCCGATTTAATTGAATTGCCAGTTTAAAGAATTAAGTGTAATATACGCAAAAGCTTCCAAATGCCTCCCAGATGATTTTCTGGACTGACCTTTATTTATTTTAGCAGTCAAGATTGCTTCGGAATTGCATTTAAAAAATCTTGGAATGCCTGTGTAATAGTCTGAAATTACCATATTGCCCCAGAATGATTTGAAATGCTTTGAACTGCCCCAGAAATGCTTCGAAATGCTTTGAACTGCCCCAGAAATGCTTCGAAATGCCTTGGGATTGCTTTGAAATGCCTCGGATTGCATCACCGCTGTACACCGAAATGCCTCACTGAAATACCCCCCGTTTTTGCTCGACTGTTTTTGTTGTGGTTATCACTATGGCCAGTGCCTGCCTTATCGGCGGTTTACCAGTTCGGTATATCTGCGGTCGCAATGTTACCACGATACGTAAAAATAGAATGCCAACGCTAGTAATTGTTATGCATAGCTTATGCCGGTGTAATTATGCATCGGATATAGATTTTTAACAGGTTGTTTCGAACAAATTAACCTGCACTAGCGTGGGTTAATTTATCTATATAGTGTAGTATCACTGTATTACATCAATTTTATCTAACTAGAAATTGAAACTGTTATATTAGTTAGTACATATTTCATTCCCGGATATATATTGCCAGTTAGAGGTATAATTAAAACAAGAATCAACTTAGCATCAATTTATTTAGAATACAATAATTCGGTTTTCGTAAAATTAGTTTCATCGGTGAACAAATTGACATTTAATGAATTTAGATTGAACCTTTACATTTAATACATATTCAAATGAATACCACGGCTGGCTTTATAGTACAGGTCGACTGTTTGGGTTTGAATTTCATGAATGGCAACTTCGATTTTGTGTTTCAAGACTTCAATCGATTCTCGTAACATTTATCCTTAACGCCCTCTCCCCACCCCCCACAAAAAAAGAAGTCCAACGTGCTCAAATCACAGCTCCGAAACCACCAATTGACATCGGAATTTCGGCTGATTATTCGATTTTCTAAAACGGTGCCCCCTCTTCAATTTGTGAAAACAAAAATTGGTAAAACATGGCACGGTAAAGGTTGGCATTGCCCATAACGGTGGGGTCTTGCCTATTTTGGAAGAAAAATCGCCCAATGATGCCATGCCGTGCCAAAATCCGAACCAAACAATTACAGTCAAAGCTCCACTCGTGGACAGCTCTTGATTGATTGAAATAATCAACACATTGGAGAAAGAAAAGTTGTCAGTTTGTGAACTAATGAAAGAAAATGTAAGGTTTATTTAGGAAAAATAAAAAATTTCTTACATTTGCAAATATTTTTGCAAAGGTTTAATATCGATAAAACACAGGCTGCAGATATTTCCAAAAATAAAGAAACTATTCGCCGCATAGGACAGTCTGGTATTCACCAGAAGAAAAGTTTTCTTGAGGTTCTCGTATGAATCAAATATGCTTTGATTGGTTTGCAAAGGCTAGAAGTCAGAACATACCCATTTCTGGACCTATAGTAAAGGCCAAGGCAAAAGAAGTAGCTCAGCAAATGAGATACTCTGCATTTTCTGCATCAGATGGATAACTAAAAAACATAACATTACTTTTAAACATATAAAAGGTGAAGCTTCAGATGTAAATCAGGTAAACGTCGACTAGTTCAAGGCAAAGCTTCCATCTACATATATTGCTTTGGTATCCGCCAGAGGATATTTACAATGCTGATGAAAGTGGGATATTCTTTCGTGCTATTCGATATCTTAAAAATGTACATCAAATAGAGCTTTTTCTGAGCTATCCCATAAGCGGACATCTCCCATAACGGGACGAACCATGAGTGTCCGCTTCTGAGAGCTTTCACTGTACTCGTTTTGGGTTCATCGACTTCTCAATGATAACGTTTGGATTTTCCATCTTCAACCAATTAGCCGAACCGATAACGCATCGGATGGTCATGAAGCTTCAGCTCTTGGACTAATTGAACTTAGTAAGTGTCCATATCGAGGTCTTTATACAAAATTTTCCTCAGAGAAGTGCAAGAAATGTTCAGTTCCTGAGAATGATGACGAGTTGATGTTGATGGATTTTCAAGCACACTGTGGGTAACGGCAGCAATTTTTTCACCACCAACACACTGGACGAGAACATGAACGGTTTGTTTTGTCCAATAAAGATCCAGTTTCACGAACTCGCTTGACGAATAGATCCACAAAGTGACTTGAAAACCTATAATTCATTTCAAATTTTCTACCTAAATTTCTGACAGTTTTGGTTGAAGACTCACCACTTTGGAAGCAAGTTTACAATATTTATCAAAATTAAAATAACCGGTAATTCAAATTTCAGATTCTAGATGGACCATCCTGTCAACCATATTTGGGACTTTTACATAATGAAAGAATAGAGAACGTAGCCATCTATTATTCCTCCCCGGCACTAGATGTTGAAGAACTAGACGTCTGCCTACACCTACATAGGTCCACACGTTTATTTTAATGTACACTTCAATTTATTTGTTGTATTATACTCACTAGAACTCATTCGGCATTAGCACATCATCCATTGGCTATATATCTGCCCTTGGAGGTTGGTCAGAGGAAAGAGAGATGGTTCAGGTCCAGTGAACGTTGTTTCAGAATCCTTTCTTGACAGTTTGTTTGCTATTTCGTTGCCTGGTATGCCTTTATGCACAGGCACCCAAAGAAAAGTGACTTTTTTGTGTTTAGCCAGGATTCTTAGGTTTTCCAGGCAGTCCCAAGCTAGTTTCGACGTTATCTTATTGGATGCTAATGTCTTTAGAGCCGCCTGGCTATCCATAGGATATAGGTTGTTTTTCCAATGCCCTCTATTGCAATCTCCTCTGATTGTTGATAGATACCTCTACTCGTGATACGAGTTGATGTAGGACACTGAATAGGTATATTAATTAGGGTGTAGTAGCCTGTGTTCTAGAGGGGTCTCCCTAATGTATTGCTGCTAAGTTACTCAGAGAATGAAACACAACACTATGTATTCAAATGACTACCATGGCTGGCCCTATAGTACATTATCCGATCAACCTAATTATCAAGTACTTTTTGACAAATCTAGAAGTAAAGTTCTTCACTGGATCTCTTGGTGCAGAAGTAGAACACTAAACACTTTAACCCACTGAACACCAAACAAGTTTTAACTAAAACACCGACGCGTTTCAACAGCAATGCTGTCATTATCAAGGCGATAATAAGGCTTTATGGTAATCTATCCAAGCCATGGAGATATTTCTCTGGTCTGTGATGGCGTTTTTACGTAAATTTGTGCCTGTTAGGATGTTTTCTTGTATTTTTGGGTTTTTGAAAGGGCTATATTTTTCAAAAATTCCTTTCCACGATTTTGTTATGAAAGTGTCCTAACAAATTCTTGCAATCGGAAAGAGAAACATATTTTATCTATTCTGTAGTATTAAAATTTTACAATTATTGTAGATTAGATTAGAGAAATAGGTTCATTTTCAGTTTTCTTATCTCTTAAGGCTATTTTTACTGCATTGTTTGTTTACACGATATGTTTACGCATGCAAACATACGCACCTAATAACAATCCTAGACTGTTTTGCTTCAAGCAAGAGTGTTATTGAAAAATCTAAACCTGTTAACGATAAGCACGTCCTCGCTGATTAAACTTACACCGATAAAATGCCTTTCGCACGAATGCTGATCTAAATTACTCATTCATCGCATTGTATAATGCACAATAAGAGGCGATGATTTATGTTTTGAGTTAGTGTAGAAACAAAGGTGTTTATATGCATCTGTATGGAAGGGAGTTATTTAAAATAATGATGCAGTGCAATTCGTTTCACATCCGCGTAATGACAGCGATTCTAATGTAAGAGGTAAATACGAACACTTGCAAATATTAATCGTTCTCTCTCTCTCTCTATTACCGTTCGAATGAACATTAACGCCCGCTCACAAATTGTCATTGTTGGTTAGATTATTTGGACAACTTCGATGTTTACATATTGCCTACAAAGTTTCCAAACAATCTTTATTCATCGGCTTCGAACTTGTTTGCTCGCCACTTAGATCCTTTACATTTCCTATGGACTCTTTCGTTTATCGCATAACGTTTATAAATCAGCTTGACATGTTCGGAATAAATTTAGTGGGAATTTTGTTCGAAGATGTTCGACGGGTCGTACCGATGATAATGGCGGAGATTATTTATATTTTAAATTAGCTGTTTGAGAATTGTACGTACGGAGTTAGAGGACGCATGTGAATGTTAGGTGCGTGCTGTGGAATTGGTGATATGGATAAGATTTTTTTTTGAGAAAATCTGTTGAGTATAGGAATTTGTGAGAACATATTTAAAATATTTCTTGAATCATCTATTTACGATCTGGGAATGTTAAAACAAAATGAAGAAATTCAGTTCTTCTTTTAAAATAGAGACACATAGGACAAATTTGCTCTAAAAAGCCCAAAAAACAATTTGGATGCATTTCAAGTTGTGAAGATTCATGTTCTGCTGATCACTGATGTATCCAAAACGAAAAACACACTGGAAATTGGAGTTCCCTGCTCTACAAGCTTTGATTTGATACAGATTTCAGTCCAAACCTAGTCTGTAAATGTCGAGTTCGGTGTTGGTAAATTCCCTTCCCAAAGGTAGTAAGAGAAAGGGTCGAATTTAATTCGTCTTATAAATAGGTAAATTTCCTCCCAAACGTTTGTAATCATTTAGTATTTATCAGTTAGATTTTTACATTCATTTGGTTAAGATTTTTAACCTCTCCAACATGAATCCCACTATTATTTTTAGTGAGTTATTAGTTTTAAACAAGTATAAATATGGTTGCCAAAAATGTTTAAAAAGTGGTGAAAAACGATGGAATTGTACAAAGAAAACGTGCAAATCTTTCCTTCTTACTCTGAGCGAAGTCGACAATACAGTTGTTACAAAACATATTCAGGAACATAGTCATGACGCTGGAGACAAGATAGAAAAATTACATCATCAAATTGCTAACACGTCCTGTAAAACGAAGGCTATCGAAACTATGTCGCGAAAATTATACGACGTGAACTACAAGAAAATCTTCCATCAACGGTTACCACGGTTGATGTAGCTTATAAAAGAAATCACAATTGACAAACGAACTGGACGCACTAATCCCAGTTCTTTTGTCAATTGTTCACTATTCATGGGTATTACAATGGACATTATATTCCATTAATATTTTCATATATTTAAAATTATTTAATTTAATTACGGATAGCTTTAAAAATAATCGTATAAGAATAGATATTTTGGAGGTCGTAATTGATTTTGTAAACGATATCTACAAGGCTGTTCAACAAACTTGGAAGTTAGCAAAGATAATTGGTTGCCGATTTCATCTTTCACAATCTTGGTATCGCAAAAGCCAAAAATGCGGCTTGACTTCTTCATATAAAGATAAAAGCTCTGAAATCGGAAATTGGTTACGAATGACATCCGCCCTTATTTACACTTTTTTAAAAGATTGTTTTGTATTTGATCTTCTATCTATTGCACCGGATTTGGAAAATATTACCTTATTATTAGTTGCCTATTATCTCTAGAAGCAACTTACATTTACCCGTCGAGTTAATATTGTACAACTGGCCACAAATAGCAAAAAAAAAAAATGGGACACTAAAATAGTAAAGCTGGTAATGCTAAAGGGAATACTAAGACAGATGAACTTGCAAAACAGTGAGGTATCAACATTTCGTTGGATAGGAACCTGTGTTTGGCGTTCCCAAAACTAATTAAAGAAAGACAATGATAAGTAAATAGGAACAAGTTGGTACTAGATTGTAAAAGACCAGAATTAGGGACTGTGAGATATCACTTCAAAAACGAAGCGACTTCTTAAGCTTGCCTGACGACAGCTGCAATTCTTACTCTATAATTTGTGTGTGTGTATACAATGTATACAATGGCCTTGTTACAATGTTAATCACTTGGCTCCAAACAGCAAATGGTAGATCTATCGGAATACAATTCTGCAAGAAAAATGTCACCATCTCCGTTCTCTGCTACGTAATTCTATTGAAGATGTCCCAGCAATTAGTCTTACCCCTCTCTGCCGATATTGTTCTATAGGCGCACGCAATTCTGATATTTATCAGTCGCTGGATTCTCGTTAGCTAGTCCGGTCAGTTTTTTTGCTATTGACGAATTTGCTCCACACTGGAGCAGCGGTTAGGAGTGTGGAGTTGATCACGCACCCAAGTAGTTTCTTCTTTCTTACAATCCTGATAATGCACCGGTAGTTTTTTCGGGCTTAACAGTAACATGGTCAATCTAACCACACGCCTAAGTCTATAAAGAGCTATCTAGTGTGCATTAATTCTCAATATTGCCGACATCAAGTCGTCCACAAAGCCCACGATATGTGATATATGATTGGCAACCTAGCCTTCAATGGAGAGTCTTCATTTGGGGTCTTTAAATTCAAGGACGTTGGTATGGTGGCAAGTTACACCTGAACTAATAGTTTCTGAGGTATTTGTTACGTCAGATTCGTTGACAACACTACTAGAGTTAGTAATGATGACTAATCCAGTTTTCTCCATCACTTGTATTATTTTCCAACAGCTATCGGTACGGGTTCTGTTTGCGGAGCTTAGACCAGCATTTAGAGCTATGGATTCAACATCGGTTGATGCGCTCCATCTTCGTCTTCCAGACCCTATTAGAAGTGGATTGGATGATGATGAATTTTTGCTACTTCCTACCTTACCCACCAGAGGGCATAACATATGTTTGGAACATATGTTTAAGGCTGAATGACAAGTTGCCATCAAATTAGATCTTGCATTTGGAGGATCGCTGACGAGACCGGAAAGATCGAAACCTGGTAGTCCGGTTCTAATGCTTGATCTATTTTCATTGCATTCATTTGCAGGGCGACTTCCAACAATATACCACAAGCGCCTATTACAGGCATTTTTGTTTGTTTGTATATTGTGGAATTTTTGTTTTCATGAACTTTCAGATGGTTTATAACCTTTACAAACCTCAAGATGTTTCGTAAGACGGCGTAGAAGGGAAAAGAATTCAGAACAACAATCACTCAACTTAATAGTAGTAGCGAATGATAAATGAGGCGTGGGATGGAGATTGTTTATACATAGTTGGAACGGCCTTTTCTAGTTTGCTTTGTAGAATAAATTTTCAATTTTGAAGGGGCTGTGGCTGTGTTCCAGTGAAGCTTATTCATCCACTTTCCATTTACTTAACATAGCTGAATGAATGCTAACATGATGAAGGTGCCAATAATACAAGAAGATAAAAACATCAGAAAATCGCTACAACTCCTATTGCGTATTACTTTTACGTGTGTAAAGCTTTTTGTGATTTTGTTACACACACCACTTCGCCATAAATAAGGTAAGACTGTTAAGTGAATACTAAAAGGTGACTTGAGAGGTGTAGATTGTAGATTGTAGATTTGAAATGAGGGTGATATTGCGCTGCGACCTATTGATCTATTGTGCCCCCTTGCGTGAGTTGTAAGCTGCTGGGGGTATGCCCGCTCCTACAGCTCCCCATCCAGTCCAAGAGCTTTGATAAACTGCATTAGCTGTGATGGTTTCAGGGAAGGTATGTCTTCTTCGTCTATAACGTCTTTACCGAGATGGCTGGGTCGGGTTTCTATGATGGCGGTGCAGTAAGATGTCAGGTGTTCCGGATTTTCATCCTCAGCCCCGCAGAACCTGCAGTCGCTATTCTGTTTTAGACCTATCCTTGCCATGTGTCCACCAAGGTGACAGTGCCCTGTAAGGAACCCTGTGAGGATGCGCAATCTATTCCTGCTAAGTTCCAGCAAAGTTTTTGCTCTATACTTATTGTAGTCTCGAAGGAAGATCTTGGAGTGTCTCAGACCAGGAAGATTCTCCCAGAGGGATGCTCTGAGACTCTCTTCCCGATCTTTTAGTTCTTTTTTGTAGGTGCTCGTCCCTATACCACAGAACGGTTCAGGTCCCACAAACGGAGTTGTAGCGGCCTTTCTTGCTAGTGAATTAGCTTCTTCGTTGCCTCTGATTCCAGTGTGTCCTGGTACCCAGTATAGTGCAATTCTATTATTCTTGCCCAGGTTGTTTAATCTATCAAGACATTCCCAGACTAATTTCGAACTGACCGTGTTAGAGCTCACCGCCATTAGGGCTGCTTGACTGTGGGAAAAAATTGCAATGCTCTGCTTCCGATAATTCCTGTCAAGGTTCAGTTGAGCACATCTTCCAATTGCATTGATCTCCGCTTGGAAGACGCTGGGGTATGTCCCCATTGGCTCGGAATATTTGGTTCCTGGCCCAAATATGCCTGCACCTGTTCCTTTATCGGTTTTAGACCCGTCCACATACCACTTGATAGTGTTTTCCTTTAGGGAGTACGTGGAGTGTTCTCCTACCCACTCTCTCTTATTACTTAGCTTGGCGAGGAAATTCCTTTCAAAGCTATATTCCTTGACCATTTCATCATTTGCTTAGAAGTGGGGAGAGCCCGGCTTGAGATGTCCATGCTCTCTGGTGCGGAGTCTCGCCCCTTCCAGTCCCCGCCCTGGTCAGTGTGCATAGCCGCAAGGGCCGCTCCCTCCACCACTATGTGTAAGGGGGAGAGGTCTAAAATTACCTCTAGGGCCGCAGTTGGGCATGTTCTCATGGCTCCGGTGATGCATACACATGCCAGCCGTTGCAACTTGTCAAGGGTGTTCCTGATTGTAACTTTAGTGACCTTCTGGAACCAGGTTATTGCCCCGTACGTTACCATAGGTCTTACTATACTGACGTACAGCCATCGTAGTATACTTGGGTTGCAGCCCCAAGTTTTACGTGCCAGGTTCCGGTATATCATTAAGGCTCTTGTTGCCTTATTCATTGTCAGTTCTATGTGTCTGTTCCACAGAAGTTTTGAATCTAGGGTTATTCCTAAGTATTTAACTTCTGATTTGCGTTCGATCACTGTTCCATCCAAGTGGATGTCTTTCATGTTCGAAATGTTTCTCTTCCTAGTGAAAGGTACAATCGTGGTTTTTGCGGAGGTGATGCTCAGCCCCACTGATCGACACCATTCACTGGTGATTTTAAGGCTTGTTTGTACCAGGTCACAAAGAATCCCCTCATACTTGCTTTTTGCTATTATTACAATGTCATCGGCATATCCTACACAATGTATGCCGAAGGCTGTCAGCCTGTTGAGCAGTTCATCTGCCACCAGGCTCCACATTAAAGGCGAGCAGACGCCACCTTGAGGTGTTCCACGAGTGGTTCTGATTTTGATAGTCCGTTCACCTACCGTCATCTCAGCTGTCCTCGTGGAGAGCACTTTACTTATCCATCGTGTTACTGTTTTACTGACTCCCCTTGCTTCAAGTGCTCGTTCAATCGCGTCATGTGACGTGTTATCGAACGCACCAGAGAGAGGTGTACCAGGACATTTGATGAAGAAGGAATCAAATCTTCCTCCCAACAGACCCAAAATAAATCGCATCAGATAAGCTCCCATGTTATAATTTGGCTTACCATTAGACAGCCATCCCCTGGTAAGTACCATTTTGGCGCCTATGTTTCACTAACAAACAATGATAAAACCTCTGAGAATAACTTCTTCTCTCTTCAACCTCACCGTCACCTTTTCCCTTAATTTTTGAGGTAAAGTCAGTTTTAGCAGCTCGCTTAGCAATGTTGTATATTCTTCTGTGTGTTTAATGTTTCAATGCTTTGTTAGCTACATCACCTGCTCTTTTAGCGGCTCATCTTACTATTAGACTGATTTTTATTTGTTTTTTGGTAGTATCTGATGTTAATAACTTGATCAGAATTGTATCTAGATATTTCTTGCAAACTATTATTACTCGATTTAGGTTGTGTTTCAAATTTATCATAAAAGAACGTCCCTTCTACACGCACATACATATGTATATACATAGATTGTTAGGTATTGTCCTTAAACAATAAACGGAGTTGTAAAAACTAAATTTAATTTGTGTTCTATTAACAGTCATGTGCAAAGTTTTATTACGTTCCGAAAGAAATTATAGTTCTCGTTCGTTGTTTTTCATTTTAAATGAATATGTAATGCATCATTACTATCCATTTTGCATAATAATAACGTCATTATACGTTCGCTGACAAAAAAGAACTGCTAAGCCTGCACGTATGTACATACGGTGAGCGAAATCATTGATTACACGAACTTGAAACACATTAAAATCCGTATGTGGCCGATGTATTACATAAATTGTTTTTAGTAATGAATACGACGTTATTCGAGGGCAATTAATTCGTTCAGAAGGACTGCAGTCTCCAATACAGAATTAATTTTATTATTAGCAAAACCCATTTAGATAAGTATACCAGAACAAATCGAACAGGAAGCTAAAAGTGGATTTACTGCAATAGTTTATCAATTAAACAAGTACATACCTCTGTTTATTGATTACAGCGATTTGAGAAGCGCAATGTATGCATGTATATGCCACCTGAACTCATTACTATAACAACTCCTACGTATGATAAATGACGTTAAATAGTCAGGGAACACCGATGAACATAAAAATTTCAAATATGCAACAAATGCCCATTAAATTAATGCCGAGCGGCAATATATTTCTGAAGACGTTACAACACCTATTATACAGAACACCTACATCACTTTTGACAGAGACTCAGAGGGGAGACCGGACCCCATATGGCGGAGACTATTAGGGAGAACCGTAGTGCTTTTCGCTATTCTGCAGCGGAGGTGAATAAAAATAAATATAAGGTTAACTAAAATAGACAAACGTAATTAATAACGCAATTAATGGTATTATCTTTCACGTCTCTATCGTAGTTCGGCGATTGATGGTCGATTTATTTAAATTTACCGCCTTATCAATCCAACTGTCTTGTCAATCTTTGAAAATACAATAGAAAGCAAAAGGGATTCACCGCTAACATGACACGTCTAACAATAATGCCGGTAAAATGTAGAATGAAGCTTATTAAAAATTCATATTTCTTGTTGCATATTATTAATTGTACTTAATTTATTTGTAAGTAGTATAATTCCAATGAAGCTTTGATAATAAAACCAAATATACAGGGTGTAACAGTGGTAACGCCGTGGCCTCTGGTAGTCAAATGGTAACAATTTTTGAAAAGTTACATACTGGAACATATGTAGGTGGATTAGATCTACAATTTAAAAATAATAGGTTATATACAGGGTGTTTCAAAACTTAGCAATGTACCAAAGTTATGTTTTGCTTAATGGAACATCCTGTATTTTATGGCATTTTTGAGTTGTACACTGAAATCTAAATCAACTTTATTTAAGGTTTCCTATGTTTAATTTTTGTGGTTTATGAGATATTCCAAGTTTTTTTGAAAATGCAATGTTACACGAAAAGTTTAGTTTCTCGAAAATGACTGAAGTCAGAGAAATGGAACGAAAAGTGTAGATAGTAGATACTTTGGCTGATTCAATGCCATATTCAAAGTTGTCGAGTATTTTACAGGTCGTTCAAGTAGCGAGGCCAAACTTTGTGAACTTCTTTCGTGCATAACTTTATTATTTTAAATGGAAGACCCTGTATGTATTTATGTTACCAAATGGAACATTTTATTGTCTAAAACCCAGTATCAGGAATCCCTATGACTATCTGTACTAGTTTTTAAATTATTTGCGTTTTTTAGATAACTTACGGAAATTGTTATTATTTAATTTAGAAGAAATGAAGAAATGTAGAATTAATAGATTAATAGAGAATTTGTCAAAATTATATAAATATACACATGCGACACCTATTCATTGTTGAAATGTAGGAAAGATTATTATTATCTCCGAGCATCTTTGCAGCGCAGAAGAGAACTCTGAAGATGACTTCACAACATCGCAACTGGATCAAGCCACAGCGTCTTGGACAAAACAAAAATAAATCAAAAAATTCCAAGCCAATCGTCCGGCAAACAATTTCTAAAGAACATCGAAAAACAATAATCGATGAGATTTACAACTTGTCAAAAGATGTTTACGTTAAGCATAGACCGGAATAAATTATGAATTTATTTCAAGGAACAGGAGAGCAGAATCATTCCAACAAAACTAAACGCAATCAACGTTTTTAAACTCGTTAACGCTGCTAACCTACTATTTATGGTAGTAACGTCTGCTGGAGGTAATCCAATGGTCCTAAATAGAAACCACAACATCGTATTGGAGACCAAATGAATGGTACTCAATGCCGCAAATGCCAGAGATGGGGGTATTCTACCACCAATCATTATGCCATCAGGTACTAAGCCGAAACCTGACATCACTATCAAATCGCAAACAAACCGTCAATCATGTCCTTCAGCTTTAGCAAACATAGGTCTCAAATACATACGAGGAGAAGTCAGTAAGTAGGTCACAAAAATCTATTATAAAAATAATTAGAAAAATAGTTAGCCAAAAACAAGTTTTATTTTTCAATAAAGTCTCCATCTACATTAATACACTATCCCATCGCTTTATCAATGCCCCAATGCCTGCTGCATAAAAGTATCTTGTCAAACATCGTTGTCACCCTCTAAATGTTTGCAGCCACGGTGCTTTTTGAGTGGACCAAACAGATCATAGTTGCTTGGGGCCAGGTCGGAACTGTAAGGCGGATGTTCAAGAAGGTTCCACCCTAATTCCCAATTCTCGCCTGTGATGTGATGCAGCAATATTCCTCTCTTCCGTAGGCTAAGACGTTTTCGTCGAATTGCATCCCAAAGCAACAACAAAACTTTACAGTATGATCCAGAAGTCACGTTCTCATTTCTGTTCTGGAAATGGGGTAGGAGCACTTCTTGAGAATCCCAGGACACGGTAAGCATAACCTTACCAGCTTGACCTTGAATTTCTTTGTTGACGGCGAAGAAGGACGTCTTGTTTCGGGTTGGTAGTGGTGCACCCGTGACTCATCAGCAGTAACAATCCTGTTAAGGATGTTCTCCCCTGCCACTGTGTATGGAGAGAGGTGTTGCAAGGACAAGTCCATTCGAATTCTTCGTGTTCCTCGGTCAGTTGTCTAGGTACCCACCGTGAGCAAACTTTTCGGAAATTTGAACGATCGTGCATCAGTTCGTAGGCTAAACCATGAGAACACCCGATTGCAGTTACTATGCTGTCTATTGTTACCCGTCTGACAGTTCGAAGTGTTGCATCTGTCGAAATCTGAACGGGGCGGCCACTTCGCTGATCGTCAACAACTTTTGAGCGTTCTTGAGCGAATTTATCGACCCAGTTATACATGGCTTTACGCGACAAACACTTTTCACCGTAAACAGGAGACATTTCCTTATGGATATCATTTGTATAAAGCTCTATTGCTCAGAAAAAAACGCACAACAGCACGTTGCTCTTCCACAGCACACTCTTCGAGCACGGTCGCCATTTTAACACTGCCTGTGTTCGCGCACAGCAACTGTCACTTGAGAATTATAAAGCTGGATTGTGGTGACACCTATTGACAAATAGGGAAACGACTCACTCCTATTTTCAACTTTCCTACAGCAGTTTGTGACTTATTTAATGACTTGCCCTCGTATCTATGTGACCAACTAAGAAGATTCAATAAAAAAAAATAACGCACACCAACAACGTATAAAGAACCCAATAAAGAAATATTGAAATGATATGAAATGATGTTAAAAACAAAAGGAAGAAAATAAAAAAAAAATAAGAAAAAGGCAGATTGATCAAATTAGTCAAAAGAAAGGTGGAAAGATCATTTTGAAGAAAAAGTTGAGAAGTACCATTGCAACACGGTTGTACAGTTCTGGAAGGAGTTCACTTCTTTGAAAAACAGAGGAGTGTCCGGAGTTTTTAAGAAAAATCAAGTAGATACAAGATACAAGCTACTAACGGAGGATAAAGGACGAGTGCAGTTTCTGATTTCTGATCAGTGTTATTTTACATTTTTTTCACATGGAACATCATTAGAATCATGCACAGTACGGAATTATCAACTACCAGATTATTGGACAGTTTGTTCACAGAACAATATAAATGATTAGTGGTCAAAGATGACAGATTAAGTTGTAAAGACTGTTCAAAAGTGAAAACTTCAGGAATAGAAAACAAAAAACATATTCACGTATCAAATGAGTGGATTTCATGTTCAATAATTCTTAATGGAGCTAAAAAAGACACAAGGAAAGTTTCTCTACGCAAAAAAATTAAAGAATATTCCACTTCATGCTCACATTTAAAAATTCAAGAAACAATTATTCAATCTAACAAGCTAGTTTTACCAAATGTAGTTAAAATATTAAATTCTGAAGCAATTAACATTACTGTAAAAATTTTTAACACAGTTTATTGTCTTGTTAAACGAAACAGACCATTTTCGGATATAGAAGCAGCTTTGGAATTACAAGAATGAAAAATGTTAATATAGGAAATTGTTTACATTGCAGACGCACTCCCACTAGAATTTTCGAACATATTGCGATGCAGATTAAAACCTGCAATTGAACCTCTCATGATTTTCGTAGATTTAAAAGAATTGACGTCAACAACTGCCGAAAATATTTTTATGGCTTTAATAGGCTGTCTTACTAAGTATGGATTTGATAAAAATTGTTTACAAAGAAATCTCATCGGATTCTGTTCAGAAAATCTCGAGTAGACCCAAAATTAACTGAAATGTAACCAAATATAATCGTGTGGCATTGTTTGAATCAACGATTGCAATTGGCACTAGATGATTCCATAAGCAAAATTAAACAAGTAAATCATCTTAAAATATTTTTAGACAAAATATATGCCATATATCATCGGTCAAATAAAAACCAAGCCGAATTGGAAACTATTTCCAGTGATTTGACCCGAGAAATAATAAAAATTGGTCGCGTTTTTGGACCTCGCTGGGCATCCTGTAGCTTACGAGCAGCTACTGCTGTGTGGCGAGCATACCCAACGTTGTATAAACATTTTATCCAGTCCAAATCAAGTTCAGAAATGGCCAAAAGATTAGCTAATACATATTTTATTAAAGATTTAGCTTTAATGATAGATATCTTAAGTCTCCTATACATGTTGGCCGAGTGTAAGCCAACCCGAGCGCCGGCAAATAGGTAGACGGCGAGTGCGAATGTCCACACGTTCGACAAGTTTGTCGAACGTCAGAACAAGCGGCCAATGTAGACGAGCGTTCGTAGAGTTGTCCACACGTTGGCCACTGTCAGTGTTCATTGTTCCAAAAAATTAAAAATATCTTCATTTGTTGTGAGCGACATTATGAAATTATACACATCTAACAGCAATGATGTCAACCGTGTAATGGCGGGCAGACAAACGTGTGGACGCTATTGGCCGAGCGCAGACGAGTGCCTTTGATTTGTGCATAAAAACCGACACCGGTTCGAAGTGAGGCAAGTGATCACGAGCGACGGCAAGCACAGACAAGTGGTGCCAAATGAGCTCTACACTTGTTGGCGCTTGGCTTCATTCGGCCAACTAGGCGAGCGACACCGAGCGATGACAAGGCAAGGCAAATAGGCTGTCTACACGTTGGCGTTGGCCATCGCTCAGCAACGCTCGGCCAACATGTATAGGAGCCTTTAGGAGAATTGTCAGTACTATCCAATGCACTACGATCAAAAAAATTACCATATTCAAAGCTCATCAATTAATTAAGAGTTCAATAAGAGCTATAGAACTACACAAGAATGATAATTGTGATGTCAAAGTCTAATTTCATCAAATGAGTTCAAATGCATATCATTTGATTACAATAATAAACTTGTAGCTCTTCCCAGAGAGCAATTATTAGATAGTATGGCAAAGAATATGAAAGCAAGACTTTTATCGGCTAGTCATATAAATATGGATGAGGATAAGAATGAGAACAATGACACTGATAACTATGAAAAATGTGTGCAGCTCTTCGAGATTTTAGATCCTTCTACCTGGTCTTTAGATAAAATTATGTCACCATGGCTAGAAGATGAAGAAATGGTTAGAAAATTATGTAAAATTTTGAGTTTGAGTTTGAAGTAGATGTCATATATTATATATTTTATACTGTACAAAAATAAATGAAGACAATGTACACATTTACCGGTTTTTTTTTTCTTCGAAATAATAGCGAGCCGGTTGTTCAAAATTTGGCAGCCCACCCCTGCTCAGAAGGAATCGTTTTGAAACACTAGATGCCACATTGCACGAAAAAGACCTGAGTTGTGGGACTCTTGTGCTGGAACATCGGTTGCGTGAAGTTATCCACACTTTTCCAGCCACGCTTCTATCGTAACGAAAGTTCGAATGAAGTAGTAACTCCAATATAACATATACGATCGTGGTTTTCTTATAAATTTTACAATAAATGTTCTACAATCCACAACATATTAACCGAATTCTCTCTGGTAGAAGCTATTTTATATATCTAACAATGAAATTTAATTGGCTCGTCGTTTGTGGCCTTCAGAATGAAGAAACAACGAAAAACCGCGGATGGGATCATTAAAACGGCGTGATTCTCTTATTTATTCGAGTGCCTCGACACCGACCATAGGTCATATTTTGGCATGATGGTCTCGTACCATACCAACCATCAAATTCATTTGGCTGGCCGTTTATGACCTTCAAAAGTAATAAAAACCGTGGTTTTTCGATTTTTATTACTTTTGAAGGTCGTAAACGGCCAGCCAAATGAATTTGATAGTTGGTATGGTACGAGACCATGATGCCAAACTATTACCTATGGTCGGTGTCGAGGCACTCGAATAAATAAGAGCATCACGACGTTTTAATTATCCCATCCACGGTTTTTCGAATTTTATTACTTTTGAAGGTCGTAAACGGCCAGCCAAATGAATTTGATGGATGAGTTGGTACGAAACCATCATGCTAAAATATTATCTGAGGTTGGTGTCGAGGCACTCGAATAAATAAGAGCATCACGACGTTTTAATTATCCCATCCACGGTTTTTCGAATTTTATTACTTTTGAAGGTCGTAAACGGCCAGCCAAATGAATTTGATGGATGAATTGGTACGAGACCATCATGCTAAAATATTATCTGAGGTTGGTGTCGAGGTACTCGAATAAATAAGTAAACCACAACGTTTTAATTATCTCATCCACGGTTTTTCGATTTTTATTACTTTTGAAGGTCGTAAACGGCCAGCCCAATGAATTCGATGGTTGGTATGGCACGAGACCATCATGCCATAATATGACCTATGGTCGCTGTCGAGGCACTCGAATAAATAAGAGAATCACAACGTTTTAATTATCCCATCCACGATTTTCCGATTTTTATTACTTTTGAAGGTCATAAGCGGCCAGCCCAATGAATTCGATGGTTGGTATGGCACGAGACCATCATGCCAAAATACGGCCTATGGTCGGTGTCGAGGCACTCGAATTAATAAGAGCATCACGACGTTTTAATTATCCCATCCACGATTTTCCGATTTTTATTACTTTTGGAGGTCATAAGCGGCCAGCCAAATGAATTGGATGGTTGGTATGGTACGAGAGCATCAATACAAAATATGACCTATGGTCGGTGTCGAGGCACTCGAATAAATAAGAGAATCACAACGTTTTAATTATCCCATCCGCGGTTTTTCGATTCTTCTTTATTCTGAAGGCCACAAACGACGAGTCAATTAAATTTCGTTAATTCGGTTAATATATTGTGGATTGTAGAACATTTATTGTAAAATTCATAAGAAAACCGCGATCGTATATGTTATGTTGGATTTACTACTTTATTCGAACTTTCGTTACGATAGAAGTGTGGCTGGAAAAGTGTGGATAACTTCACGCAACCTGGAACATCTACCCTACAGCCCAGATTTAGCCCCAGGTAATTTTTTCTTCTTCCCTAAAGCGAAGAAGTTTGCTACTGAGATGGTCATGAAACAGGCATGTACAGGGGGTCATGAATTTTCTTGATGCATAAGCTTTCCAAAATTGTTTCCAATCGTGGAAATCACGAACGCAAAATTGTATTCGGGCTGGAAGGGAGTATAAACCAATTCTCCGGATAATTAATTATTTGAATTTGTTCTACCAAAAAAGAACTCTCGACCATTACCATTATAATAGTCACAAACTTTCAGTTTATACATTCTAACTACTCGCACAGAAATAAACCATTGCAAGTAGGATGCATTTACTTTTCCGGCTAGCCATCAAATCTACTATCAAGCGAAACCACAATCCATTAACGAATCTATGCGCTTCGGTTTATAACATTGGCTATGGTCGTAATCACATACTTAAACCCTCAACAATATTAATAATAAAGTAACACCCATTTGCACTTTAAAAGGGAATATTAAATTTATTTCCATTTATAATTATGCATCCTGATATGAATGGAAGAAAGAAGAGGAACATACACTAAGTAACACATTAAAATCTCATCATCATTAAGCCGAATAGTGTGCATAGTGTGTACGGTAGCATATAAGTATACATATACACGTTGTTTGATAGATAAATGGGCGAATAGTACAGCGGAACTGCATAAAACCCGGGGAAATTTTATTATTTACAAATACTAATACACTGACAATTGCAAACAATGGACGTGCAGGAAGTAGATAAAATAAAATAATCATTTCTGTGTACTGTACGGAGAATAAAGAGGATGAAACAACACGGTCATGCCGGGCGTAAATGGCCCCCTATACACGGTTCCCCGCTGTGATAGAATGAAAAAAAAAAACAGTTAATATAACGCGAATTACCATCTCAGTCAAGTTCCTCTCAATAAACTATATCTCACCTGAATGCTAATGAGTAAATTAGAATTTTTGAATTATTAATGAAACAAGCAATAAGTATGGTAATGAAGAACGTTTATTTGTAAATGAGAATTTTTCACAAATCTGCCGTCATATATTACCGCTTACATGTAAGGAACAGTTAAGTGTATTAACTGAATTATTTTAGCACTACACAATTCTATGTGTCTAATTATGCAACGCTGCAAAGGTATCGAACTTTGACTCAAAAATTCACCGTCTTAACTAAAACCATTCTGTAACCATACGCTAATTAATTTATAACCTTATGAATATGTTTTCCGCGAATTAGGGCATAATTTATATGTTCGTTGCTCTTAATTATAGCTACAAACTATTCGTAATGATCAGCATAACACACTAACTATGTATAACTCATATTACACTAATTAGTATTTTAGAAAGATGTTTTCATGATTTGTTGCCCCCACGTGAATTAGCGACTACAAATTGCTTGATTCTTTCAATTCTTCTACTAACATTTTTTGTCTTTCATTCTCGTATTTAATTCTTTATAGTTTTTAATGGGAAATAATAACAATAAAAATAATATGACGTTTCTACTTAGTACTATATACCTAGAGCACATACATACATTAGATTAGATTAGATTAGATTAGATTTATTGTCGTTCACCCGTTACATGGTATTGAGATTGTCATGTAGTAACAAAAAAAAACATATACAGGGTGGCCCATTAGTGCGTGGATGCTCGATTAATCCGACATTGTAAAGGATATTAAAAAACTTTATTGAGGAAATGTGTAGGTATTCTTAAGCTTCGTATTTTAAAATTAGTTGCAACTATACAGGGTGTTTCCTAAGTAATCTAAAATATTATATGGGGCGCTTCGTCACTCAATTTTAAGACGAAAAGTTCATATAAACATGTGTGATAAGTCTTGTCGTTAATGAGATACAGGGCGTTTTATTATTTTATTAGAAGCAACAACATGTGTTAAACATAAAGAAAAAATATTATATTTCATACATACGTCTAGCCTCTAAGGCATTACCATTAGCTAATCCATACAAGAAGTCCATATTAGCCTTTTCAGCATTAGTAAACACAGGCATCGTTGTTAACTTAACACAAAAAGATCGTATTATTAAAAATTTATTGTTCGTTGTTTGCGTTGACTTTTAGGTTTGACACAGTTGTCAACGTTACTTCAAACGTCACTTATAATAAGCATGTTTTTCGTATTACTTCTAAAAACCAGTAGCGTCACCAGGAAAAATTAATTTCATATACAATCACAGCTGATTTATTACAAACAATTCAACACCCTGTATCTCATTAACGACAAGACTTATCGCACATGTTTATATGAACTTTTCGTCTTAAAATTGAGTGACGAAGTGCCCCATATAATATTTTAGATTACTTAGGAAGCACCCTGTAACGGCATACTTTTTTTTGCATTTTTAAAATCTGCTTATTTTTACGACCGTCTTTATATACCGTTTGCCCAATCTATACCGAGTATTTAAAAAGTTATGACCATTTTTACGTCTAAATTAAGGTGTATTAAGAGAGTTAGTTCCGGCAAGAAACAAAATATACAAACTTTCTCGTGCTACTACATGATTTGGCTACGTCTTCTCTTTCCGCTGGTTCAAGAATTTAATTTAAAAAAAATGTCATTTATACAGGGTGAGTCAAAACCCGGATCTTTAATTTTCTCATTAAATTTAAATGGAACACCCTATATTTTTTATGATGTTTCGATAGATATTTATCGGCTCTTTTATTTTTGTGAACCATTCCCTATACCTAACTCTTTGGGTTTAGAAGATATTTTAAATTTAATAAGAAAAATTGATTTACGTTTAAAGTTTATGAATTAACAAGTTAAACAAGTTAGATAAAAGAAAAAGTATAACATAAAAGAAAGGGTATACTAAATAAAATTTTCAAAATGTTGACCCATAACGTCAATACAACGTTGCAGTCTTACTTCAAACGATTGACTGACATTTGTTAACATTTCTGTACCAATACTCCGAAAAGCTTCTCTTATTCTTTCCATCATATTTTCCCGTGTTGTTACCAGTACTTGATACACACAATCTTTTACGTAGCCCCACAAGAAAAAATCAATTTTTGTCAAGTCCGGGGATCGAGCTGGCCATGCCACTGGTCCTCCTCTTCCAATTCACCTGTTGGGAAATTTAATTCAGAAATTTAGAGCGCCATCGTGCAAAATTCACATTCGTTGACGTATGTTCAAAGGTAAATCTTCCAAATACAGTGGTAAACTGTTTTGAAGGAAGTCTAAATAAACTCGGCCATTTACTCGTCCATCAAAGAAATGTGGTCCAATAATACAATTTCTAACTATGCCACCCCAAACGTTTAAAGACCACCTAGGTTAGCTGTGTTCTTGAGTGATATGTGGATTGTCGGTAGAATAATAATGGAAGTTGTGCTCATTCACGCTTCCATTTCTGTGAAACGTTGCTTCATCACCAAAAAGAAGACATTCATCAAAATCTACTCGACCATGGATTTGTTGTTGAGCCCATTCGCAAAACGCAACCCTACGGGGAAAATCTTCGTCCAACAACTCTTGATGTAATTGAATGTGGTAGGGATGGAATTTGTGCTTTTTTAATAACCTTTGAATGGATGTTCGCCTAATATTTTGTATGTATGAAATATCGTGTTGACTACTATGTGGATTTTCTATAACGCATGCGATCACATGACATTCATTTTCCTCGGCAGTGCATTTTTTCCCTTTCGTGTTTTTTCATACTTTACTGAACCGGTACTGTTGAAACGCCCGATTAATCTTTCCAATGTTTCCTTTTTCGGTTGTCGTCGTGCGGGATATCTTGATTCATAAACTCTTTTTGCAAGAACGCAATTTTTCGAACTCTCTGCCAATACCCAAATCATATCTATTAATTCTTCAACCAAATAATTCATTTTGAGAATGTATTTCTACAAATTAATGCTATTGTTGTACTATTTGACGTTTGACGTTTTCGTGATATTGCCCCGCCAGCGCCACCAGATATTGGTCGGCTTATAGTTGCTATTACTACCACTTATTACTTATGTGCTAAAAAAGCAATTTTTCATATTAAAGTTTGGTCTGGTACGGCGTTATAGAACACCCTGTATAGTTGAAACTAAGTTTAAAATATGAAACTTAAGAATACCTACACATTTCCTCAATAAAGTTTTTTAATATCTTTTACAATGTCGGATTAATCGAGCTTCCACGCACTAATGGGCCACCCTGTATATATATATGCATGTACATACATAATGTATATAGAACACAAACATATTAAAATAGAACATTACTACTACTTACACAGGTACTCGCGCACTGAGTAGAAGGCCTTCTCCAGCAGAAACTCCCTCAATTTACGTTTGAATACAATACTAGGAGATATAGCTTTTAAATCGGTGGGCAATGCATTCTAGACCTATTTTGCTTTGTATCCGGGACCATTTTCAAAAAATTTCGAAGAGTGAATGGGAAAAGAGTAGTCGTTAGAAGAGCGGGTCTGCATATTGTTGTAAAAGTCCTTATTGCGGACAAAGGTTCCTTCATTGGCCAACAGAAAAGTTATGAGTTCATATAAGTAGAGATTAGGCAAAGTTAGAACTTTGAGTTCACGAAATAGATCCCGACATGGGGTATTGTGTGGAACATTGCATATCGAGCGAATCACGCGCTTCTGCAGCAAAAAGATGTTGTTGAAGTGGGTAGATGAACCCCAGAAAATTACTGCATATCGCAAACGTGACTCGACCTGAGCGAAATAAAAAGTCTTAAGAGAAAACGTGCTGATACATTTTTTTAGAATATTTATTCCGTATAGGGCTGAATTAAGCTTCTTGCGGAGTTCCGAACAGTGTGCATCCCACTTTAAATTTCTATCCACTATTAATCCCAAAAACTTAGTGGAATCGGCTTGAGGTACTGATTTGTCAGACGACTTCGCATAGAGGCTGTAATTACTACACGTTTTGGAAAAATGAATCAAACTAGTTTTTTTACTGTTAAGTATCAAGTTATTACTTGCACACCATGTGGACATATTGCATATTGTGTTGTTTAATTGAGCGAATACGCCAGAAATTGATGCAGAAGTCACCATGCAAGTTGTGTCATCTGCATATAAGGACGTAACACAATTCACAAAGGATTCTGGCAAATCGTTAACATATAGCAGGAACAGAGTGGGGCCGAGTATGGAGCCCTGTGGAACACCACTAACGACTCTGGACGGGCTTGATTCATAATTCCTTTTGGTTGAGTTTGTATGTCCAACTATAGTGGTAGCATGATATGTATTTGAAAGATATGATTTGAACAGATCGAGGGCAACGCCACGAATGCCATAACACTCCAACTTTCTCAGCAATATATTATGATCTAACACATCAAAAGCCTTAGCCAAATTAAAGAAAATACCTGCAGTTATTTGTCTGTTTTCCAAGCTGTGGTAAATATGATCCAAAACATTGTATATTGCATTTTTAGTTGATTTCTGAGAAATAAATCCAAATTGTGATGTGCATAAAATGTTGTTTTTATTTAGAAATGATGTCAATCTATTATTTAAAATTTTTTCATAGACCTTGCTGAAAGCAGGCAGCAAGGATATCGGGCGGTAATTATCCAGGTTATTGTGTTTACCATGTTTTAAACAGGGGATTATTTTGGCAATCTTTAGTCTGTCTGGAAAAATGCCGGAGCTAAAGGCAGAATTTATAGTATAGGCTAATGGCCGAGCTATATGACTATTAACATATTTTAGGAGAAAACATGGAATTTCATCAACTCTGGATGATCGTTTTGTTGCAATTTCATTGACAACTGTAGCCACTTCACACGTGTCAGTAGGATTTAAGAAAAAAGTATTACAAGTAGATTGAATATTACTATGGGCTACTAAATTTCTAGAGTTGGGAACAATAACATGATTATTCTCGAAATGATCGTTAAAGAGATTGCAAAGAATATTAGGGTCGCTTATAGGATCACCAGATTCGTCGAGAAGCTGAAGATCATTTTTGGGTCCGTCGCCAATTTCCTGCTTAATGATTTTCCAGGACGTTTTACATATATTTCGCGAAGTAGAGAGCAAGTTTTCGTAATAAGTTTGTTTGGCTAGACCTACCATCGTGGAGTATTGCTCTTTATTCGTTTTGTAAACGGCGTACAGGTCTGGGTCACCATGTTTCTTATATAATTTATAAAGGTCTCTGAGGTTATCCGCAAAGTTACGTAGTTGCGAGGTATGTTACAATTTGTTTCCGCACGAAATCTACGCAGCGGAAAGGCTATATCAAAGTAAAATTTAAATGTGTTATCGAAATTCTCAAAGCAGACATTGGGATCGTTGGAGCAATATGTCCTCGACCAATGTTTTGACGTCTTAAGGGACTATGTTGAAAAATAAACAATTCCACCTTTCTAAGTCGTTTAATTCTGTCAGGGACAATAATATCTTAACTGCCCTCATATATAAAAGAAAATGATATAAAATTTATAATCATGCAACTCTATTCTATTGGGAAATAATCCATTTTATTTATAAGTTTTGCAAACCTAAGGATGAAGTCCACATTACATAAATTCTTTTTTATGAATATATGTACAGTCTATTAAGAATGAAATGCGAATGTTACCGCTGAGAATTTCTGTCAAAAATAAAAGTTTTACATTAAAACGTGAAGCATATTACTACTTTAATAATAATAATCAGAGAAATTAAATTCCAATTTTAAGATAAAACTTTCATTTGTTAAAAACAAATTTCATTGGAAAAAATTGCATTTAATCACCAACTAACTGTACATCGTGTTTTATTACTTAGCGCGCTTGCCAATCATTTGTTCCGCAATATTAAATTTAATACGCGCTATAGATCAATCAAATTCACTGTACAAGTTTATTTACAGACGTACATATATTATTCCAGTAATGCCATTGAATGTTGAATTTAGTTTTCAACAGCGTAGTTAAGCACGTTTTCACGATTTAAGTTTCTAAATATTGCTGGTAGTACAAATTTATCTATTATAAGTGTAATAATAAATAAGAAAATAATACGCGAGAGTATGTACTCGTACAACATTCCATTTCTAAGAAGTTAAAACACATATTTCTTCCAACTGCACTTCTTATTTCGATGAAAAATATAACCTCGATGTAAAGGTGCACAAATAAAACGAGATATTTATCGATGCCGTATCACTTACGGATTAAAACCGAAGAAAACTTAAGAGTTGGTAAATTATATGGAAAATGAACAACCGAGATGATATCTACTTTATAATTAAGCGAAGTTTTCCTCTATCTTCAAATGATTAGCAAGTCTTTTAATATAATATATCCATAAACACACATTCTACATTAACGTAAGGCCGTGCACCGCGCCGTCTAGCTGACACTATCTGCGAATCTACAATATGCATTACCGTGGCCCGAGAGGAAATACACTTGCAGCGAACTTGTTGAAGATCCGAGATAAAAGCTCCCCTGAAATGACGGGTATCGTACGCGGTTTTTCAAACGCCACACTCAATTAATTTCGCAACACCGTCTAATTGCTAGCTAGTCCCAATTATTCGCGAATATCCTTTTTATCGAGAATGTATGGGGATTGGTAATTATAGAGAATATATTGTCGTATACTAATTTTCACTTTATTGATGGTGATATATTATTTTTTAAAAGATCCCGTCTTTCACGGTTGTACTGAAGACATTATTAAAAAATTCACTCACCGGCAAAATAATCGATCAACTCAAAAAATTGATGAAGTTTGTTCGTTAGTAAGTTTGTTATTTTAAATTCGATTTGATTCACTTTTTTTGCATATTGTTTATACAGGGTGACACAAAGTCTGTTTTCTTAAATCAACTTTAAAACCACATATGGATTGTCAAAGTTGCTCCACCATGTATTTTCTTATTTTGTTAACAAGACACATCATTTCTTTACAATTTCTTTTTTTATTTATTACAATAGCTTAATTTTTGTAAAAGATACAAGGGTTTAAGGAAAACCTTACATTTTTACATTTTTTCCCATGGTACTAACAATAAGTTTACGAATTTATCGTTTTTGCAGAGAGGGCAATTGAAATACTGTCAGTTGTGAAATATAAAATTTGTCAATTACGTTTTTGGACGTGTTTCTTGTCGAATAGTAATTTAGAATATGGATCTTTCTGTAACCAACGCAGCGAGAGTTGTTGCTTTGATTCAGGATGGTAGTACACAGTATTATGTGGCCAGAGTGTTGGGAGTTTCAAGATGTAAAGTTCAAAGAGCTGTTAAACGGCTTAATGAATTTGGTGTATACACAAGAAGAAATCATTGTGCTCGAAAGTAATCTACTAGTGAGCGAGATAATCGCTTTATAACGTTAAATGTTTTGAGGGACAGAAAAGTTACTTTTGTGCAAATGAAAAACAGATTAGAGGACGTAAGGCAAGTTCAAGTAAGTGATAGAACAATAAGAAGGCGGCTGTTTGATATTGGACTGCGTTCTAGGAGAGCTACAACTGGTCTAGAGTTATTGAGACACCATCGAGTTGAACGCCTTAGGTTTGCTAAGGAACATGTAAATTGGGGTAACGAAGAATGGAGCAACATCCTATTCACGGATGAGTCCAGATTTTGTCTTAGAACACCAGATGGACGTGAAAGAATTTACCGGAGAACTGGTGAACGTTTCTTTCAAAACCATTTTTTTTTCCTAGAGTAAGTTATAGAGGCGGTTCGATAATGGTGTGTAAATTTTGAAGCTCGGACGGACTTGGTTATAATTAACGGGGGAGCCATCACAGCCAATAGATACATAAGAGAAGTTTTAGAGCCACATATTGTTCCTTTTGCACCGTTCATCGGAGATGATTTCATGCTGATGCATGATAATGCCCGACCGCATGTTGCCAGAATTGTACGCGAGTATTTAGCCGAGGTTAAAATCTCAGTAGTAAATTGGCCTGCTCTAAGCCCAGACCTAAACCCAATTGAGCATGTTTGGGATGCACTTAGGAGGAAAATACGATCTCGTGTACCAACGCCTGCAAATTTACAACAGCTTAGTGACGTTCTAACTGAAGAATGGAATCAAATCAACCAGGCTTACATTCAAAACTTAATTGAGAGCATGCCAAGACGAATTGCAGCTGTTATCCGTGCACGTGGAGGAAATACTTCGTATTACGTCTTTTATGAATGAAATGCAATACACATGAGTTAAGTTCTCCTGCAAGTATACAATAATTATACTATATACATTCAAACCCCAACAAACGTGACTTTTCCGACCACTGTAAAGATTTATTTCTGAATGTTACTGTTCATGATATCAGCGAAGACGAAATACTCCAAGCACTCCGGAAATGTAAAGACTAAAAGCTATTTGTCCGGTGCTGATGCTGTCCCAAGCTTCGTAATACGTGACTGTGCTGCAGCCTTAGTGACCCCTCTACATTATATATACAACTTGATTGTTAAACATAGCCACTTCGCAGAGTTTTAGAAAACTTCTCGTATTTCTCCAATTTTTAAGAGTGGTGATCCGTCTGACATTAAGAACTATAGACCCATCTCTATACTATGCAATTTTTCCAAAGTATTTGAGAGCGTGCTGTACAAAAACATCTTCTACAGTTCTATTAAAAGTATTATATCGCCGCACCAACACGGATTCATGGCAAAACGTTCGACAATCACTAATCTTTGCTGCTTTACTCAGTATGTGTCTGAGGTTGTGGACAGCCAAGGCCAAGTTGATGTGATATATACTGATTTCCAGAAGGCTTTCGACCAGATTGATCACTACGTTTTGTTAAACAAATTATTGAAAGTTGGATTCTCTCCATCGCTCACCAAATTATTAGAATCATACTTGGTTGATAGAAAACAATATGTTGAATATCGGAATACCAAATCGAGACCTTCCACTCCTTTGTCTGGTGTCCCTCAGGGATCTAACTTGGGACCACTTTTATTTTTAATCTTCATTAATAACATTGTAGATATTCTTAACTGCCATGTATTACTGTTTGCGGATGATATGAAGATATTTTAGAAGGTGAAGTCAGCAGAGGATTGTCAACTTTTGCAGCAGGATTTAGACAGTGTTAACAGATGGTGTCGGAGAAACTCCTTGGAACTTAACATTAACAAATGCAAAGTCATGTCTTTTACGAGGAAACATACCCTTATAGAATTTGACTATAGAATACACGACATTAAACTCGATCGTTCTGAGATTGTGAAGGATTTGGGTATATATTTTGATACGAAGCTATATTTTACCTACCACATTAATGAGATGATTGCTAGTGCATATCGTACTTATGGATTCATATACCGAAACTGCAGAGCCTTTACAAATATTAACTGCCTTATTTTATTATTTAATTCGTTTGTAAGATCAAAACTTGAATACGGATCTCTTTTGTGGTATCCTATATACCTAGTGCATTCGAGGAATATTGAGAATGTTTTAAGGCGTTTCCTGAAATATTTGGTCTTTATAATTGATAAAACCTATCCTCCTCGAGGTTATGATCACATGTTACTGCTTAACCGATTTAACCTTGACTCATTGGCTACTAGACGGAATATATTAAGTATTAAATTTCTTTATAACTTACTAAATAATAATGTAGATTCTCAATGGCTGTTGAGTAAAATAAACTTTAATATACCGCGATTGTCATCCCGCCACCAATGTACTTTCTATCTTAATTTTAGTCGAACAAATGTTATAAATAAGTCACCTTTATATATAATTTGTAATAATTTCAATATTATTTGTCATCTTTGTGATATCAATTATAATTCTATTTGTGAGATTGTAAATATTGTAAAAAATAACCCTTTTACAAAAATTAAGCTATTGTAATAAATAAAAAAAAGAAATTGTACAGAAATGATGTGTCTTGTTAACAAGATAAGAAAATACAAGGTGGAGCAACTTTGACAATCCATATGTGGTTTTAAAGTTGATTTAAGAAAACAGACTTTGTGTCACCCTGTATAAAATGATGTACGCCAAATTTTCTTAAAATTCCAAAGATGTGATAGCTTACATTTAAATTTACCTACAATATACAAAAAAAATGAATCAAATTGAATTTAAAATAACAAACTTATTAACGAACAAAGGTACGTACTACAGTAGTAC
This sequence comes from Holotrichia oblita, assembly GCA_023690525.1. Classification (NCBI taxonomy): domain Eukaryota; kingdom Metazoa; phylum Arthropoda; class Insecta; order Coleoptera; family Scarabaeidae; genus Holotrichia; species Holotrichia oblita. Next base: position 175,517,722 of record CM043017.1, read on the forward strand.
TACAATTTTACCACCTTTAATAAATGCAAATTTGCACTTGACTTCTGTTTCTGTTCAAACGACCATATGTTCTTTGTGTGAAATTACTTTTTATTGATTCAAACTACAAAATGTGTGAAAATAATCAAAATTTCAAACTCCATTCACTTTAGCTCGATGTGGCCACCTTTTGCCTTGACTATGGTCTTCAACCGGTTAAAAAATGAGTTGCATGCTCCACGAATATGAGCTTGCGGTACTTTGGCCCATTCGCATTCTCGTACAATGGCTTTCTTCAGCGCATCCACACTGGCATATATTTTAGTGCTCACCTTGCTCTCCAAAATGGCCCAGATGGAATAGTCCATCGGATTTGCGAATTCGAAAGCCATTGTATGGACGAAATGAAGTGTGGAACTTGGTGCACACGAGCTTTATGAGACGGTGCCGAGTCTTGATGAAACGTCCAAGATCTACGACCGAAATGTTTGCGTGCCCACGGCTCTAAAGCAGCTTCCAAAACATTTGCCCGATAATAGGTCGCATTGACTTTGACACCAAGCTCGACGAAAACGATTGGACAGCGTCCATCGGCAGTCATAGGTGCCCATACCATTACTTGAGATGGAAAATTATTTTGGGTGGCCGTTCGCAGGCTCAAATTTTCGTGGGTGCGTTCAGTTAAGTAAACACGATCATTTTGAGAGTTTATGAACTGCTCAATAGGAACATTTTTTCATCAGAGAACACGATTGACGGATGCTTCGCTGGAATATTTTCAGTTCTTTGGCCATTTGATTACCAATATGACGTGGATTTCTTTCAAGTCGAACCTTCACTTTCCGAACCATTCCATGTAATGTTGCGGTTTTTTTGCTTCCACCACCATATTAGCGCTTGGTAATGTTTCCTGTATCATTATAACGATTTATGGTGCGATTCACAAACATTTTATTCAGTTTAAGATGACTCAGCTCACGAATAATAGCTGGTTGTGATTTCGCAATCACACTATTACGTTTGAATTCCATTTCGAATAACTTTTGTTCTATAAAACTTAGATGCAGCTAGCTTGGCTTGGTATGAATTTGACATAGCCGTCATTATCGGTTTGCCAGTATTGCCAACGTGAAGTTGTAACACTTCAATCGCCTAACCATATATGTTTCTGAGTAATATGACATCAAATTAGAGTGATAATGTTCATTTATTCTTTTTGAACCAGTGATATCAGAATATTAAATCATAGCATGTCACAGAGACAACTTCATCGCACTTCAAAAGTCGATTCGTGTCGTTCATAAATACAACAAACAACGTTGGCCGCAGTATCATACCCTGTAGCAGACCAGACAGTACAGAGCAACTATTCGAAATGTACCTATTAATAACTATTTTCTGACTGCCATATCTGCACAATTTATGAAAAAAAAAAAAAAATAGAATTATTAACACAATCGACCCCTGCTCGCAACAAAGTCATCGTGAAAAAAATAAAATAATCTCGTACTCGAGAGAAACCCAATCAATTTATCATTCATTGGATATTTTAACATTCTCAAAAACGTGGATAGCGGGCTGATTGGCCTATAGTTGGATCATTCTTTTTATGTAAACATCTGATATGAGCAAGCTTCAAGCGCGCTCAGGAAGAGTGCAACTACTAGATGACAGATTAATCAGGTAACAGAGGTTCAACAATAATCCATTAAGTGCTTCTTGGCAAAACACATCCCAAGCAAAAGAAACGGAGAGCTTTAGTTTCTACAGATAACGAAGTCATTCAACTTCTCCAAATGAAGTCAAAAATGAAAATATTAAGTAAGGCATGATAAACACTTTTAAAATAGTTTTTTTTAATATTCTTTTCGATTCATTTATTTTACAATAATAAAATTTTGTTTTGATTTAGATTATCTCTTCTTGGATTGTTTAAATTTGTAATTTTATTACATACTTTTGTTGTAACATTCTGATTTTCGGTTGTGTTAGCAGTGAAACTGGTGCGGTTTTAATGTATCTTGTGATATAATGGGAAGTCATTTAGTTGGACCTGTGATCTTCGACAGAATATTAACTGTTCGGCATGACCAGACAGGCTAGGCATTGTAAACTCTCTACTGTGTAGAAACTGTGAGAGTGCGGAGGAAACTTCAGTCCATTTCCTTGCCAACTGCTCAACAGTGGACAAGGAAAGGCGAATACACTCTGGGGTGGATCCCAGAGTAAATTAATTAACTCTTGACCAGGACCACCACAACACAATAGAAATCTGTCAGTAGCATAGTACCTTAATGTAATCAAGAGCTGATCTATAGGTCGTATACTGTGATACTTGAAGTCAAGTGTTTAATTTTTTTAATACTTTAATTTTCATGTTTACCTGTCAGTGGGATATTCTAAATGAGAGTGATTTCAAGGACTATGGGCTCGTAATAACAATAATCATCGGTATCACCACACACCACAACTTTGATTAATTATTCGGGACACGTGTTTCGAAAACGCATGGGTTTTCATCATCATTCAGTATTCGGTTGATGATGAAAACCCATGCGTTTTCGAAACACGTGTCCAGAATAATTAATCAAAGTTGTGGTGTGTGGTGATACCGATGTTTATTGTTATTCTAAATGAGGTTCAATTTTCGCAAGTAATAGAAAAGTCGTCATAAACACACCCTTACAGAAATATTTGATTCTTTTGACATAATTCCCGACTGGTTCGATATTTTGAATTTTTTCGAACAGATTTTAAATAAGCACATGAAACTGCAAAACATTGTCCACTTAAACAAATCTCTATCTTCAATAATAAGATTCCCATGCAATTCCACCCGATTTAGGACAGCCTGTATATTGACTATTCATAACTATGGAAAATTGCCGCAATTGTTCCTTGCGTTATTATAATTATTAACAAAAAGGCAACCCGAGAAGAAAAATCAGTCGAAAGCTTAAGTGTCATCAGTGATTATGAGAACCCAAAAATACAAAAAGCAAAAATTATTATTATTAAAATAATACCAACCCTTACAAATATTTGTTTGTTCACTTGTTGTAATAGCACACAGTAACAAAATAATCAAAACAAATTTATTTCAACATTTCGGTAAGTTTTTTTAGCTCTATCAAAAAACATTTTTAAATTATCTTCTTTTCTCCTAAAAAAACAATAATTTTGAACTGTCAGGTCAATTAGATAAACGCAAAGGTTCTAATCAACATATTCACTTGTTTTCTACAGACATCGCATGTTTAACTTTAACATGTAATGTTATAAATTAATTATTAATTTTATGACATACTTTTACTAAATGTCGTACTAGTACACATTTGAAAAATTTAAGGGCAAGATGTCTACAATTTTGTGCAATATGAGCTACTGTTTTGCATTTAAAACACTTTACTGGACTGAAACGCCATCTTGGTGTCGTCTTTTTGTCTTCTCTGCAATCGAACTTCTTCTGCCATGAATTTTGCTCAATGTTTCTATTAAAACTTCGCTATTGTTCATAGCGATATTTCATCATAAGTCTTAGCCAGCTTGTTGAAGAGTTATCACGATAGGTGGCAAAAAAGTTTACGTCACTCGAGTTGGCGCATTATCCATGTTTAAGTTCTAAAATGTTTTTGGTTTTGTTGAGTTACCATTAACTGCCTCGTCTTGTTTGTATCTAACTTTGGATTTTCATTGTCACTGTCATGGTGTTCGTCTGCAACATCTAGATCTTCAAGTGGTAACAAATCTTCATCATTTTCAAGCCAGTTACGTATTTCCATGTTGGTGAGATTTTGATCACTGAGAACATTGAGCATATCTGAAACATCTGTTATCTCTTCATCCAAGGAAAGGATATTGCACCGCAATTGACTCAGACGAATCAGATCTTCAGCATCGTAGTCAGCGTCTGCGTCGTTATTTGCTACATGAGCAAGAATTTTGTGCCAGCACTTCTGCACAATGCATAGTAGGCATACAGCATCCTTCAAATTAATAGTTTTTAATAACTTAACAACATTCTCTTCGTTATTAGATAAAATATGGGCTAAAAGACTTTTCCAATAAAATAATTTTGTCAGTCTGATGGCATTTTGATCCATAGGTTGCAAAAGAGCTGTACAGTTTGGTGGAAGAAAGATTGTTGTAAAATTTTCATCTTCGCTAGTCAGCTCTTCTACAGATCCGTGACTCGAAGCATTATCGACGATTAACAGGGCTCTTCCAGGCAAATTGAGTCTTCTTAAATGTCTTCTAACTTGTGGAATAAATGAATATTGAAATCACTCTAGAAAAATAGCTGATGTCATCCATGCATTGGCAGAGGATTTGTATTCAACAGGTATGTTCATATTTTTAAATACCCTTGGATTTCTTGCCTTTCCTATTACTAACAGCTTCAATTTTTGTGAGCCATCAGCATTACAAGATGCTAGAAATGTGATACGTTCTTTGCTTATTTTTCGACCTGGTGCTGTCTTTTCCTGAGAACGAACCAGCGTTTTTTTAGGCAACAATTTCCAATATAGAGCAGATTCATCTGCATTGTATATTTGAGTAGGTGTGAGGTTTAACTGTCGTATCTTCTCTGCAAGTGCAGTTATGAAGGGATTGACGGCGCTTTGATCATTGGATAGTTTTTCGCCACACACTTTTAAAGCACGCAGACCATGCCTTTTTCGGAAATTAGAAATCCAGCCCCTGCTAGCTCTAAAGTTATCATTTCCATAGATTTCAGTATAAAACTGTTTTGCTTTGGCAGATAAAATTTCATAGGAAATCGGCACATGCCTTGATCGTTGTGTACAAATCCATGCATACAAACGTGTTTCCATTGCTGGATGTTCGGCCTTTCTCAACGTTTTTCTGGCGCCGGGACCGGAATCACATTTCATGTGAACGTCCCGGCACCTGATCCGGCAGAATTTCGGATGTTAGGAAGTTAGGGGAACCCCACCCTATCGATTTCAGTATTTCTTCATTAGTTTGTATGAAGTAGATATCTAGAATTTAGTTAAAAACGCAGGTCCGGATTAACGAGTACTATCAAATCCGGATTATAAAGTACACAATGCAATTGAAATGCTTGGCCGGATTACCGAAGAATCCGATCTACTAAAGCTTCGGATTATCAAGGTCGCACTGTATCTTGTGGGTGCTTGACGCATTCGAACATAACATGACCGTGAGTTTTTCCTTGCTGACCTTAACTTTTCGAGCCAATTTTTCCTTAAACAAAAGCTTTAATGTTCTTGATACTAGCTACTGTAGAAACCGCTTTTCACCGCAAATTCCAAGAATATAAACTACATATCGTTTCTTTTGTCAACGTAAAAGCCATCCTCTACCAACCACGAAAACACTATCTTCTGAAAGTTTAGAATGTAGAATTTAGAATATCCGTTTAATATTCTATTCTATGAGTCAGTTATCATGCAGGACAAAACTCGAGATATTTCCAAAAAAGCATTTGATTTTGGAAAGAAGCTTGTTTTGCACGAAACATGTTACCATTTCCGGTGCTGATTATTATAAAACCTTAGACGTTCAAGTATAATCCAGTAATATATACAGGGTGATTGGTGAGAATGGCCTATTAAAAGTATTATACAAACGGATAGGAATTTGAAAACAAAATTTTGAAGTTGGATATGGTTGAATATGAACTATCACGTGAAAATATTTTTGAATAAATATCACTTCCGGTTAACCGGAAGTGGACATCAACTTCGATTTTTTAAATAGCATGCTATAAAATAAATTACAAATTCAGCTTCTATGATAAATTTTACACATATTTCATGTATCATACCCTATACCTAAATACCATTCCTTCTGAGTTATTCGCAATTAAAGAAAAAAAGTGACAGATACCGATCTTACTTTATAGTGATATTACTTCACGTAGGAGAAAATGAGGCGAATGAAATTTTGCATACGCGCAGCTGATATTATGTAGTTATACAACATTTGAAGTTTTTTCTGTAACATTATACAGGGTGTTTAAAAACTTAGTTGCTTATAAATAAGTTCAATCCGCGGAAAGTACATTTTCTTAAATGGAAAGGTATATATTTTATTAGATAGTATGATTCTACAAAATATTCTCTTTGAATCCGTATTAGGTGTTCCTATACCTAAAATGTAAGGTTAATAAGTTATAACGATTTAATTAACCTCCGTACCTAAAATGCTCAAATATGTCAATTTACAGAAGCAAGTGTGCTTAGCTCATTTGTTTTACATACTTACTTGCCACTTATTTTGACGTCTGTCATTTTGTTAATCGTATTTTCGAAAATTCTTCCCATTGGATTATAGGAATAAGTGATCCTTTACGCAAATAACACCAGATGATTAGCAAGAATTATTGGAATACGTCTCTGAATATAGAATGCCTCAATAGAAATGGTTGCCATGTCGAACCATTTAGATAACTTATTTATTTGTGTTATTATTATTGTTGTTCTTATAATTTTTCTACTGTATCTTTTATATTATCTTTTTTATTTTTTTAATTTTACCTAATTTGTTATCACTAATTATTTAGACCTTTGATGTAGATTTACTTTATGTTGATTATTCAAATACCAATTGTTGGGAGTATCTAGGAGAATTCTTAGATAATCTAATTTTTTTACTGATATTGTTACACGTTGGGTTTTACTTTACACTTTGGATTTTACTTTTATTTTAGATATACAAAAGACTCTTCATTCAACTAATATTTCATTGAGTAAAAAACCGTTCAACAAAATATTTTCTTTTGGGCAAACTATTTCAACTGTTTTTTAAATATCTGCCTTCTTAAATAATTATAACTGCTATTATTACTTAACAGGTATTGTTCTTTCACCATTGTTCTACGAACATATCGGTCGCTAAAACTTTTTATATCTTAAAAATTCTTAGAAATTTTTGCTGATCATTGCTTGTAAATGTCAGTATCTTTCACTAAACGTTTGATACGTTTATTTCACTATTTCATTACATTCACTTTGCTTAATAAATAAATTCATGATTACCTGATTTGGTCTACTCTCAATGCTAATCCATTCTAACACAATATACTGAGAAAAATGTATTGCACAGAAACGAAAACAATGTTATTACAGAGGTAAAATAAAAATTGTAAAAAAATACTAAGATAACAATGTTTTGCAACAAATAAAATAATTTTTTGTTGTTGTAAAGTAAATACTCGCATTGTTTACCCTAATTATTATACTGGTGCAGATCTATTTCCCACAGTGTACGCGAGAACAACTAACTAAAATGACAGACGTCAAAATAAGTGGCAAGTAAGTATGTAAAACAAATGAGCTAAAGCACACTTGCTTCTGTAAATTGACATATTTGAGCATTTTAGGTACAGAGATTAATTAAATCGTTATAACTTATTAACCTTACATTTTAGATATAGGAACACCTAATACGGATTGAAAGAAAATATTTTGTAGAATCGTAATATCTAATAAAATATATACTTTTCTATTTAAGAAAATCTACTTTCCGCGGATTGAACTTATTTATAAGCAACTAAGTTTTTAAACACCCTGTATAATGTTACAGAAAAAAACTTCAAATGTTGTATAACTACATAATATCAGCTGCGCGTATGCAAAATTTCATTCGCCTCATTTACTCCTACGTGAAGTAATATCACTATAAAGTAAGATCGGTATCTGTCACTTTTTTTCTTTAATTGCGAATAACTCAGAAGGAATGGTATTTAGGTATAGGGCATGATACATGAAATATGTGTAAAATTTATCATAGAAGCTGAATTTGTAATTTATTTTATAGCATGCTATTTAAAAAATGGAAGTTGATGATGATATTTTCACGTGATAGTTCATATTCAACCATATCCAACTGCAAAATTTTGTTTTCAAATTCCTATCCGTTTGTATAATACTTTTAATAGGCCATTCTCACCAATCACCCTGTATAATAGTCTAATAAATAGTGTAACTGTATTTTTAGTGTTAAGTGTGCAGCTTGCCAAGGTATCAACAATACTTTATTCATTAATTTTACACCTAGATCACTTTAAATTTCGTTGGTAATCCCCGCAATACCCACCTAGATCTCGCTCTCTCGTAAACTGATTTAACTCATGCCCAAATTAAATAGAAGGTATAATAAAACGTGAGTTATATGAAATACCATGGAATTACTGCTAGACTAAATCATGAAATTAAATACCACTCTAGATTATTCACAGACAAACACCAAGAAACAACTCACCGTTCTCATATCAGCAAAAAACAAGTGACTCACCTGAAACAAAAATAAACAATAATAAATATACATATGCGTATACGTCCAACCAGACGACACAGTCTCAACTTTCTGTTTTTGTTTAGTAATCAAACCAAACTAAAATATTAGATTTCTATATTTAAGCATCAAACAGAACGGATTTGACCGTCGCCTAGGTATTTAAGTATATATATATATACATCAGAGATCTAATAAAAGCTCATAAATTAAGCTCAAAGCGAAAAAATCGAACCTATTTAAACACTTCACGTACATAAATCGTAATAAAACTGCATTAAACGGCTAATAAATTTCTTTGTGAGGGCGCACGTAGATGATTTGCTTTGACATGACGGTTGTTAATTAAAAAAACTCTCGTGTTATCGGTACATCGTTAAAACGTCAAAATTCGGATTCGTTTTTTTTTTTTTTCTTCTTTTTCTAGTCCGACCGCGTAAACGTACGGGGATCATGTCGGCAAGATAGTGTCGACAAAGCAGAAATCTGCCGTAAAAACGTTCTTACAGTTGTGTTTGCCGTCGTAAAAACAAACATCTTAAACTTCTAACTAAATATTGACGCTGGCTCATTATGGCAGGCCGCCTGTTAAAACAACAATCGGTTCAAGTTATGTTGATGTATCAAGTAACAGCTTGAGTTATTGATTTATTGACGTGATGTGCTCGTACTTCGGACAGTTGACAAACGATTTAGTGTGTATGCTGCATACAGACATGAGTGATGATAATTTTAATTAATTAATAAGATATTTAGAAAGCAGCTTTATGGTAATAAATATAAAATTGTCTACTAGAATAGTTTTAATTTCCCTTTCCTTATCACAGCATTATTCATACAACCAATTTGATAATCCAGCATTATATCTTGAACATCTGTTAAACCTACATTCAAATATTAACGATAATTGCTTATCGATAGTTGCAGTACATTCCCACAGTCTGAGCTCACTATAGAATCATAATGACGTTATTAAAATTTTAAGAAACACAACCGGTCGTAGGATAAATTACAGGTGGATAGCCTCCTTTCTCGTTATGTCAATGGTCAATAAAAAAAGTGTAGTCGGACAGTCAAGGAAGAATCCATATTTTCTGGAACCTTGAATAAATGAAATGCATTAACTGATTCGCAACTGTAACACTTTAGTAGTGGTGGCCTTGACTGAAATATACAGGGTCATTCACTGAACTGGTTCGTTAGAACTTTTTGATGTTCTTGAAATTCAACATTTCCGAAAACTTGTAATTATAACTGATATCATCTGGACTCATCAGTAAAATTATTTGCGACATTGCACCACTTCCGGTTTACCGGAAATTGACGTCAACTTTCTTAATTTAAATAGCATGGTGTATTTTTTACGAGTTTTTTGTATCGAGCATACAAACTTACTAAGACACCGTATGTCAGAAATCAGACGTTTTTGAGTTATTCAATTTTTTTCAAATATAGGGCCAATTGCAACGTTATGTTCAAAATTTTGTATTTCTGAAGGCATTGCAGCTAAAGACCTCATATTTGGCATGTTATAAGCCGAAATAGCATACATCAAATTGACGTCGTAAAATTTATCATGATTTATACAGGTTGTCTAAAATTAACGTTCATTTTAACCAAATTCACATCGATGAAAGTCACTTTTTTTAAAATGGAACACCCAATATATTATTCCATTTTTGGATACACTTAATAATTCTCTATCATTGATTATTAGACATATTAGCTTCTACCTTTTCCGGTTTTCGAGTTATTAGAGATTTCCTGATGAAAGTCCGAAAAATACGCCTTTTTAAAGCATTTAAATCTGAGTAATCCTTGAAATGGCAAAATAATTGATATTGTATTTGTACTTTAAAAATGAAGTACATTACGGAAAAGAAACGATATTTTAGACTTATTTTCCATTCATGAAGACTGTAGTAGAATTGTCGAGTATATAATGACAGATATTCACACTTATGCAAAATGACCTAAAAATATCAATATAAGAAGCCAAAAAAGAATGTTAAACAATAATGCTTAGAAAATCAATAAATTAAGTGTGTTTTATATGTCATCGTGATCTGCTCATATTGATTTTTTTCTTTTGGAACACTATTTTGTTTAATTTTCTTGTTTGAGGTTTTTAATGAAATTTTTGTAGATCACTTTATAAAAATTTGGATATCTGTCATCAAAAACGGGTCGATGGCCGCAGTGGTTAGGCGGCTGACTATTGTTGTGAGAGGACGATAGGTGCCGGGGTTCAATTCTCTGGCGGGACGGTGACATTTTTTCAGAGAGTTTAATCCCGGATCGACTTGCCATTCGCTGTTGGGAGCAAAGTGATTAACAGCGCGGCATCATAAAAGGCGATATGATGCTGTCACAAAGCCAATTGAACACAACATACACACACAAAAACTACACCGCGAGAGTTGCAGTGATAGCCAGACAAGTAATACAGCTTACGGAGTCACTGCAACTAAGCACCCACCACACATTAAAAAAAATATACCGTACAGGGTGTCCCATTTTGGGCACTTTGCCAGGGTATCTCAGTTATTAATAACGATAGAGGGTTGCGGTTTTCGTGATACTGCCCTACTTTTTTGTGAAACGAAAGATGCCGCAAACAGAATTTTGCTATCCCCCTTAGTTTTTGAGATATAGGGTGAAATTGAAAATTTTCAATTCACAAACATCTCTCGTATCTCTCAGTTGCCATGGAAGTTAGTGAAAAAGTAAAAATGGAATATCAACCAGTTTTTACGAAGAATCCAGTGGCGTAGTTAGTCTTTTTCTAAGTGTAATAATTTTCAAGTTATGGATCATACTTGTGATTATTTAAATGGAACACCCTGTATATTATTTTTTATTTCGATTAAGTATAATTTGGGGATGCTGTATGCCCCCCTCCCCTCTCTCCTACGACCCTTTTCTCTCCATTATTTTTCAAGTTATAAAATGCTTGGGCTTTTCTTAAATGTAGTTCCTTTTCTATGACCAAAGAAGCTTTTAACCGGTCAGATTCCGCTGCGGCAATATTTTGAATAAACGAGTCACATATCTGTTCTCGGCAATCCAAACTTGATGTTAAATTTTTTATGAAAAACTGCCCAATAAGCCTTGTAGGTAATATTAACACGGTAGTCTTCTCAAAATGACATACATTCAGACGAAGTCTGTATCCACAGTGAGCGATTTAACAGCTCTATTAAACCTTTTGGTACATATTATATAGGTATGCTATTTTTATATTTTTTGGCCAAACAAAGCCCTTTAGGCCAAATCTGACACTTTTTTCGTATTTAGCATGATCATTTACATATATATCCAAAATTTGAACGAAATCCAACGACTTTCGAAAATTGTCAAAAATTCACATTTTTTCCATACGTACGCCCTTGAGATTTTGAAGAAAATCTCGACTTCTTCGATTTCGCTGAAATTTTGAATATATATGTCATTTATCATGCTGAATACGAAAAAAGTGTCAAATTTGGCCTAAAGGGCTTTGTTTGGCCAAAAAATATAAAAATAGCACTTAGGACGAGTACTCCAATTCCTCATATGAGCACTTAGAACTCCGGATATTGTAGGTAAACTGCGCCAAACTCAGGGACTACCTGTTTATCCGATAGAAAATTTTCTCAGCTTTCAGAATATATATAGGTTGTATTTAGAAATGTTTCTCCTTCTGACCGAAAATTTGCAAAATCCAAAATGGTGCAGGATTCGATGTCCACCTTGGAGCTTTGCAGCCTTTGAGTTTTCCTAATTCTCCGAGGTAAAATACCTACTTTCGTAAATACAATCTATATATATTCTGAAAGCTGAGAAAATTTGCTATCGGACACCACGCCTTTAAATAATAATTCTTTCGCTACGTTTTCCACATCTTCATTCGATAAAAATCGATGCCCTCCCAAGTGTTTTTTGAGTTTTGAAAAAAAGATAATAATCAGAAGACGTTCAGAAACCGGATAAACTTTTGTTTCGTGATTGGTGTACTCAAGTTTTATTCCCAATTACAATTCTACTTAATAGGTTTCTATCTTGAGATAAAAGAGCCAAATTTTCTTCGCAAATCTGTGGTCCACACAATTTTTGTTCGGGACCGAACAGCATGGAAATCTCGTTTCCGATCTTCCTGTTTCGCTAGCAATAACCGAAACTTTTACTCGGCCGTCAGTCAACATAAAATCTTATAAAACTTTCTTGATGGTTTCTTCAGTTCGTGTTTCTAGAGGTCTTCCCAGAAAGCTTCCTCGTATTTTACACGTCTAGCCTTTTTAAAGAAACAACCTGCGTTTAGAAGAAAAACTGCATATTTCAATTCGAAGACTAGAATCGGAAGATTATGAAGTCTAGCCTTTCTTGCATGGTTGACGACTTCTCCTGAAGATGGTACCACTAGCTCAATAGACTAATTTTACATTATTTGACGGAGGTAACTTAACTGGTGAGACATATTTAGAATTCCTTCATTGCGAATTTCCAAGATTTTTTGATGGTGTTCCTCTGAACATATGTGCCAATATGTCTTTCAATCTTTCGCTCTAGCGAAATCAGATTCATCATCCCCTACTATGCTTTTTTCTCATCAAATTAACCAAATCTTTTATTATTATATAATATCCACATTAAAATGAAAAAGCAGTCTACAAAATAACGTCCACGATGTTACGTACAACTACACTACACTGCAGCGACGATGCGAAAAGGCAAAACAAGAGCAAGATAGCCGAAGTAGAGAGCCCCGGCTTTCTGCTGAACTGTTATTGCCACGATCCATTTCCTAGTTAATCACAAGTGTTTGGATTGATTTTAGTGGGATAGGAACGGCAAACCCAATAACAGTTTAAATTGAGTTCGGTTTTAAATTTCTTGTTTGGTTCGAATTTAATTCGAAGTACATCTAGTTTGTTTTATGTTATCATTCATTATGGACGCCGGGCGTAACGCGCCTCGACGTCCGTAGACGAAGACCGAACGCGATATATTCTGAATGAAAAGGCATAAAAATTTAAATTGAATTTCTTGTTTGCTTAACGGAGTAACGAATACGAGAATGCTGCCGCCGTCGCCGAAGTCATTTTTTGGATGCCAAAGTTAGTTAATAGAAGAGGCGTTCCACCTGCAACACCGATATGTCTGCGACAGGGTTAACATGTTTCCGGATAAATGCAATTACGTCCGTTTGAAATGCTATTGCATTTCCAGGTATCGATGTTTCAACCATAATAATTATTACGCGTAGTGGCATTTGATTTAAAATAAAATTAAACGCAATCTGGTTATGTAGTACGAGCAATACGTAAAACTATATTTCATTCTTCCAGGAATTATATGGAAATTTAATATATCAACGAAAAGGACGAAAAATGAATGCAAAGTCTGCTCCTTTGACATTTTCGTTCAGTTCAAGGATGCTTCTTCTTGCTTAGCAATAAAGTTATCCAAACCCAAAGAGAACAATTTCTTACAAATTTTCAACAAAGAATTCCTACCGTATTGCTAAGGAGAAGATCCCTATGCAATACAACTTCGACCAATACTACAAAGTGGTCATCGAAAGCCGTAGTAAGTGGACATCCGGTGAGCCTCAACTCAAAAGAGGAACCTTGACATGGTACACGGACGGCTCTAGAATAGAAGGAGTGGGGGCGGGCATTGGGGTCAGTGGGCCTAACTACTATCTCAAAGTGCCTATGGGACTGCATTCCAACATATTTCAAGCGGAGCTTTCTGCTATTAACTTATGCGCAGTAATTAATCTCGAGTTAGGGATAGTTAGGGGACAGCCTAGCGGCGTTGAAGGCTGTGAGTCACTCTTCAGTGGGTCCCAAGCCATCAAGAGATGGAAGGGAACGAAAAGGCAGATAAGCTCGCCAAAGAAGCAGCGTAAATGCCTTTCATTTGACTTTATCCCTGTTATGGACCGCAAAAGAGCCACCTAAAGCAAGCAGTTAACAAATGGGAGGTCAACAGAAAGGCTTTCCACTAGGCCTCCCCACAAGGCACTGTTATCAGGATCGCCTAAGACAGCACAGTCGTTGCTATCTTTCAGCAAAGGGGACCCTGGACTGCTGGCTGGATTTTTGACAGGTCATGTGACCCTGAAGTACCATCTACATAAACTCGGAAAAGCTGAAGATCAATCTTTCCTCATGCTCGTCACTAACATCGCCAAGATTCGGGGGAAAGAAGTTCAGGTGCGAATGCAAGAAATGTACTTTAAGGCTCATATTACAGCCTAATGCATTGCATGGTAACTCCTAACAAGTTCACTAAGAATTTCCTCGTAATCTTCAGATTTTTTAGTTCCTAAGCAATTCTTTGTCACACTTTTAAATGCAATCTCAAGCAGTCCGTTCTAAATCGCTCAAGACAACGTCAAATTCTCGATCGTGTTGTAGTAGATTAATCTGGGGTTCTATAAAAATCCTCTCTTTAAGTTTTGCCTCAGTTATATTAGGAAATTTTTGCTTAAGGTATCGAAATCCTAATCCCTCTTCAGACCTAATCTTATCTGTAATTTTATCTGTAAAGGAGGTAAAAGTATTTTATGAGGCTCCACCAACGAATTATGGTCTACGTTCTTTTCTCCAGGAGTATACTGTATTCTGGTTGGCTATTGCTTAACAGTATAGTGCAAATTTCTCGCTCGACTATCCCATTCACAAAAAAAAACAGCAATACTTTGTGAATCCAAGGTTGTAGACCAAGTAGAATTGCAACTACTTGGAGATCAGCACTGATGTACCATTTATAGGTTTTGTAATTGATTTTATCAAGGAGATGTGTCATATTATCATATGTTTCCTTCATGTACACGGCAGGACCAACAGGAATGGAGGAGTAGATGTTTCCTATATGTAGAAGGACAGCTTCGAAACTCAATTTAGAAGCATCTATAAAAAGATGCCATTCTTCCGGTTGGTGTTTTTAACCTAATTCTCTCGTTAAACCGTCAACATTTTTGAAATGAATGACCTTATTCAGTTGAATAATACTGTGACAGTTCTTTCTGGCGATTTCGATATACAGAAATACGCGTACCCGGAGCTAACAACTTCCATCCTTGCAGTCTTGATCCTAATATTTCTGCCTGAGTTTTTGAAAAATTGAGATCTCGAACTAGGTCATTTAATTCCAATTGATTTATTAAATGAGATGGCAAATATTCTTCATCTGTGTCCGACAACTCTGAAATGTATTCTTCTATCTCGGTTTCAACATGTTCTTGGTTCCAAACATCCATAGGACTTGGTACTAGCAAAGCTTCCGAATGAGGAACTGGACGAGTGACAGAAGGTAAATTAGGATAGGTAATTTTATCCTTACTTTTACTGGAAAACCCGAAGATCTTTGTACAGCAAAAGTAGCAGTCTGTCGAATGATCCTTTTGTTCTCGCCAAATCATGGGCCTACCAAATGGCATAGCTATGCTCTTAGCTTTTATCCAGCGCCTTAAAGTAATAGCACATCGTCCACGGACATTGTGAGGGGTCCACAACTTGTCTTGATTTGTAATTTTTAATTTAAAATAAAGATTTAATACGATTTTTCTATTAACGATGTAATATTTCGTCTATGCTGTTGAACGGTGAATTCTCCACATACATAACAAAAACTTTAACGACTATAACGTACAAATGAAGCCCAAACATATTAAATCTTGTTCAGACATGCCCGTTAACATGATAATAACTTGATAGTTTCTTTTAACTTACTCATAAAAAATATCTTTAGACATACAGTACATTTAATACATATATGTAGCCCTCGTTTAACCCTCAATGCCTGGTACAGATTGATATATTACCTCGAAACGGTTTAATTTATGCGATGAATGATTTGCTTTTTGTGGTTTTATTGTTGTCATTGATAAATTTCCCATTATTTGCGGATTACAAAACCACTCGTTCACTATCGATTTTCAAACGCGAAATTAATCATGCAGCTTGGTATTTAGTCCGGCGATAACTACAATTCTGTACTTAATTAATAGACTAATTAATTTCAACTGCATTAATTCTGTGTCTTGTGTTTATAGAGTGATACAATTGTTTCGATTTTATAGACTTTGAAAAAGGAAAATAATTATAAGGATATAATATATCCAACAGATACCAACTCTCCAGAAAGTAGTTCGAGGAAAGTAAGTTCAAATTTTATACGTCCCTGCTACTCTTCTCCCCATGAAATGTTTCATTTATAAAACAATGTCGAATTTAATAAACTAATGCGAAACCATGGTGAATGGGTTGAGATGAAATGAAACAGGAACTGTGTACACCCTCCGGACGTAAGGGCTGAACGGGGAGAGCAAGTATTGCGTTCTCACTTGAATTCACGATATTTATCCAGCGGCATTGGAGGGAGTTATCGCGTTCCTGGCTGATTTCTATCATGTATTCAACATACCCCTTTGCTTATCTATTAGAGTAAGAGCCAATGTAGGTTTTAGGATAGAAATACTTTAACTAGATGGCCATAATTAGTATTTATTATCTCAGGAACGATACAGGTTTGGATGCGGATGAAATCGTGAAATTTCCCGGATGTTACAGATTCTTGATTGGTTAATTGGAAATACCAATACATTGTAAACGTTTAAATAAAAATAAATATTTAACAACCAATAATCAGCGCGGATAAAACCAGCGTTTAATACATTGTAATATATAAATATAACAGCGATAAGTGCCCAATTAGTTCATTAATATCGCCGATAGCGTTATCAACAAAACCGTGTGGAATAACGAACGCTATGCAACAGATAAACATGTCTATCTGGTTCCGTCGATATTAAATAGTGCACTGGTAATGCAGCGATTACCGCAGAGATATTGCAATATGGAATTGATTAATAAATTTGCATAATTGGCAAGCACGTATTCGGATCAATTGATAAAAACGGCACCGCAGCAAAGCTAAACTGAAGTAATGACTTCATTAGGCGTTATTTAGAGTTGATGTCATAGACGACCGGGTGTTTAGATATTAAAATAACGTGCGCCATGTTTGTATTCGCGTTATATTGATGCTGTATACACATCGGTAATTACGATATCCTTAAATGGTTCAATCCTCTATAATGATGTAAAATTTCCCGATAAGGATATTTCATTTAGATTCGATTTGTGTTTCACGATGTTGGAGATAAATGGTGCAAAAATGTTTTCTTTTGCTATATATAGATTATTTATTTATTATAATAAATTTATCTTCGTAATTCGATACATTTATTACAACGAATCTGCAACGCCTCTAGATTTTCCGAAAAGAAATTTTTATCTTGCTCTGTAAAACAGGCACCCACAGCTTCAGCCACCTCTTCGTTGGAAGAAAACTTAGTCAGTTCGTAACCTAAATCACAAATTGCTTGCATGGTAATATGCGATTAGTGTACAGGGGCATTTTTCTGCAAAAACAAATCATCTTTGGACAACTTTCTCCGTTTTCTCTTCATAATTTTGACCCGTAGAGTCGTCAGTGACTTCGAATAATAATTCCCAGTTATGTCTCCACCCTTACCCAGAAACTCAATCCTAATTACTCCATGGTAATCCCAAAAATCTGAAACAAGAACTTTTTCAAGTAGATTTTTGAACATGGAACTTCTTAAGCCGGCGACTGCCGACTAAATTTTTGGTATGACCCAAATGATTATTGCAAATCCAGATTTGATCGGAAGTATTATATAGCCTTTTTATTATTTGGGCATGTGAACAGACACTTCAGTTACTAGTTGTTGTACTCTCGCGATAACATAAAAATAATGCTAGAAAAGCTTGAATATAACACATTTGAAAGCTGACAAAGGGAAGAAGGTTGTTATTTTAGATAAAGAGGACTACTATGATCGGGTTAATGACCTGTTGAGTAGTGGTCCTTATAAGTCAATTTCAAAAAATCCATTACCGAAAATGATTAGAGACGTCAACAATGTGTTTAAAGCTTGTAACAACCTTGTTACTGCCGATGTTAGACGTACGCTACATGTTTCCTATCCTGTTATCCCTAAATTATATTGTTTACCTAAAATTCACAAACCTGCCAAGTTGGTAAGGCCAATTGTTTCGGCAATTGACGCACCGACTTATAAGGTTTCCAAATGGCTGACCAATGAATTTAATAATTTGCCAATACAGCGACCTAGTTTGGCAGTAAAAAATTCGTTAGAATTTATTAAAGAACTTCAAAATATTCAGTTGCTGGAGGGTGAAATATTAATTTCATTTGATGTTAGTTCTCTCTTTCCTAGTGTAGCGATTCCAGGCACCTTGACATACCTCGAGGACTTGTTGCTTCAAAATAGTTTGAGTCAACAATGTGTACAGGAATATATTCGCTTAACTGACATGTGTATGAAACAGAACATTTTTCAATTCAACGGGAGTTTTTATGAACAGCTGGAAGGAATGGAAATGGGTAACTCCTTGTCGCTCTTTTTGGCTAACCTTTTCATGAGCCGTTTTGAAAAGGACTTAGAATCTGAGAGCGAATACTTTCCTAGGGTTTGGTTGAGGTATGTGGATGACATTTTCGCTATATTTGATACTAAAAAATGTAATATTGACGATTTTCTCAATAGATTAAATAATCGGTTCGAAACCATAAAGTTCACTTGTGAAAGAGAAGAAAACGGTCAGCTACCCTTTCTAGATACTTTAGTAATTAGAAATAACAATAGATTAGAGTTTGACGTGTATAGAAAGGAAACCAGTATACTTCGCTACATCCCTTCAGGCTCCCATCATTGTGTTCAACACAAAATGGCAAGCCTGAATTTTTTGGTCCACAGACTTCTCCCTTGAACAAGGCGAGGTATGAGAAAGAGCTTAAAATTATAAAAGATGCGGACAAGTGTAATGGTTTCCAGGCTCAGCATATATATAAGTTAATTAGGAAGTTTAATTATAAGAAAACTGTGAAAGAATCTACGACTTTTCGAGAGGATGTTAAAGCTTCACCCGTTGTGACCCTCCCTTACGCTCCCTTTATCACTAAAGGTTTGAGTAAAATCTTCAAAGAGCTAGATCTCAGAATAGTTTACAGTTCTGGGACTAGTTTACGAAGTCTCATCGGTAACCCTAAAGATAAAATACAACCTCTAGAAAAGTCAGGTATTTACGAAATCAATTGTAAAGATTGTAATCAAAAATATATTGGGCAAACCAGGAGAGCAGTCTCAACTAGATTCAAAGAGCATATGGCTCATCTTAGATTTAATAGAATTGAGAAATCGAGCGTTGCCCAACACATAGTTGAAACAGATCACAACATCGATCATACGAATGTTAAATTAATTAGACAAATAAACAATTGTAAGTTTCTAAATGTTTTCGAAAGTTTAGAAATATATAAAAATAAGTCATGTGTAATGAATTGTGACAATGGCCCTATACCGTATTCGTCATTGTTTTCGTTAATCGGAAATTAATGATGCGTATCGGATTGACCGTGCATAACATTTAGGTTACCTGTTTTTGTAGATTTTATTTTAATTTAGTTTTATTATCGCCTTGATAATGACAGCATTGCTGTTGAAACGCGTCGGTGTTTTAGTTAAAACTTGTTTGGTGTTTTGTGGGTTAAAGTGTTTAGTGTTATATAACACATTTCCATTTCAAATATGTGATGATTTAAAATTTAATATCAAATTGCAATAATTGAAAGTTCATGCGCTAGAGCAAAACAGTCGCTATTAAAATAGTGTGTCCATAGTTCTTATTGAACTCTCCAATATACTTTTACTTCTAGCACGCACCAAATCAACTTTAATAAAAATTTCGGCAAAGTCATGGGTTGGAAATAGTTCTGGTTTGTTTGTATCTTAGGAAGATACCAAAGAGAAGAAGGGAATTTTCGTAAGAGCTCAAATCAAACACTTTATTAAAGATAACGTGTTCGATGAAAGGTTGAGCTCGTTAACTTTTTGGGTAACCACAAAAAACTAACCGACTATGGTTTCTTTCACTCGAAGGAGGAAGCTTTTCAAACTTCAGTTCAACCATTTTAATAGCTAGGGGTAACTTTGGGCGCCAAATTAACGTACAAACCACAACTGGACCGTGTAACAAACAAAGTTACGAAGTCCTTTTGGGCATGTAAAGGAATGTTCGGTAAAACGTGGGGGCTGATACCTATGATGGTACACTGGCTGGATGGTACACGAGAGTTATAGTACCTTCTATAACTTATTGATCGTTGGTCTGGTAGCACAAAGCCAGTTTGGGCTATGCGGCCAACGCACTCAGTAAGGTCCAGAGGATTGCCTGTTTAGGCATCACGAGGGCCATGTCCTAGACGCCGACTGCCGCGATGGACGCGATTCTTGGGCTTCCTGCGCTACCCTTGTGCTGTGGTCGGAGGCAGTTATAGGAACCTACAGAGCAAAATGTAGTTGTTGCAGGGGTTTTTCCGGTAAAACATACAAAGATTTCGCCCGTTTTCAGCTTCAGTGGGGGATAAAATGTAAACACCTACAATAGAGAGACTGCAAAAGCCTTCGTTCACAAATCGAGACGGGAATCATCCCGCTGGGTTGCGGACGCCTCTGAAATGTCAAACGTCACGCAAATTAGAATTTGGAGAGATCGAGAAACCGAGGGCGAAGCCTTCAGCCTAGTGAGCTCCCCGTCCATCTTGCAAGCCGAAATAATCGCCATCTAGACCTGCGTGGAAGACGCATTAAACTGCACGCAGGTTAATGGAGCAGTGGAAATCTCTTAAAGCACTACTGACTTTCACGTTTGACTCCGAGGTAGTACTACACTGAGATGGGTGCCAAGTCACTCTGAAATCAGAGGCAATGAAATAGCTGACAAATTAGCTAGAGCTGCCAACGAACGACCACTCGTGGGTCCAGAACCTATATGTAGGAATTCCTTTGGCAGCAGTTTTCTCTTTTGTCTCTTACCAGATATTCCTCGATACTCTTGTTAGTTTCAACGGTAATAATAAAATTACTGTGTCATTTTAATGCCTCACTCACTAACCACGTAAGAGCATTAGAAAGAAATAGTCACTGAAATAAATGTGATGATAAGAGAGACTTCCATTAATGCAACAATAAATCTAACTGCTCTAGCTTGAATGTTGGCTAAAGAAGTGTAAGTTCTTTTTTTTCATTTGAAAGAAAATTGTATTGTTCTTATTTTATCATTTTTTTAGTGAAAATAGCTCTATTCTAATTGTTTTATTTTCTAGAAAACTACACAACGTGAAAGTCTCTCAAGTTCGCTCCAAATTTGTCAATTATATGTACAGTCACTGACAGAAGTAATGTCCTCCCCCCCTCCCCTCCCAAGTAGCGCTGTGTATCAAAACTATATTCCATTTCATAATTGAATATGTTTGTCGTTGCAGACTACCTTCGCACATTGCATTTAATAAAGCCAAAAAATTATTATTTTTAAATCTATTATTCGTGAATTCCTAATAAGGCTTTCAATACGTCAGTTACTGCAAGCGTCCGTGGCGTAATGGTTCGCGCGACGGTTTAATAACGCAAATGCAAGGATTGTTTAGGGTTCGAATCCCGGCAGATTAGTTTTATTTTTTAATTTTTATCTCCAACAATAATGCTACAAATTCAATAACACTACAAAAATCAGAGATTTTGAAGACTATAAAATCGATATTTTGAGGATTAAGGTAAATAATGAATAATTTTTACAAAAAAAAAATGATCGCGTGCTATATTATTCGATTTTTAATTGTTACTAACGACGAATCATTTGTCAAAATAAACAACAAAACTTAATAAGATTAAAAAGAAATAAAAAAATAAAATTCATTTCTCGGATTCGAACCCCAAACAATCTGTGTCTTACGTTATTAAGGCGTCGCGTGAACGTCTGCGCCACGGCCGCTTGCACTAACTGACGTATTAAAAGCCTTATTAGGAATTCACGTACAATAGGTTTAAAAATAATAATTTTTTTGGCTTTATTAAAATGATGTATAACTATTGATTAAACAAACATATATAGATCGCTTAAATCCATAGATTTAATTTAACATCGATTGACAGGTAACCCAAACCCGATATACAATAAAGTTGCACTAAAATAGTTGTACTACAATAACTGGCGCATCACCTTTCTTATATACAGTGTGGTGCAACCAAGATGGGGTGAACGATTATAATTAAATGGTGAAGAATTTAGAAAAACCTTTTTCGGGATTTCATTGAGGGCTACATGAACTACGTTTTAAAAATATTTTCGTTATACAAGGTCATCGAAACGATCGGTGACGAACCAAACTTATGTTTTTTTTTAATGGAACACTCTGTATAGATAAATACAGGGTGATTTATGAGCTCACCAACAAACTTTGCCATACGAAAGCGCTTATTATCGTAACAAAAAAACATTATTGGAACATATGTCCGATTTCAATTATTTAAGGAAATAAAAGACTGCAATTTTTTTTTTGAATTTATTTCATAAACACTTACATAATTAAATAAATTGCTCATATCTCAAAATCATGTGAATTAATTATATTAAGTGTTCAAAATGTCCTCCTCCGCTTCAATGCATGCTTCAGAACGACGAACACAATTACGGTTATTTATGAGCTCACCGACAAACGTTGTCATATGAAAGCGCCTGTTATTTTAATTTAAAAAAACATTATTGGAACATATGTATGTCCGATTTCGATTTTTTTAAACAACATCTTTGACTTTCTTGAAGATACACCTCTTAACGTTATTGCAACTATGTGGTACCAGCAGTATAGTGCTCCACCACACATCGCGGATGGGTAGTTGTTGAGTGGTTAAACCAGCAGTTTAGAAACAGATGGATTGGTAATAATGGTCCAATTGCATGGCCTCCGCGATCACCTGACTGAAAATACCAAACGTTTTCATATGGCAAAGTTTGTCGGTGAGCTCATAAATCACCCTGTATATTGTTGGGTTTTTATCTTAGTTCTCTGAAATACCTACTTTCGTATTTTGTCTTTGGTTTAAAAATTAATGTTGTTTAAATTTCACCAATTTCATTTATCTGGTTAACAAAATGTTATAGGACATAAAAAGTAAAATAATTTCTACTGCCTGCGTTTTCTTATTTTACTAGACAAAACAATTTAAACTATTATTGACTTTATCGAAGCTTAGGTTATATGTTTTTAATAACCCAACAAAACGGGTCGATGGCCGCAGTGGTTAGGCGGCTGACTATTGTTGTGAGAGGACGATAGGCGCCGGGCTTCAATTCTCTGGAGGGACGGTGACATTTTTTCAGAGAATTTAATCCCGGATCGACTTGCCATTCGCTGTTGGGAGCAAAGTGATTAACAGCGCGGCATCATAAAAAAGGCGACATGATGCTGTCACAAAGCCAATTGAACACAACATACACACACAAAAACTACACCGCGAGAGTTGCAGTGATAGCCAGACAAGCGACACAGTTTACGGAGTCACTGCAACTAAGCACCCACCACATTAAAAAAAACCCATTATGAAATGGAATAGAGTTTTGATACACAGCGCTACTTGGGGGGAGACATTACTTCTGTCAGTGACTGTACATGTATCAAAAACGATAAAGCTATAAAAATCAATTTGAAACCGTTACGAAGAGCATCACTATTTAGACAAAATTGATATCCAATAAGTGCTGCTGTTAAGTTTTATGACATGTCGTGATAAGAAATTATTGATTTATTTATAAAAGCACATTAAAAAGTGCAATCAATCAAAAGAAAAAGTTCACTGAAATCAGCAACGGTATACGAGGGTTATATACCACCTTTGAGGTAAAAAGAACTCCAAAAAGGTGCTTGAATGTTCTACGTATACAAAGTGACCAGATTTAATTTACACAACAACAAAAGAAATTATTAAATCATAAACACCAAACACGCCACGCCAATATGTTAAATGAAAACATTAAACGAAATAGTTTCATTTATTATTAATGTATGAGAAGTAGGAATAGAATTTACGTTCACCTCGAATAATTTATAATTTAGACGAGATTTCTAGACTGGCAAGTAGAATCCTGTTCGCTACGTCTCGTTAGATAATTAACATCACATAAATTATTAGAGTTTAATTAGTTTTGTCTATGAATATGTAATTATAATCAAGTGGTGAAGAGTAATCTACGAAGACATAGATCCAGCAAGCAAAAATTAATTACGCGCTGACCTAAAACTTTATGGACATTCGACTAAAATCTGATTAATTTCGCCTCGTATTAGTGTAAGGAATCGAGTTAAATTCTAACGTTTATAAACAAAATCAAAAAAAGGAAAAAAAATCAATCCCATCAATCTTACCAATTATATAATGTAATGGGATCGAAATTGCTTTATGCGATATTAATCTCATTTCACGCTCACAAGTCATATTGCACCCTCAACTTCATAAAAGGACTGTCAATCTTTTCGAATTGAATGTCCAACATCTATTAGTATAATTAGTATATTATACGTAGACACGGATCGCTAAAACATTTCAATTTAATTGCGTTCGGAGTATAATCCTTTCCAACTTGAGCCTTTAACATCCCAAGTCATTCAGACTGATAGCTTTCCATTTATCTAACACTCAGCGAAATGGTATTTCGAAAGGTATTCCTTTACCTAACTTCAATTAGGTACATTACACTTAGGCACCATACACACAGTGATATTGTAATTAACTAATTAATATCGTAATCAATTATGAAGTTAACACATCTTCCTCGCGATATTTAAAAGTAGACCGTCGCGTCGATAACAATGTTTAAAGCATAAGCGACCTAATGCGAAGCCTTTCAGTGATATTAAATATTTAATTAATTATCTGTTCATTGTATTTTCCAATTGACGGTTTGCGGTGCATTGAGTAAAATGTGGATTCGCTATTGAATCGATAAATATTTGCGTGCAATTATAATGTTTGGATAGCGTCATCCATACCATTAGCTCCATAAATATAATGTGCATGGTATTACATCGGAAATTTGTTAATGTAAAGCTACACAGTCATTTAAATACAGCTACATAATTTCCCTATTAAGTTCTTAATATCCATAAATATTATTAATAGCATTCGAGGTGTATTTTAAACAATTACATTGTGATCTCTATTTTTTCTTTAGTTCCCACTGCCTTACGTTTAAAGTTGACACCTTTTACGCATTTTCTTTTCTAATCCACACATTACTTGCTTTCACCCTCTTATAGACATCTTGGCAACTGAAGATTTGATAACACCCTTTACAGACCACAAGACTGACTTCTTCAGTACTAGGATCAAATTTAATTAAGCGCCCTAATATCCAATGATATGAAGGCAACTTGTCATTCTTATGAGGATAATCCAGCAATGATCATCCAATGGGGAAATGGATGGGGACACTTGCCGCTAAGTAGAGCATAACCTGTAGTTGTGTGTAGACACATAAATTAAAAGTCTACAAGAAAAAGTCATTGGAGTTTATATTCTTCCTCCAGAAAACAAAGAAGGTGAATCGAACGAAGACAATGAACAGCATGATGACGCCATAAATGTTAGAGCTAATGAAAACAAGCATACGAGATGATTTAGCCTTTTTGTCATTTTAAGAAATGACCCTTCTGGCCTGAGGCTGTAATAAACATGCGGAGCTTCTACGAGTGGCTCACTGTGGACCTGATTCTAAACGTCACACCTGGTTCTGACACGGGGCGGTGGCCTATCAAAATCCAGCTCCCTCGTATGCTGGATGAACGAGTTTCCCGACCACCACCTCTAACCTGCGCCATAGCATGCTCAGTCAGCCTAGCAGCAAAGACGTCACGATGAATTTGTGCGCTGCTGACGTACCAGGGTTTTGGAGGACGTTCAGGCGCCAAATTTATCACATTGAGACGCTGGATCAGTATAATACAAGAACCAGAACAGCCTTTGCTGGCAACAACTTCGCGATAAACGAGGTGTAATGTTACCTCAATATTTCTTTGGAGTCCAATGTTAGACGATGGTAGCGGGGAGTGGGTTGCGTTTGCTCGAAAACCGAATAGCCTCACACTTGGAGGCATTGATGCTGAGCCTCCATATAATTGTCCACTCACAGATATCATCGACCGAGCGCTGGAGCCACCTGCAGATCAAGGCGTCATTACCAGAGTCTAGAGTGTTCTGTATTACATACATATAGAACAAGTTCCATTGCTCTTAATAAATAAGAAATATTTTCCTAAGCACTGCAGGCAAAAGCTCCAGTTGTTTTTTTTTCCAATTTACAGTTTACTAATTGAAAGAAAAATCCTCACGCTTGCAGACTTTGGCCCTCTTAACTCGAAAATTCCAAATAAAAATGTGCCAAATTAATAAGGGACCAGTACAAAACCACCAAGTAACTGCTGGAGAGCCCTCAATACAAATTTGACTTCCAAAAACTCAACGCCTATTAACTCCCATTTAATCAAATATGAAAAACTTCCAGGCATAGTAGAAAGCTGAGAAAACATGTTTACAATTGTTTCGAAAAGAAATTATTGAAAACATGACATTTAGACAATCTTCCAATCTTACTTTAGCTATAAGGGAGTGGGGGACTCGTGCGCATCGGGTAATCGTGCGCAGCAAAATATTTCATACTCCGCCGGCTTTTAAGCGTGATCGAAGTGCTGCACTCTCTCATGCCTATTGTGGATCACATTGCTCGTATCAGCTGTGTACGTTTACATGGAACGAGCCTAGTTGATGTGAAATCAAGCCACTTCTTGTAATTTTTTGATATCGGAAAATAAAACGATGAGTATATTTTTTTAATATATATTTATTTTTATGGAAATTTACGATCTTATGCATCTATTGATGCTTGTTTTGCATTGTTAGATTAAGCAGTTGGCTGACAGTATTAAAGACTGTCATTTAATATCGAAAGGGGTAATCATGCGCTGATGCGTACCATTCTCTCCCATTACGTGTGGGGGGACGATTTACAAAACGCATTATTTGCTATAAGAAACGATGGCAGAAAAATAAGGGACGCATGAAGGGCCTTCAATATTCCTGAATCGACACTGAACAAGCCTGCGTTTTCAGAGGAAATAGAATCTGAGTTAAGAAAATACACTTTAACGCTAGCGAAGCTATTTTATGGCCTAACACTCAGGTGTCTTAGACGACTAACTTTTCGTTATGCTGAGCAACATAACATTGTCCATAAATTCGACAAGGAAAAGAGATTAGCTGGAAAGGATTGGCTGTATGGATTTTTAAGGAGATCACCTAATATAAAGCTACGGCAGCCTGAAGGAACCAGTTTGAGTAGGATCGCATCGTTTAACAAGGACTCAACCAAATTATTTTTCTCAAGCCTTCAAACGCTCATGGAGAGGTTTAAGTATGAATCCAAGAATGTCTATAACATGGATGAGAGAGGCATCACCACAGTGCAAAATAAGTGCCTTAAAGTTTATTGTCGTAAAGGATCTAAATAAGTAGGAGCTGCAATTTCCGGCAAAAGAGGAAGGACAATGCGGCTGGGAATTACATTCCTTCCATGATGATATATCCTAGGAAAAGGATGCCCAAAACTGAAGAGAAAAATGGACATAAGAACGGTTGGATAAACTCCGACCTTTTTCTTCGGTGGCTAGGCCACTTTCAGAAGCATGCTAAACCTACTGCTACTGAACCTGTCCTTTTGGTCCTTGATAATCATTCTAGCCACATAATTGCAGCTTATAATTTCTGCAAAGAAAATAATATCGACATGATATCGCTTCATCCACATACATCTGATCACCTTCAGCATCTGGACCTGACATTTTTTAGTTCTCTGTAACTATTCAGGGAATATGATCTTTACTTGTCAAATACCGGTCATCAAAAAATAACGGAATACTATATAGCCGGACATTTAATGATGGAACGTCCAAGGACCCTAAAATAAAATGTGTGATTTTAGATATGAAGTGGTCCTTCTAGCGGGATCAAATTATAACCATTTAAAAGATGGATTATAGATTAAATATAGCATTTTTAAGATAAATAAAATCGTCGTTTAGAAAGCTCTCATCTCAGATACATTTATAAGGCAAAAGCTGAAAGTTAGCCGCCACTGTTATCACTCTAGCAACCACCACCCGTTCCCTTTACGTCTTCACACCTTCGAGTCTCACGAGAGCGGCCGCATATCCGACTTCTTCTCCTTCATCCGCTCCCTTCCGCAGTATACCTCAGTTGCTTCCATATCGTCATCTAAATCTGACATAACGGAACTCCAATTAGGCGTTCGCCCGTTATACCCGTCTCATTCTCACTTACACCGATCCAGTTCACCTCATGAGCGCTCGCGAAAAATCAATATAACCGTGTTAATTCATCCGTATGGCAATTTATTTCGCCCAATAAAAGAACCCTCCAACAGAGGAAATTGATTCTCTTAAGAGCTGTGTTAATTTCGAATTCCCGAAAAACCATCCGCACGCCAAACAACAGAATGACGCGGCAGGCAGGAGTAGCAACAGCAGCATCAATAACGGACAACCCGAAATAATCTCTTCCCTCTCCCTCGCTCCGTACTGTACCAATATTGTCTTTGTTCGAATGGGTAAGCGACGGTATGTGGAAAAGGATAATGTTCTGAATCGACGATGATGACGACAACTACGGCGAGGCGAAGGTGAATTGCCAGCGCACATAAAAATGTCAAATCGGGTGATCGGATATGATTGAGGACACCTGTTAGAATTTCAATATTTAAATTCGCATAAATAACTGTTATATATACGCTGAGGAGTTGTAATAAGGAAGAGTACATCTATATACAGATTTCATACCAAATAAACGTCGCCCATAAGTTGTACGTCCTAATTTTTGAACTTGCCTAGCATCATCTGATAGTAGCTATTGTGGTTGATAGGATAGACAGCTTCACCAGACCTTTACATGTTGTTACACAAACTAGGGTGAAGTGTAACGGTGAAGATTATAAAACAAGTTACAAACAATCATCGTCGCACCCCGATCTTATAGTTGATCAAGGGTAATCTTAGGAAAAATATTGTAGCTCGCATTAATTTAGCAAATAAATTCAGATTTTGAAAGCCTTCAACGGACATCACATAAGTATTAGATAAAAAACAAAATATATCAGCCTGATAGGCTTTCTTTATTTAACTCTTATCGGAGGAGGAATTTAGATTTAAAAAAAACTACAACCCACGTGGACCCAAAAAATTGAAGGACTTCATGCTATTAACAATGTTGTTCCTAAGCTTACCCATGATCAAATAAGAACAAAACAAAGACGTGTTAAAATACGTTGATCCAGAAGCTCTTGGGCAATATCAGATTATTTTTCCGGCTATGTAGCGCGTCAATGTTCTTTATATTTCGGTGATAACTATATGACATATGTCAAGAATAAAAAAACCCTTAATTATTAGCATTTTGGTGTGGGTATCGGGCCATACCAAATAAAGAAATAGCAAATAAGCTGGCAAGGAATGGTTCTGAAACGTTCAAGAATTTGAGCAGGGTTTCGCCATAACCAAAATCATGATACGTGCTGCAGTAACTGAATGGATCACAAAAGCACATCGGGTACACAAACGTTGAAGGGCTTAGAGGAGGGATGAGTCTGTTAACAGGACACGGTTGTCTAAGGAAATACCTGCACATAATTAGCACCTTTAAAGATGAGCCTATTACTAGACTATGCAATGACGAGGAGGAGACAGCCTACCATATTATCTTTTTATGCGTTGCATTGTAATGGTGAAGACTACTACTGCTAGGAGCAAGAAACCCACTGATCACACTAGACACGAAATAATACAAAAGGGTATAGGCCGCGGTGTTAACTGGATGATAGAAAAACCTGACTCGTGCCCCAAACAAATCACTTAATGAGTGACTTTTCGTCGACAGTTTGTCAGTTTTGTAAATTTCAAATTCAACACAAATTGGTACTCTTTTAGGATTTTCATTGATTTGATGACTTCAGGCAGGCACTGTTATGTCTACCATTTACCTGAAACTGTATTTTGTGTGTCCAAGACGATTTGAAAAGCACGGCTTCGTCATTTTCTTCTTTACAGATCGGGATCTTCTAACAACTACGGTAGTGTCCTCATCCAACCAAGTCTCATCACCAAGTCACACGACGT
Source organism: Holotrichia oblita (assembly GCA_023690525.1). Lineage (NCBI taxonomy): Eukaryota > Metazoa > Arthropoda > Insecta > Coleoptera > Scarabaeidae > Holotrichia > Holotrichia oblita. The sequence goes on from CM043017.1 coordinate 175,548,100, forward strand.
CTCATCTGCTCTTCAGTTGGTTTATGCGGCACCCAAAGGCAACAAAATTTTCTTCAAGTGCAAATGATCACGCAGAATCGAACGATTTGCCGAAGCATTTAGACCTAAGTTGTCCTCTATCTGCTGATAGGTCACTCACCTGTCTTCTTTAAGCATTGTCGACACAGCAGTAATGTTTTCCTCTGTAACCGACGTTCGTGGTCTTTCCACCCTTTCAGCGTCCTCCAGAATGACATTTTCCCTATTGCGACAGTCACTTCTAAGCACTATGACATTTAACTCATTATATCCCACTGTCCCCATTTGGGCACACCTACAAAAAATACATGTTGGCGTCCTCTGTTTTGTAATACAGTAGTTTCGGCATCAAGGGTAGGAGGATAATGCAGTTATCTTATAGTTTGACTGAAATAAAACTGTGGTGCATGCTTGTTATAAGGATGCCATGTCATTCAGTCACAGATGACACATTGTCGGGTTTTGAGATTGTGTTCAGTGTTACTAAAGGCAGCGATTCTTTGTTTTTAAATTTAATTGTAAGTGTAATAACTGATTGTTATAGGTGTAGTGATTTGAACTACTGTTTTGCCGGAGATATTACCTATATTTTGAACCTGGTAAGTTGAAAACTTTGAGTGTCCCCATTTGAGTCCACTGGGCTGAAGGGTACAAAATCATACATATTTAAAAAATCATGCTTATACTTTGTTTTTTTTATTTTTTATAGTTCCCTAATGGAGTCAGTTGATTTTCCAGAAATATCTTCTAAAAAGTTTTATGGTAGGAAAAAATATGTTCATTTGCAAAATGCTATTGAGGACGTTGCCTCATCAGAAAATCGGGATAAAGTCGATTTTGTTGTTATTCCACCCCCTGCAGATCTCCAGACGGATGAGGAAGAAGTCGATGACAATTATATCCAAGAAGGAATTGATTTCTTTCCACACGATGTAGCGGGGAAATCGGGCTGCGATAGACTGGAAGCAGCGATGGTGAAACCAGCGATGATGAATATAATTTGCCATTGTCAGTAGTGCAACAAAATATAATGTCATCTAAGGAAACTCAAAAAGTCAAGAAGAAGAAGTTATACGTGCCAAAATGAACCAAAGACTTTGTGAATACAAGCATGCATTCAACTTCAGGCGATGCAGACCGTTTAGAAATTATAAAAAGTGAATTGCAAAATTTGACTCCGGTTGAAGTTTTTGAAAAATTGTTTGGTACTGTGTTTGACCATTTAGTGGAGCAAACGAATTTGTATTCTTCACATAAGAACAGATATCATTTTTTGTGTCAGATGCCGACATGAAACTTTTTATAGGGATTCTCCTGTTTACTGGTTATCACAGACTGCCAAGTGAACGCCACTACTGGAGCCTTGATGAAGATTTGGGAATAAACACCATTCAGAATACTATGTCAAGAAACAGGTGTCAAGAAATCAAAACGTATGTTCATTTAGCTGATAATTATAATCTGAACGCTCACGATACGATGGCTAAGCTTCGCCCTATGATTGTCATGCTAAATAAAAAATTCCAACAGTGGGGAATTTTTCATGAGCATCTTTCAATTGATGAATCCATGGTAAAATTTTTCGGTAGACATTCAAGCAAACATTTTATAAAGGGCAAGCCAGTTCGCTTTGGATACAAGAACTGGCTGCTCTGTAGCTCTTCAGGATATTGCTATGGATTTGACACATATTGTGGTGCCAAAAACAGATCTCAAACTACTGATGATCATAACCTTCCTCTGGGATCAAGAGTTGTTCTCAATCTCCTGCAGGCTGTTGCAGTACCCTCTGATCATGTGATATTTTTTGATAATTATTTCAGCAGTCATGATCTACTAAAACTGTTGAAGGATCAGAGTTACAGAGCCACCGGGACAATAAGGGAGAACCGAACAAAAAACTGTCCATTCACAGATATGAAATCTTTTAAAACACAAAGTAGGGGCTATTTTGAACAAATATATGACAGTGATGCAGGCCTTCTTTTCAGAAGGTGGCAGGACAATAATGCAGTTACCATGGTGACGAACTGTGTTACTTTAGAACCTATACGTCATGTCAAACGTTGGTCAGCAGTTGCCAAAGGCAAAGTTGATGTTCCTCAACTGAATATTTTTCATAATTACAATAGGTCAATGGGTGGTGTCGATCTACATGACCAAGGAATCAACAATTATAGAATTTCAATAAGAGGTAAAAAGTGGTGGTGGGTTGTGTTCACAAACATGATAAATATGACTGTCGTGAATGCATGAAGACTTTTTCAGTTGTCAGCTGATGAATCGATTAGTCTACTTGATTTCCAAAGGTCAATTGTTCGTCACTATTTGGCCTGTCATCAGAAATCAATATTTAGCAAAAGCAAACCTTCAGGACAGCTACCCACAAGTGTGAGGAGCCATGAAGGTGGACATTTCCCTAAAAAATTAGAAACGCAGCTGGGGTGTACCCAGTGCCATCAAAAGGCCAGATGGAGTTGCGAAAAATGCAAAGTCACTCTTTGTATCGAAAGTATTTTTATATTCATTATCTTTTTTCTGTACTATACATTATTTGATACCGTAAGTTCCCACTGTCCCCATGAAGATTAAAAGAAAAAAAAACTTTTTTTTTCAAATTACTGTCATGGGATTTAATGGGTTAAACCACGCACGAAGTTATACCACAAAACTGTCCGTATCTCATTTCGTGATCACGATGCCATACCAAGCATTTCAAGATTATGACTGTTAATGAATAAATGAGCCCATACACTTCATGAGGCGGCAACAATGCAAGTATGAACATGTCTCAGCACACAGCAAGAAGTAGCCTTCTGCGTCTTGCTGTACCGTCATATTGCAAAACTTTCCTAGTACCCCTCATATTTAAAAAAAACTGTTTCAAACTAAATATATAAAATGGCTTGAATCTTGGTACGTCTGTACACACGTACGTATACACACACACAGATACAATTGATTAAACCAAACACCCCATTCCATCGAGAGCCAGCCAACCCTTTCGCCCTTTACCGGCGGGATGCCTTTAGTTAGTCGAAGGGTTGAATTATGAGCATATTTGGGGTGTCATAAATATCTGTAAATTGTTTCCATTCGCATAACACGTTGAATATATACATACATAGTTTCGTTGATGTTTCAATATATACAACAATACGGGAGCCAGGCGTCGGTTACAGTTTTTTTTTCAATTCCATGTGTGTTTATTTATGTCTTAAATTTCTCGAGATAAACAACGAAATGTATTCGAAATTCAAAATTATAATATTATGCTTTTCGAGTTAGTTTACATTTAATTTTATATTGATATATAATATTGGATATCTACTATTTTCAACTAATTACAATACATACTTGTATTGTGGGGGTAATAGAAACAGATATTTTATTAAACCGTAAACTTCGCTGTTCCGATGTACACGAAAACTTTCTAAATTGATTCTAATAGCTCGGGTAGAAGGCAAGGAGGAACATGGCCCGCCCGAATAGCTGCAATTAGGACCGGGGAAGATACACGTCCCTCTAATTCTTACAATTACCGGAGCATTAATCAGTTCAGGGTTCGGTGATCAATCGGGAACGCTACATCTAGACAGATTAAGTCATTGTAATGTGACAATAGTGCACCTCGCGTACAGATAACTCGATTTGGATTGAGGATTTATGGGCACGTATAAATTGATTACGACGTTCATTAACTCCCCGTCAAACGCTTCCTTTATTTACACTTGAATGAGACGCACTAACACACACACATACACGCACACGGGCCGTGTCACGTCTATCTCTAAATTGTTCATTAGGAACGCGACTGTATGTATACGCATCGCAAAGATATCTTCTAAATTCTAACGAATCGATTTCAATTTTAATTAGTGTCGGATTTAATTAGCTAAATCTCTATCGGCTTCCTCTACATTTTGAACATTTAAATTAACTCGTGGAGTCGATAGTAGGTAAATCGAGAAAGCTGCTACAGAAAAAGCTGTCGAAATAATTCCAAATGTGAGCAAAGGTTTCTCCAGCAAAACAAGACAGCATACCGGCACCCTCAACTATACCATACAGACCTTCAACTGTCCATAAAGGTATCATCAGTTTCACTAGGTGACACGATATAGACATTTCCAACCGTGAGACTGTTAAAACCTTATCGGCGAGGTTCGAGTGGCATTTGGGGAGTTTTCAAAGAATCTAATAAAATCACATTTAAACGACGGCGACCATCCTTTTTATGCATTATTCGCCATCTATAGCCCTGAATCTATAACTCTCATGGATTAATTCATTTTTTCTCAAAGAGTTGCATTGTTTTCTAGCAGATGGCAGTGATAATGTTCAAACACTCGGCCATCATTGGCTATGCTAATGTATGCTAACAAAATATCAGGAGAAATATTTTTAAATGCTTGAGAAATTCTAATTTGCATATTTTCGGCTGTTGTTGGTGCTACTGAGTAAACCTGTTGTTTTCTGTGTCCCCACAGAAAAATGTCTACCGGAGTTAGATCAGGAGACCTAACAGGCCAGGGGATAGGACCTCCTCGCCCTATCTATCTTTCAGTAAGCCACTCTTGCAAATAATTCCTGACTGCTTGATGATAATGTGCTGGGGCACCGTCCTGTTGCAGGTACATCTGTTGCCTAGTTGCTAAATCAGCATCGTCTAAAAGCAGCGGAAGTTCATTTATTTAATTTACCATTGAAAAAATACGGTCCTATAACATGTGATCCTAGTATGGCTCCCCAAACATTTAATGACCACTGATGTTGATGATTAATGTATCTAACCCAGTGGAGATTTTCGGTGGCATAATAATGCATATTGTGCCTGTTAAGCGAACCATTGTGTCGAAATGACGCCTTAGCACTAAACAGAATACAGTCTAAAATTTCTGGGTGGATTTGGAGCCTTTGTCTCATTTCTTGGCAAAATCCTAGTCTATGCTCAAAGTCGTCTTCATCTAACTGTTGATGAAGTTCCATATGATATGGATGAAGATTGTATTTTTTCAGTATACTGATGTTTCACTAATTCCCGTATCTAAACTAATATTACTCGCACTCGCATGAGGATTTTCTTCTACGGATGACAGCACGGATAATTTATTTACTTCATTAGAAATTAGAGGATGCGTAAATACCTTTTTAGGATACGCAACGCTACCTGTAGCATCGAATCTTTCTTTTAGTTTTTCAAATGCCGTTGGCCTACTTGCTAATAAACAGTTACCAAAACATTCTCCGAAAATGTATACCATATTTATCATTTTCGGAACGGAAAAATTCATATTTAATCAGAATATTATGACAGCAATGACACACTAACTGCGCACAAGGAAAACTCTATTGTTCAATTTTATTTGAACTAGCCATGTCTACTTGAATTTTTATACAATACAAATTTATTCGTATGTGTATTTTTGTTGTTAAAGACAGAGAGCAACTGTGGCCACAGGCTTCCTTCTAGGTAGTAGGATAATAAAGAAAGATCATTACGTTAAGGCCACTAAAAACTTTGTGCTCATTTTCGTAGTGCAATATCAATGTGCGAGTAGATGTAAAATAATTTCTACAAATTGTTAATAAAAATGTTAAATTTCAAACCTTAATTCGATGTTTCTTGGAAGCTATTGGAGTTAGACAGCTATACCCTTATATCAAATGCAAGCTCGAAGTCCCCTTATTAACAATTGGTAATAATATACAGGGTGTTCCATTTGAAAAAATTGAAAAAAAATAGTATTCGCGAATGGTGAACACCCTATATAACAGATCGATGAAGCTTAAAATTAATACCTCGGAATAAAAGTATACTAACGTGGAAAACTTCATGATAAGCATGATGTTTCTAAACATTATACTAACCAATCCACACCCTGCTAGATTATAGCATTTTTTTCCAATTGATGCGTCTCTAACTCCCAAACTGTAAGCTTTATCCCAATATTTTTAATTGCGCACTTTAAAAATCACATTCCATTTAAAAAATACAACTTTGACATCACACTCCTTTCCTGAACACCCTGTATAATTACCAATAATTTTATTTTGTGCTCCTACTAGTCCGATACCACCTACATTACATAACTTTTAGAATTTTGCAATATTAAAGTCGTAATATGACAATCCCAGACGAATGGCGGACCCTGTATACATAGTAAATAATACTACTAAATATACTTGCAAATTTTGTGGGCAGTGTTAGAATGTAACTGTAACAAGAACGGAAAATCATATAAATAAGTGCAGAAATGCGCCAGACAGCGTGAAAGTAAAGGAAAATAAAACGTTCCAAATAAAAAAAATGATTTTTTGTCTGCTTCTGAATCGACCCTCGTCTGGTTTATTAGCCAAAACCGGTAGAACAAAACGGTACAGGCAGTACTACACTAACACTCCCATCTGAATTTGATACTGTTGCAACAAAGCGAAAAATTCAAAATGAAGGTTCCTACGGTCTCTTGCTTAGCTTCGTTGATGTTAGACCTTCAGAAGATGAAAAGGTACTTCTAGTTGTTTGTAATTTTGCAAAATACAAGTTTGAATGTTTTGGTGGAATTCTTGGTGGGATAATATTACGAGTATTACACTACTATTGCAGTATTAATAAAATTATTGTAGCTAATTATCACACCCTATTCGAAAACACAAATATTTTGCTTTAGGAAAAAATCTGGGAGCTTCTTGCAAGAGCTGTATTTTCTTCTGGTAACATAAGCGTAGGCATATTTGAAGAAGATTTTGAGAAGGATTTGTAGAGGCTTTTAAACGCATTAGACCATCTTTAGAACTGCCAACAAGATACGTTCTGTCAAATAGACTGTTGGATTCCGAATTTTTAAGAGTTAAAGCCAACATAGATGTTAAGATACACAAAGCCGTTTCCCTAACTCTGGTCAAACATTAGGCATGAAGGAAAAATAAATTTCGTAATTAAACTTCAACTCATGTAGTTTATAAATATTTATATACCAAAGCTGAAAAGAATGACGCTAAGTATATTTATTCTGATTCGTTTCAGATTCCGAAAAAGAGTATGAAGCAATGAACAGTGACTCAGACTCAGATGATGCACTCGAAGAAGAAAGTTGGAATAGTGAGAATGAGTCTTGTGTAAGTCTTGCTGAAACGTTAGATCTGGAGAGAAAAGAACAAGATGTTTAGATTTTTAAATATGCTTATTGCTTGCTTTTTTACTGACTAAATGTTATTTCTATTGGTCGTTTTAAGAGTATGAACTTTTATTTGAAAATTATGATTTCTGAAATTTAGGGGTATAGTTAATATAAATGCATTTTTTGCAATACAGTTTATATTTTTTTCACTTCCGGTTTAATCGGCAATACGTCCAACTTTTTTTTTTTAAACGGAACGGCCAGATTTTTTAACACTTTTGAATGCAAATTAAAAAACTACGTTCAGGAAGTATTAAGATGTTTATTTTTATTCACAAGAAAACAGTTAAAAAATTAAAAAAGTGTCCTAATACAGAAAAAACAAGGTACCTTTGAAAAGAGTTGTTGTTTAGTGTTTGCATTCTTTTTGCCGTCACATTTGACAATTTTAAAAGCGTTTTAACTTTTGCATCGCTATAAATTTACTTATTTTAGACATTGACACATTTGAAAATGGCAGTAAAACTTACTGAATCAGAACGAATTGAGATATTAATGATGCGTGGGTACGGTGATCGTGAACGTTCTTTTGAAGAGGTTCGTATTTTGTTTAATACTGTTTATCCGGATCGTCACATTAGTAAAAGTACGGTATGCCGAACAATTCAAAAGTTTGAAGTATTTCGTCAGGTGAAGGATTTACCTAGAAGGGGACGTCCATTAACAGAAACAGTGGAAGAAAATCATCACGTGTCCACAACAGAATTAGGTCAAATTCATAAGATCTCTCAAAAATCTGCTCATAAGATTCTTAAATCAACAAGAATGTAAGCTTATAAAATGTATCCCGTCCATGAGTTAACTGAAGATGATCCAGATCGTAGACTACATTTTTGCGAAACAATGACGGAATTGATCGAGCAGATGCATTGTTTTAGATGAGGCAACGTTTTGTCTCAACGGCACTGTGAACAGACATAATTGTCGCTACTGGTCAATTGAAAATCCGCATTGGATTGAACAAGTCCATACACAGCGTCCTCAAAAGGTGAATGTCTGGGCTGGTCTTGTTGGAAACAACATCATAGGACCATTTTTTATAAGAGGAAATTTAACTGGCAACGTCTACTAAAAGTTATTGCGAAATGAGGTTGTTCCAGCACTTGCGGCCCTCTTTCCAAATGCAAACATAGCTGATCACCCTAATGCACATTTTTGGTTTCAACAAGATGGAGCTCCCCCGCCATTTTGCCCATAATGTCCGCGATTATTTGAATGAAATTTTTCCGGAACGTTGGATCGGACGTAGAGGAGCAATCGAATGGCCAGCACGTTCGCCAGATCTCTCGCCATTAGATTTTTTCTTTTCGGGGTCACTTGAAATGTCAAGTGTACAAAAATCGTCCCCATAATCTTGAACAATTGGAAGAGAGAATAGTTCAAGAAGCCAATATCGCATCACTCCAGAACAAATGCAAAATTCAATAAGAAATTTTACTGACCGTTTACATTTTTGTCAAATTGTAAATGGAGAGCATTTTGAACAATTATTGTAATCGCAACCTGAATAGACAGGTATCTTGATTTTTCTGTATTAGGACACTTTTTTAATTTTTTTACTGTTTTCTTGTGAATAAAAATAAACATCTTAATACTTCCTGAACTTAGTTTTTTATTTTTCATTCAAAAGTGTTAAAAAATCTGAGCGTTCCGTTTAAAAAAAATAAATTGGACGTATTGCCGATTAAACCGGAAGTGAAAAAAATATAAACTGTATTGCATAAAATGCATTTATATTAACTATACCCCCATACCAAATTTCAGAAATCATAATTTTCAAATAACAAAGTTATTCGACCGTTCCGGGACTTTTTACTAACGCTGTATATTATATAATATCCATCCATATGATATAATAATGTTTTTAGTCGGTAATAAGATAAATAAAATAATGCATAGGTAATGCATTGCATCGAGATATCGCTAACACCACATATTAAACGCAGGATGTGGTAATACTTTTTAAATGTGTAATCTGTAAAAACCAATTGCAGCGTAACCATAACCACTACATATTCCCAAACATAATTACTCTTGACACAATTCAATACCAACATATCACATAAAATATTTTCCGGATTCACATGCAATCTATGAAACAACGAATCTACTCTTTAACATATTAACAATAAGTATATTATTATGTTTGTCACGAATTCATTTTCAAATCGATAACTTCAACGTTCATTGCGTGCTAACAGCTACAAAGGTCGTACTACATACGTTGTACACACAATTCCTTAATCCACAACTACAGAAGAAGTAAACTCGTTATCTTAAACATCACAATAAATTGCTGTAACACTTTCGCTCCCACGACTACCTTCACTCTCGCAAGGCAACGGATTTAGCACGGATCGAAATTACTTATTCGGAGCGTGGCCTTTTTAAATTCTAACAAAATTCCAGAGGGTCAGTGGAATAAACAATTGCTCTTGACATTAAAAACGAAATCTTTATATTTCAAATAAGTTGCGTTTTTAAATGTATACATATCGTTTAAAAGGGGTCTTATGTGGGAGTGATGCAACGTTTCGTTAACAAAGAAAATTGTCAAGATAATTTTATTCTTTTTATTAAAGAATTATTTATGGTTAATAAAAATAATTGCTAGTTTTTTTTTATAATTTTCCCATTTAATTATCTAATAAATCATGGTTGTTGATTATCTAGGTCATTACGAGCATCATCCTCATCATTCTGACAAACTCTAGCCAAACAGGAACGTAATCAATAAATCTCATCGTAAGAAATATCATTTATAGCTCCTAGTACTAATTATTTACTAATCACCAATACCAAATATGTAAACTTTTGTATCGGGTTCGCAGTAAAATTAGATATACAGCTTGAAATGTAATTAATCTTGATTATTTTTCTAGAAACAAATCAGTGAGATGAATGTACACATGCATAATTCTTCAATTTTTTTTTCTCTCCTCTACTGACATCCGTGGTTGTTTTATCATTATAAGTATTTGTATACGAATAGGTGAGTTAAATGCGTTTAATATGTAAATTTATTTTCGAGTTTTAATTACACTAAAAAGATTCAATTAAAGTCTCTCGTAATTACTGACAGTTACACATCTGCACGTAAGGTAATGGGTGTTATAAATAGAAATAAACTCATCAGTCTTCTAACTCGAAAAGCACAAGATATATTCGGCCTTAAATAACACGTCCAGTTTTTATTAAGATTGTATACGAAGATTTAATTAAATAAAGCATTTTACTGAGCAATTAAATGTTTACCAATTGCACGAGCAGAACTGTAGGAATTCACGAACTGAATGTAGGACTGTAAGATATAAAGTATTAAGGAATTAAAATTATGAGGAAACTGCATTTACTACACTGCCGTGAGAAAATTAAAAATCTTTGTTTCATAATGTTTGTTGACTTAGAGAAATGAGTCTAATTAAGGAATTAATGACTGACCATGTTAGGGAATAGAACATTATAATTATGCTTACGTATGCCAATTTTCTCTTAAAATAAATATATATACCAGCACGATAATTACTAGAAGGATACCAGCCAATAGAAACAGCTATGCTTTCAACAGAAAAAAGTCTGAGAACTTCCCAACTTAATATAATTTTTTTTAGAAAGAGTTCGTAAAATAAGCAAAGAACTACAACATAAATGTGTTACAGTCATGCAAAATGTGGTCGTGCTGTCAGAACTGGTACATACGCACTCTTTTGTCGAAATTTCGAAGACCTTTCTGCATAATTGTAAGAAGAAATCTAATTGTGTTAATTCAGACGATTCTGATCGCCGAAACGAGAGAGTACACGACCAGGAAATGTCTCATGCAGTAATTCAATTGTTTCTCTGGCTGTATGACATATGGCACCGTCTCGGTGAAACCACATATTGGCCATATCAATAGCATCCAATTTCGGCAGAAAAAACTGTTATCATGTCGCGAGCACCAGTAACAGTTACTGCGTGACCAGCCTCATTTTCAAAAAAGTATGGTCGATGGTACGATGACTCCAGTCCAAAATCTGCACCAAACAGTGATACGTTGTGCACTTGTTGTTCGACAATCACAAACAAGACAATTTTGACAATTAACAAAGCCATCAAGGTGAAAATGTGCTTCATCGCTTAGGATGATTTTGCTCGAAAAATCAGCATCCGCTTTTTCATGTTCAATAATCCATTCCACGAACTCTGTTCACTGTTCATGCTTATTAGGCTTCAGTTCTTGTGTTAATTGGATTTTGTAAGCATGGAGACACAGATCTTTTGTGAGTATACACTGTAGAGAGCTTCTTCTTGAAATTTGCAATTCTTGTTCCGCCGAATTGGTGTTCACCAACACTCTCACACACTACTTCAATTTTGACATTTGAACGGCTTGTTTTTGGACGACCGGTGTGTTTATCGTCTCCAACTGATCCCTGAATTTTTCAATTAATCTTTACACAGTTTTTCAGGGTTGCCAACAATTTACTACCAAATTCAAATCTTGCGTTAATTTTAGGACCCCCAGTCACTGACCAGAGGTTTGGAAAACTTCTTCTGATAGAAAACAGTATGTTGAACATCAGAATACTAATCCGACTTGGGACCACTTTTACTTTTAATCTTCAGTAATGATATTGTCTTTACCGCTTTATTTTGTTGTTTGACTCGTTTGTAAGACTAAAGCTTGAATATGGATCTCTTTAATGGTATCCTATATACTGAATGCATTCTAAGACTGTTGAGATTGTTTAAGACGTTTTCTGAAATATCAAGTCTTGACTTTTTGACTGAAATTTGGTGGGTTTGTAGACTGATGCAGTGTAAGAACAACGGTAACTTCCATAGATGCTAAATCGCCCGTTTTCGGGGGGTGGGGCGCTCTAAAGCCAACCCTACCATTCGATATTTCCTTTAATATCTCCAAAACTATAAGACATATAAAAAAAAAGTTAAGACAAATATATAACTGTTTTATGAGTGCTAAAAGATAGCGACAATAGTTTTAAAAAAATTTAGGGGGTGGGGGTTGTTTCTGGAAAACAAAAATTATAACAGGCAAACTATTGTCCTTATCGTAGCAAATATCGAAAGGTAGGGTTGGCTTTAAGGCGTCCCACCCCCCCGAAAACGGGCGATTTAGCATCTATGGAAGTTACCGTTGTTCTTATACTGCATCAGTCTACAAACCCACCAAATTTCATTTAAATCGGTCACCACCACTTGCCTGTGTTTCCTTGTAAGTCGTGTCGAGTGTACGTTTAAACTAAATTAATAAGATCCTGTTAAAAATTGTAAATCTCTTCGTCTCGAATTTGTACTGGGAAATAAAAAATATAACAAAAAATTAAAATTCTCCCAAGTAGACCTATTGTGGCCCCTTATTGTTTAACCTGTCTTTCAGAGATATTATAATCAACGCCACAATATTGGTTACTTAGTACTGGACGATCCAAAACTTCCGAGATGATATTGTAATGTTTCTAGTGATCAGATTAGATAAACATATGTACTTGCAGCTCGGTAGTGCTTTTTATTTGCGTCTTTTTAAGTTTACAGTAATAATGTAACAACAACGTATTTCTCAATAATTCTATAATATTTTCTGTAAACAAAAATCTCGATATTGCTGAAGAGTCAAAGGCATATACTTAAAAAACAGGATTATAAAATTACTTAATAATACGAGTAATAATATAACTTCAAAACAATAATAACCTATTAATGATATTTGAATAACATAGCATTGACGTCACATTGACGTCATAATCACACGATAATGACAAGATAACGACCTAAGACCGACATTGTGTTCACCTAAGAGGGACTATCAAGTAATTAGAGACGCCGACGTCTGCGAGAGTCTGAAAGGGTTAATCTCAATCTAATTTATATCTTCTTTTGATTAATGAATGGCTACAGAATGTCAAAAGAGCATTCAAATTGGACCTGTTCTTATTGTTGATGGTTTGGACCTTAAACATCTTAAGGCTTTGTCAAAGATATTGTGGATGATAAATTTTTTACCACCAACACTCTCACACACTACTTCAATTTTGACATTTGAACGGCTTGTTTTTGGACGACCGGTGTGTTTATCGTCTCCAACTGATCCCTGAATTTTTCAATTAATCTTTACACAGTTTTTCAGGGTTGCCAACAATTTACTACCAAAAAGGCGACAAATTCAAATCTTGCGTTAATTTTAGGACCCCCAGTCACTGACCAGAGGTTTGGAAATCTTCTTCTGATAGAAAACAGTATGTTGAACATCAGAATACTAATCCGACTTGGGACCACTTTTACTTTTAATCTTCAGTAATGATATTGTCTTTACTGCTTTATTTTGTTGTTTGACTCGTTTGTAAGACTAAAGCTTGAATATGGATCTCTTTAATGGTATCCTATATACTGAATGCATTCTAAGACTGTTGAGATTGTTTAAGACGTTTTCTGAAATATCAAGTCTTGACTTTTTGACTGAAATTTGGTGGGTTTGTAGACTGATGCAGTGTAAGAACAACGGTAACCTCCATAGATGCTAAATCGCCCGTTTTCGGGGGGTGGGGCGCTCTAAAGCCAACCCTACCATTTGATATTTCCTTTAATATCTCCAAAACTATAAGACATATAAAAAAAAAGTTAAGACAAATATATAACTGTTTTATGAGTGCTAAAAGATAGCGACAATAGTTTTAAAAAAATTTAGGGGATGGGTGTTGTTTCTGGAAAACAAAAATTATGACAGGCATATCGTAGCAAATATCGAAAGGTAGGGTTGGCTTTAGGGCGTCCCACCCCCCGAAAACGGGCGATTTAGCATCTATGGAAGTGACCGTTGTTCTTATACTGCATCAGTCTACAAACCCACCAAATTTCATTTAAATCGGTCACCACCACTTGCCTGTGTTTCCTTGTAAGTCGTGTCGAGTGTACGTTTAAACTAAATTAATAAGATCCTGTTAAAAATTGTAAATCTCTTCGTCTCGAATTTGTACTGGGAAATAAAAAATATAACAAAAAATTAAAATTCTGCCAAGTAGACCTATTGTGCCCCCCTATTGTTTAACCTGTCTTTCAGAGATATTATAATCAACGCACACAATATTGCTTACTTAGTATTGGACGATCCAAAACTTCCGAGATGATATTGTAATGTTTCTAGTGATCAGATTAGATAAACATATGTACTTGCAGCTCGGTAGTGCTTTTTATTTGCGTATTTTAGGTTTACAGTAATAATGTAACAACAACGTATTTCTCAAGATTATGTATACAGTATAATACAAGGCGTTCTATAATATTTTCTGTAAACAAAAATCTCGATATTGCTGAAGAGTCAAAGGCATATACTTAAAAAACAGGATTATAAAATTACTTAATAATACGAGTAATAATATAACTTCAAAACAATAATAACCTATTAATGATATTTGAATAACATAGCATTGACGTCACATTGACGTCATAATCACACGATAATGACAAGATAACGACCTGAGACCGACATTGTGTTCACCTAAGACGGTCTATCAAGTAATTAGAGACGCTGACGTCTGCGAGAGTCTCAAAGGGTCAATCTCAATCTAATTTATATCTTCTTTTGATTATTGAATGACTACAGAATGTCAAAAGAGCATTCAAATTGGACCTGTTCTTATTGTTGATGGTTTGGACCTTAAACATCTTAAGGCTTCGTCGAAGATATTGTGGATGATAAATTTTTTGAATTCTGTTTTTCAGGCGTAATATGTGATTTGATTTTGATATTTTTTTGACAATTTAGAATGGTAGTTCAAAGGTCTGTTAGATATGAACGGCTTACAGTACCATCTTAATGAAGGAATTATTAATCCACGCAAAATGTATGTCTATTTTCAAGGTTAGAAAACGCAAAATTTGAATTCCACGATATTTATTTCGCGCAAGTAATTAAAGTGTTTAAACTACAATAAAGCGAAATAAATTCGTAAAACAGAAAACGGAAGAAATTAAAAAAAACTACGGTCTATCCTACAACCGCGTAAAATCGTAAAAATCAGTCAGAAATAAGAGGATATAAAAAAGAAGGGAAAGCAGTAAAGTAAAAGCAACAGCAGCCCGCCGCGTCGTCCTAATACCCGGGCGTCGGGAAAAAACTGTACGGATTCGCGACGCGGGGAAACTTCGAAGTATAAATAACGAATCTCTCCGTCCGTAATCCACGAATTGAGTCGTCGTCCGGGTGTCTCGCGTCGCGCAATTTCAATATTTTAATACTCCGACTTGAGGAAAAAATATATCCGCGCTGTTACACCCCACACTAACCGCCGCAATAAAAAAAAACAAAGGCCGGAAGGAAAAACAAATACAATTTAATAAAAGATAATGTACCATACATATTCATAGAGGAATTAAGCTGGCGGAATTGCGGGACATATACAACATCGAATGGAAAACGGTGTATTGGAGCGATGAATGTGTATCTCCTTATTATTGTTCGGGGAACTGCGAACGGAAAGTGGAAAACATTGAATTAGACGGCTCGGCTTTTGAAGTTTAAACAAACTCATATATGTTGTGACAACTTCTTTCTGAACTAAAAAATTTTCAAAATCCAATCTAATCTAGGAGACGCGATCTTGTCCGGATCGTTCCGGTAAATATCCGATAGAATTGATAGGGAAAATAGTAGCAATTACTAAAACATGCTCCTTAATTACAGTAACACGGATTAAGAATGGAAAACGAGCGGGTTTTATCTTATTATTGGCGCGCTGGGATTGCGAACGGAAGCGGTAACAACCGTCGAGTGAGGCGTCGGTCGTTTAGCTTTGGGGAGCGCGAGAGACACATGTGTGCTGTGCTGCACGGATCCACTGCCTCCTCTGATAAAACGTCGTTAAATAAATAAATTGGGTAGATAAGCCGCATTTAGTAAAACGAATTTATGAACACATTGAGCCGTAAATTGTATTACCCGGCTATGTGATGTACGCAAGAACCTACATATATGTATATAGATATACATATATACTACAGTTACTGTTACAGATGCGACTATCGGGCCCAACCCATTTCACTCTTCCGAATGTGTAATTGCAATCGCCGAAGATATTACCAGCCAAAAGGATTAGAAATTTTAATTGAAGACAATAATTCAATACGTACGTACACATGTGGCCGTGTTGAAATGTTAATTAAGGTTTTTATAAAAGCAAATCAAAAACTAAAATCCTTCAGCGCAAAAAAAGTAATAATTGTTAGTCTAATTATTTTACCAAGAAATCAAAATAGGCGGCTACAGTGAGTTTCTGCGGTGTTATGTGACCGTTGATGAGATATGGATCCATCACTGCACGCCGGAAACCAAAGGTCGGTCACCACAGTGGGTTTCTCTCGGCGAAAGTGCACCAAAGAAAGCAAAGACGATTCAATCCGCCGAAAAAGTTCTAGCGTTTGGGATTCGAAAGGCATCTTCTTAATTGATTATTTGGAGAAGGGAAGAACCATAGCAAGTCATTAGGGTGTATTATGGCAATTTATTGGACCGATTCGACACTAAAGTAAAGAGTAAAAGGCCACATCTAGCGAAAAAAAATCCTGCTCTATCATGATAACGCCCCGACCAATTGCGTTAGCAAAACTCGTTGAGTTATGGCACGAAGTGTTGGCCCATTCACCATATTCACCAGATTTAACCCACTGTGACCTTCCTCTTTTTCCAAACATGAATAAATGGCTTGGTGGAAAGTGGTTCACGTTAAACGAAGAAGTCTTTGAAGATAAAGCCTATTTTGCAGCACTCGAAAAATTTTATGATTTGCATTGGTTAAAAAAGTTGGTACATCTTTGAATCAAGTGCTGTGTTTCTGATACACAATGCACCCAATCGTTCTACCAAAAATAAACTTACAATAGAAAATCAGACAATCTTTGTAATGTTTCTGCCAGCAAGCGGTACATATCATGCGGATTACTAAATTCCATCAATGTTGTGGCAGGAATAAAAGATTTTAAACTTAAAAGTGTTCCATTTCATTTTTTCTTCATTAATCATGAAGTTGAATTGGTTTCATCTTTAAAGATTCAATCCCATTTTCGGTTATTAAGAAATCTACGTTTATTTATTTAACAAATGAAGTCATAGCTAATCATGAATATTTTTATGTAGAGATGGTTGTTAGCATGTCGTAGGCGCCAATACAACGTGTTTACTGACCACTGGATCAAATTTTATTACCGCAATCAGATTTCGAAGTACATTTGATCAAATATGGATTGTGCTAAATCATCATTTGGTACTTCATAAGAACGACATGGTGGAAGATGGATGCAGCAATAACAGAAAAATTAGGTTCAGAAAAGCGGATACAAATCTTTCCCAATTTTGACCCTGAGAACGAGTTATTGTTGTCTAGTCTAATGACAATGTTGAGAGGTGCTGACTAAAATCTAGACGAATTTGGAAATGTTGATCAAACATACCAACAGAAGATGATAATTTCGGAAAGCAAACTGCTGCATTTAGTTAACGTAATAAAAACAACGAGACAGATGACGAAATAGTTAAAGTTGTTTATTACAACAAAATACTATTGCAGTGTTACTATTACAGAAGAAAAAACAGGAGGCTTAAATGGAAGAGTATTCTCGTAACTTAACAGACATTTATTATTCAATCAAATTAAGCATGTACTATGTCTATAAAAACCAAGAAATGCCTGGAATAGAGGCTCATGGTATATTGTTGGAAATCACCCTGCGAACGAATGCAATGACAAATTGATATCAAGCATTAGAAACGGACCGCGTGATTTCGACCTCCCAAGTCCCGTCAGCGCAACTTCGAATGCAAGATCTAATTTGCAAAAATAAGCTTAAATAGAGGACGAGCTGTAACTACAGATTTGATGGAATGGGAAAATAGGTTTAGTTATAGTTTTAATCGTGCCTAACTACACTCACAGGCAAAATAATTCGATCCACTCAAAAAATGGATGAAGTTTGTTCGTTAATAAGTTTGATATTTTAAATTCGATTTGATTCATTTTTTTTTGCATATTGTAGGTAAATTTAAATGTAATCTATCGCATCTTTGGAATTTTAAGAAAATTTGGCGTACATCATTTTATACAGGGTGACACAAAATCTGTTTTTTTAAATCAACTTTAAAACCACATATGGATTGTCAAAGTTGCTCCACCTCGTATTTTCTTATTTTATTAACAAGACACATCATTTCTTTACAATTTCAATTTAATGAAAAGCAATTTAAAAGAAAATGAAAAACATAAAAGACTTAATACGAAGTGTTTCCTCCACGTGCACGGATAACAGCTGCAATTCGTCTTGGCATGCTCTCCATTAAGTTTTGAATGTAAGCCTGGTTGATTTGATTCCATTCTTCAGTTAGAACGTCACTAAGCTGTTGGAAATTTGCAGGTGTGGGTACACGAGATCGTATTTTCCTTCCAAGTGTGTGCCAAACATGCTCAATTGGGTTTAGGTCTGGGCTTAGAGCAGGCCAATTTCCTACTGAGGTTTCAACCTCGGCTAAATACTCTAAATATTCGCGTACAATTCAACATGCTGGCGGGCATTATCATGCATCAGCATGAAATAATCTCCGATGAACGGCGCAAAAGGAACAATATGTGGCTCTAAAACTTCTCTTATGTATCTATCGGCTGACATGGCTCCCCCGTTAATTATAACCAAGTCCGTCCGAGCTTCAAAATTTATGCCACCCCACACCATTATCGAACCGCCTCCATAACTTACTCTAGGAAAAAAATGGTTTTGAAAGAAACGTTCACCAGTTCTCCGGTAAATCCTTTCACGTCCCTCTGGTGTTCTAATACAAAATCTGGACTCATCCGTGAATAGGATGTTGCTCCATTCTTCGTTACCCCAATTTACATGTTCCTTAGCAAACCGAAGGCGTTCAACTCGATGGTGTCTCAATAACTCTAGACCAGTTGTAGCTCTCCTAGAACGCAGTCCAATATCTAACAGCCGCCTTCTTATTGTTCTATCACTTACTTGAACTTGCCTTACGTCCCCTAATTTGTTTTTCATTTGCACAGAAGTTAATTTTCTGCCCCTCAAAACATTTAACGTTATAAAGTGATTATCTCGCTCACTTGTAGATTTCTTTCGACCACAATGATTTCTTCTTGTGTATACACCAAATTCATTAAACCGTTTAACTGCTCTTTGAACTTTACATCTTGAAACTCCCAACACTCTGGCCACATAATACTGTGATCTACCATCCTGAATCAAAGCAACAGCTCTCGCTGCGTAGGTTACAGAAAGATCCATATTTTAAATTACTATTCGACAAGAAACACGTTCAAAAACGTAATTGACAAGTTTTAGATTTCACAACTGCCAGTATTTCAATACTCTATGCAAACACGATAAATTCGTAAACTTATTGTTAGTACCATAGGAAAAATGTAAAAATGTAAGATTTTTCTTAAACCCTTCTATCTTTTACAAAAATTAAGCTATTGTAATAAATAAAAAAAGAAATTATAAAGAAACGATGTGTCTTGTTAACAAAATAAGAAAATACGAGGTGGAGCAACTTTGACAATCCATATGTGGTTTTAAAGTTGATTTAAAAAAACAGACTTTGTGTCACCCTGTATAAAATGATGTACGCCAAATTTTCTTAAAATTCCAAAGATGTGATAGATTACATTTAAATTTACCTACAATATGCAAAAAAAATGAATCAAATCGAATTGAAAATAACAAACTTATTAACGAACAAAGTTCATCAATTTTTTGAGTGGATCGATTATTTTGCCTGTGAGTGTAGTTAGGCACGATTAAAACTATAACTAAACCTATTTTCCCATTCCATCAAATCTGTAGTTACAGCTCGTCCTCTATTTAAGCTTATTTTTCCAAATTAGATCTTGCATTCGAAGTTGCGCTGACGGGACTTGGGAGGTCGAAATCACGCGGTCCGTTTCTAATGCTTGATATCTATTTGTCATTGCATTCGTTCGCAGGGTGATTTCCAACAATATACCATGAGCCTCTATTCCAGGCATTTCTTGGTTTTTATAGACATAGTACATGCTTAATTTGATTGAATAATAAATGTCTGTTAAGTTACGAGAATACTCTTCCATTTAAGCCTCCTATTTTTTCTTCTGTAATAGTAACACTGCATTAGTATTTTCTTGTAATAAACAACTTTAACTATTTCGTCATCTGTCTCGTTGTTTTTATTACGTTAACTAAATACAGCAGTCGGCTTTCCAAAATTATCATCTTCTGTTGGTATGTTTGATCAACATTTCCAAATTCGTCTAGATTTTAGTCAGCAGCTCTCAACATTGTCATTAGACTAAACAACAATAACTCGTTCTCAGGGTCAAAATTGGGAAAGATTTGTATCCGCTTTTCTGAACCTAATTTTTCTGTTATTGCTGCATCCATCTTCCACCATGTCGTTCTTATGAAGTACCAAATGATGATTTAGCACAATCCATATTTGATCAAATGTACATACTTGGCAATCTGATTGCAGTAATAAAACTTGATCCAATGGCCAGCAAACAGGATATATTGGCGCCTACGAAATGGTCACGACCATCTCTACATAGCCGACTATCACCTGCCTCGGTGTTCATCTGTCACATATCTTGATATGATCCTTGACAAGAGACTGCGGCTAGATCAATAGTATACTCCTTCCTATGTGTCATCAGTTTGCTTCCACTGAGATTAAAAATCTCGATCTATTGCATCTCCTGGAGTCCTGTTCTTACCTATGGTGCCGTGTCCTGAATCTGTGCTGCTAAGAGATTAGAAGCGCGAGAAAATAAGACATTGGGAACGATCGTTAACGCCTCGTGTTTCATTAGAAGCTCGGATCTGAGAAGAGACTTAGAGATTCCATCTGAGAACCTGATCTATCAAACCATAACTCAACCAACCCACAACCAGTAAGAGGAAGAACTGAGGAATAGAGGAGCTTCACTCAGCCCTGGCAAGAGAACGAAGGACTATCGTCGATATAAATCCTTAAAGTTTATATTTTTCAATGCTCTAGTGCGATTCAGTTTTCCAATCACCAATAGCTCTTTTCTGCCCCGTCATGAAAGACGCCTTATATGTTAAAATATAGAACTAAACTTGCTGCGAAAAAGTTTGATCTTTTAAATGAGATGGTCGCTTCTTAGAGCTGTCTAGCTATTTCTGTATCTTTAAATTCAAGATTTCTGGCTTATTTTTGGAAATTTCTAGATGTATGTAATTAGAACTAAGCGACACATATAAATATATATTGTAATATTGTATATTATTTTATACTGCTAACGTAAAAGTATCCGGTGTTATAAGTAGGAGAGAAACATTCTGCCACCAATAAATAAAAAAGGAAAAAAAAAGAAGACGAAGTTGAAATAAGAAATGCTATAAAAGTCATTGTATCACACGCGCTCAATTAATTTCTGGACGAGAAACTAAGTTATTACAACGGGGCCCGATATAAAACAGACATACAGGCAATTTAATAAAACTCATCCCAATTTAATCTATTTTGATGACTGTCATTGTCTAGAGCGGAATTAGAACTTTAATTAACAACTGTGAAGAATTTTAGTCTCGGTCTGTAGACGCACACATGCGCACCGTATACACGAGGTGGCACGTTCATCTGAATTAACTGTCAGGGTTAAGTATTTAGGTGTTGTATGTATTATGTATACAGGTTGATTTTTTGATTTTTCAGTATTTAGCGAAAAACAAAATCGAAATTATAGAACATCCTCTTTACTCACAGAATTTGGAGAAGTGTGCTCAAAACACATTTGAAAGGGAAAAGACTCCAGTTAGAAGATGAGACATGGCCGTTAAGTGTTTTTGTTGATAGTATCCTTAAAGACAGCTGGTTGAACGCTGGAATTATCAACATTTTTTGGATCATTAATTACAAAGAAGAACACTAAACACTTTAACCCACTGAACACCAAACAAGTTTTAACTAAAACACCGACGCGTTTCAACAGCAATGCTGTCATTATCAAGGCGATAACAAAACTAAATTAAAATAAAATCTACAAAAACAGGTAACCTAAATGTTATGCACGGACAATCCGATACGCATAATTAATTTCCGATTAACGAAAACAATGACGAATACGGTATAGGTCCATTGTCACAGTTCATTACACATGACTTATTTTTATATATTTCTAAACTTTCGAAAACATTTAGAAACTTACAATTGTTTATTTGTCTAATTAATTTAACATTCGTATGATCGATGTTGTGATCTGTTTCAACTATGTGTTGGGCAACGCTCGATTTCTCAATTCTATTAAATCTAAGATGAGCCATATGCTCTTTGAATCTAGTTGAGACTGCTCTCCTGGTTTGCCCAATATATTTTTGATTACAATCTTTACAATTGATTTCGTAAATACCTGACTTTTCTAGAGGTTGTATTTTATCTTTAGGATTACCGATGAGACTTCGTAAACTAGTTCCAGAACTGTAAACTATTCTGAGATCTAGCTCTTTGAAGATTTTACTCAAACCTTTAGTGATAAAGGGAGCGTAAGGGAGGGTCACAACGGGTGAAGCTTTAACATCCTCTCGAAAAGTCGTAGATTCTTTCACAGTTTTCTTATAATTAAACTTCCTAATTAACTTATAGATATGCTGAGGCTGGAAACCATTACACTTGGCCGCATCTTTTATAATTTTAAGCTCTTTCTCATACCTCGCCTTGTTCAAAGGAAAAGTGAGAAGTCTGTGGACCAAAAAAAATTCAGGCTTGCCATTTTGTGTTGAACACAATGATGGGAGCCTGAAGGGATGTAGCGAAGTGTACTGGTTTCCTTTCTATACACGTCAAACTCTAATCTATTGTTATTTCTAATTACTAAAGTATCTAGAAAGGGTAGCTGACCGTTTTCTTCTCTTTCGCAAGTGAACTTTATGGTTTCGAACCGATTATTTAATCTATTGAGAAAATCGTCAATATTACATTTTTTAGTGTCAAATATAGCGAAAATATCATCCACATACCTCAACCAAACCATAGGAAAGTATTCGCTCTCAGATTCTAAGTCCTTTTCAAAACGGCTCATGAAAAGGTTAGCCAAAAAGGGCGACAAGGAGTTACCCATTGCCGTTCCTTCCAGCTGTTCATAAAAACCCCCGTTGAATTGAAAAATGTTCTGTTTCATACAGATGTCAGTTAAGCGAATATATTCCTGGACACATTGTCCACTCAAACTATTTTGAAGCAACAAGTCCTCGAGGTATGTCAAGGTGTCTGGAATCGGTACACTAGGAAAGAGAGAACTAACATCAAATGAACTCAATATTTCACCCTCCAGCAACTGAATATTTTGAATTTCTTTAATAAATTCTAACGAATTTTTTACTGCAAAACTAGGTTGCTGTATTGGCAAATTATTAAATTCATTGGTCAGCCATTTGGAAACCTTATAAGTCGGTGCGTCAATTGCCGAAACAATTGGCCTTACCGACTTGCCAGGTTTGTGGATTTTAGGTAAACAATATAATTTAGGGACAACAGGATTGGAAACATGTAGCTTACGTCTAACATCGGCAGTAACAAGGTTGTTACAAGTTTTAAACAGATTGTTGACGTCTCTAATCATTTTCGGTAAAGGATTTTTTGAAATTGACTTATAAGGGCCACTACTCAACAAGTCATTAACCCGATCATAGTAGTCCTCTTTATCTAAAATAACAACCTTGTTCCCTTTGTCAGCTTTCAAATAAAAACAATCTTTTTCCCGCAAAGTTTTAATGATTTCAATGTTTTCGGATTTCTGAGGTGATTTATAGGATTTCAAATTTTTTGAAATAGTATGTTTGCAGGCCTCCCTAACAAATTGCTTCGTGGGCTCAGGAAACCGCTGGATAGAGGATTCTATCCCGGCAATAACCCACTTAACATTCGATTCAGGAGTCTGAAAACCAAATTTCAATCCTTTATTCAAAAGATTAAGTTCCCGTTCACTAATGGTTTGCGAAGAATGATTTTCTACTATGTTAATGGTATTCATCGGAACATGATGTTTACTTACTTAAAAAACAACCTAACTTTCTTAATTTCCTATCATGAGAGAATTTCTTATTCTGAACTTTCCTATCGATTGAAATAAACATGTTCCGTTGAAAATCACACCATAGTTGATATTCAACATCATTAAGATTTAATGTTAAAAATTTCCAAAGTTGGTAAGCTTGAATCTCCAGTTTACTGCGTTTGGCAAAAAGATATTCGATTTCTGAACGCAATCTGAGAGCGAATACTTTCCTAGAGTTTGGTTGAGGTATGTGGATGATATTTTCGCTATATTTGACACTAAAAAATGTAATATTGACGATTTTCTCAATAGATTAAATAATCGGTTCGAAACCATAAAGTTCACTTGAGAAGGATTAGAGTTTGACGTGTATAGAAAGGAAACCAGTACACGTCGCTACATCCCTTCAGGCTCCCATCATTGTGTTCAACACAAAATGGCAAGCCTGAATTTTTTGGTCCACAGACTTCTCACTTTTCCCTTGAACAAGGCGAGGTATGAGAAAGAGCTTAAAATTATAAAAGATGCGGCCAAGTGTAATGGTTTCCAGCCTCAGCATATCTATAAGTTAATTAGGAAGTTTAATTATAAGAAAACTGTGAAAGAATCTACGACTTTTCGGGAGGATGTTAAAGCTTCACCCGTTGTGACCCTCCCTTACGCTCCCTTTATCACTAAAGGTTTGAGTAAAATCTTCAAAGAGCTAGATCTCAGAATAGTTTACAGTTCTGGGACTAGTTTACGAAGTCTCATCGGTAACCGTAAAGATAAAATACAACCTCTAGAAAAGTCAGATATTTACGAAATCAATTGTAAAGATTGTAATCAAAAATATATTGGGCAAACCAGGAGAGCAGTCTCAACTAGACTCAAAGAGCATATGGCTCATCTTAGATTTAATAGAATTGAGAAATCGAGCGTTGCCCAACACATTTTTGAAACAGGTCACAACATCGATCATACGAATGTTAAATTAATTAGACAAATAAACAATTGTAAGTTTCTAAATGTTTTCGAAAGTTTAGAAATATATAAAAATAAGTCATGGGTAATGAACTGTGTCAATGAACCTATACCGTATTCGTCATTGTTTTCGTTAATCGGAAATTAATGATGCGTATCGGATTGACCGTGCATAACATTTAGGTTACCTGTTTTTGTAGATTTTATTTTAATTTAGTTTTATTATCGCCTTGATAATGACAGCTTTGCTGTTGAAACGCGTCGGTGTTTTAGTTAAAACTTGTTTGGTGTTCAGTGGGTTAAAGTGTTTAGTGTTCTACTACTGCACCAAGAGATCCAGTGAAGAACTTCGAATTACAAAGAAGTGGTTTTTTTTAATTCCATATAATGTGACAGCCAAATCGAACAGAACTACTGAATTAATAATACTAAAGGATTAAGGAATTACAAAGTACCAAGCACAGATACCAAAATACAGCATTGAATGGTTATTAAGGTGCGTTCTTCTTTTATCCATTTCTATCCATATTTCACTGTCAGTTCGTTAACGTTGATCAAGCAACTTTGCAGTTATTCTATTTTGAACGTTCGAAATTTATTATTATTATTGCGATACAAATTGAGTGTTAAAATTTGCATTATACACCAGTGAAAAGCCGAATTAATTGCGTGCATAAATCCAGACGCTTGATATATACACTTTTAACAGTCGATTTATAAAATAGAATTTCTTTCTTAGGTGCATGATTTACTGCCCGCATCTAAATATAAATGACCTAAATGTTAAATGCAGCCCGATTTATTTACGTCGAATACAGAAAACATAATATATATTGTATAGAACTGACGTTAATTAGAAAGCAAACGGTCCCTGGTCTTTTATTTATTAACGTGAAAGTACGCAAATAAGTTAGTTATTTTATTTAACAAATAGATGGCGTATTTTTAAAGCTGTCAGTCGGTATAAAACAGTAAACGGACGAACAACACTTACACAATGGAAATTTATGTAAAATGCTGTTGCAAAGCAGGAGTTTAATAGGCAATAGGTTTTATAGGAGATTATAAAGTTTCTTTAGTACATTGCGAAAGACGAAATATAAATAAATTTTTATATTCTTTCTTCCGCAATCTAATTTCACTGAAACGTCGAAAAGCAAATAAATATAATGTCTTTCGAACAATAATATTAAATCCACTAGAACTAAGTTGGTTTCTTTATGAAAATAAATGATCTAAATATAGCCCAAGCGTTAAATCTATTCATAGATATTAAAAAGAAGTGTACGGAAATATCTCCAGCCAGTTACCTTCACCAATTAAACAAAAGGGACAATCGGAATTTATTTATAGATATCAACATCTTGTTAATTTCCTTATTAATACCATCTAAACATTGTATAACTTAAATGATATCGAAAGCTTCCACGCTCCGAGTCTTTGTTATAACTTTTGACAGTAATTTGTCAGCAAAAATTTGAAGGCATTGTTATATTGGGCGACTTTAATATCAGTATGTTTATTTATGAGGATAAACAAACAAGTCAAAGAAGTCCGCAACCTGGCCGAGAGTTAATTTATTTACTCTCCCTGTCCACTGTCGAGCAGTCAGCTAGGAAATGGACTGAAGTTTCCTCCGCACTCCGTGAGATTCTACACAAGGTAGAGTAGTCAAAAACAACAACGCGTAGAGTGTTCGCGTGCATTTTTGGACCTCTGTAATGAAGACAAGGATGGTGTATTGAGTCGAATTGTTACTGGAGACGAAACTTGGGTTCATCATTATGAACCTGAGTCCAAACAAGACTCCATGCAGTGGCATAAAAGGGCACAGCACCTCCCAAGAAATTTAAAGTGTCACAATCAGCTGGGAAACTCATGGCAACGGTATTTTGGGACTCGGAAGGAATATTGTTGATTGATTATAAAGATAAAGGTGTTTCTATAACCGGAGAATATTACGCTTCAATATTAGAGCGACTAAAAGAAGCCATTAAAGAGAAAAGACGGGGAAAATTGATGAAAGGTGTGCTGCTTTTGCACGACAACGCGCCCGTCCACAAGAGCCGCGTTGCGTTAGCTGCCCTGCATAAAGTGGGCTTTAAAATTGTAAATCACCCACCCTACAGCCCAGACCTGGCCCCGAGTGATTATTACCTGTTTCCGAAAATGAAAAAAGAGCTGCGGGGTAAAAAATTTACTGCCGATGATGAAGTCAAGGAGGCAGTTTCGGCGTATTTTGCAGATAAAGAGAAATCATTTTTTTATGAGGGTATAAATAAATTAATTGAAAGATGTGAAAAATGTATCCGTCTTGCAGGTGAATATATTGAAAAAGAAAAATAATTTGGTTTCTTTATTTCCACCCCTTATCCCTCATTCCGCGAATATAAAAACGTTCCCTCGTATGATATGCACGATGTAGATAATACAGCCAGTTTTTGAAAAGATCTTATCTTATTCATGCATGTTTTGAAAGTAATAAACTTCCAGTGTGCTGGAAGCTATCTATGGTAATTCAATTGCCTAAAAAAATCAACCTGACCAACACCGCCATAAGTGACAGTTTATTACTTCAAAATTCAGATGGCAATAAACAAGATACTTGTTTTGATTCTGCTGTAAACAATAGGTCACCTCCTTTGAACACAAGCAATACAGGTAATCCATTCCCTACATAGATCGAGCAAAAGTGATAAAATAAAACAGCTTTTTGTTGTTAACTCGGAACGGAAACTCTGTACATTCTCGAGAATTGTTAATAAAACAAGATCTGAAAGATGTACAGTTTCAGGAATTTCAAAAAAACTCAACAACAAAATAGTTTTTAACATGAAGGAATTCTGTTTGCAATAGAGCCACTTACACCTCTTGGAAGACGAGGTGTTTTTCATGTACAGTCGAATTCCTTCCCTAACCCGAAATTTTCTTTAACTCCAATATTTTCACAGTCCCATACGTTACCTATAAAGTTTATATATATTTTAATTCCTTTAACTCGAATTTCTCTAACTCGATTTTTTCTCTAACTAGAAAGAGATCATTCGAAATTTTGGACATAGCACTTCTCTAACTCGAAGTTGCCAAGAAACAGTAAACGACAATTCGGGGAAGTCCCTGTAATGTATATAAACTTCTGTGGAACAAGCATATCGAACTGACTGTGAATAAAGCAACAAGAGCTTTAATGATATGCCGGAATTTAGCAGGCAAAACGTGGGGATGTAACCCAAATATACTGCGATGGCTGTATACTAGTATAGTAAGACCTATGGTAACATACGGGGCAATAACCTAGTTCCAAAAGGTCACACACGTCACAACCAAGAATATCCTTGGCAAGCTGCAAAGGTTAGCATGTGTATGCATTACCGGAGCAATGGGAACCTGCCCAACCGCTGCCCTAGAGGTCATCCTAGACCTCACACCTCTACATCTAATAGTGGAGGAGTGGCCCGTGCGGCAATGTACCGACTAGCCAGGGCACGGGCGGGAGGGGTGAGACTCTATGCCAAGGAGCTTTGTCATCCATGGCGGGACTCTCCCCACTTTCGGATCTGCCAAGCGATAAAATGGTTAGGAAATATAGCTTCGAAAAGAAGAGAGTGGGAAGGATAATCCTCCACTTACTCTCTAAAAGCAAACACCATCAAATGCTTTACGGATGGGTCCAAAACTGAAAAAGGAACAGGTGTAGGGGTATTCGGGCCAGGAACCAAATACTCAGAGCCGATGGGAATATACTCCAGTGTCTTCCAGGCAGAGATTAATGCGATTGGAAGATGTGCTAAGGTGAATCTTGACAGGAACTATCGGAAGGAGAACATTGCAATCTTCTCCAGGCAGCCTTACTGGCGCTGAGTTCTAACACCATCAGCTCCAAGTTAGTTTGGGAATGCCGGGATAAACTAAACAACCTGGGCAAGGAAAACAAACTTGCATTATGCTGGGTACCAGGACACACTGGAATTAGTGGCAATGAGAAAGCTAATCTATTAGCAAAGGAGGCCGCCACAACTTCGTCTGTGGGACCGGAACCATTCTGTGGAATAGGGATGAGCACATATAAGAAAGAACTTAAAGACAGGGAAGAGGACGTCAGAGCTTCCCTCTGGCACAATCTTCCTGGTCTGAGACATTCCAAGGTATTCCTTGGAAATTTCAACAAGCAGAAAGCAAAAACCATGCTAGAACTAAACAGGAACAGATTACGCATTCTGACAGGTTTCCTTACAGGGCATTGTCACCTTGGGGAACACATGAAGAGGATAGGTCTGAAACAAAATAGCGACTGCAGGTTCTGCGGGGCGGAAGATGAAAGTCCGGAACACCTGATATCCAACTGCACAGCAATTGAAGAAATTCGCGCCAACTATCTTGGCAAAGGCGTTATAGACGAGGAAGAAATACCCTCTCTGAAACCATCACATCTGTTACAGTTTATTAAAGCTCTCAGGCTGGATGGGGAGCTGTGACTGCGGGCAAAACCCAGCAGCTTACACCTCATGTAAGCGGGCATAATAGACCCACGGTCGCGGTGCAATATCACCCTTATATCTAAATCTAAATCTAATATAATGTGGTATTTGAGTGGTGTGCGAAAACCCAGTATACTGCATCCATTCGTTCGTTTTGGCAGTATTTGTTCTTTTAATTAATATGTTTCCTCGACGCAAACTTAAAAGTTTAACTATTAAAAATTGTTTTAAAAAGGCTGGTTTGGTAAAGAAGATGATGAAGAAGATATGACACCGCTTTCTCAGTTAAGAGAGAGATTACGCGATAAAGAAACTAAAGAATTGCTTGCTGAATTAAAGCAGGACTGTCAAAGATGTACAGAGTTATTGAAAATTTAAATTGTTCTTTCGATTCTCTTCGTGAAATGGGCACTCATCTTTTAACGACAGACAATCCCACAGACGAAGATATACTTGAAAGTGTATCAAATATTGTGAATGATTAAACATTAGAAGAAAGTGATGAAGAAATTGTAAAAATTCCATCACATATAGAAGTTCTACAAACATTTAAAACTAAATTATGTGGGAATATGTGTGTATATATCTGTATAGGTTTCCACGGTCGAGTGGGACATAGGGAAAATACATGTAAAATCGGTTTTCGGTGAATATTATCTCCCTAATACTACTTCATCCAAATTTAAGTGCCGAATATTATAACTGGGTTAACAATGAACATTTCCACAATCATAGTACAAAGAAAGTCATTTTAATAAAGGCAAAAAAATTATTATTTTTAAACCTATTGTACGTGAATTCCTAATAAGGCTTTTAACACGTTAGTTAGTGCAAGTGGCCGTGGCGCAGACGTTCACGCGACGCCTTAATAACTTAAGGCACAGATTGTTTGGGGTTAGAATCCGAGAAATGAATTTTATTTTTTATTTTTTTTTAAATCTTGATTAAGTTTTGTTGTTTATTTTGACAAATGATTCGTCGTTACTAACAATTAAAAATCGAATAATATAATAGCACGTGATCATTTTTGTTATTGTAATTTTTATAGTCTTCAAAATCTCTGATTTTTGTAGTGTTATTGAATTTGTAGCATTATTGTTGGTGATAAAAAATAAAATGAATCTGCCGGGATTCGAACCCTAAACAATCCATGCATTTGCGTTATTAAGCCGTCGCGCGAACCATTGCGCCATGGACGCTTGAACTAAGTCACGTATTAAAAGCCTTATTAGGAATTCACGAACAATAGATTTAAAAATAATAATTTTTTGGCTTTATTAAAATGACTTTCTTTGTACTATGATTGTAGAGATGTTCATTGTTAACCCAGTTATAATATGTGGCCCTTAATTTTGAATAAAGTAGTATTAGGGAGATAATATTCACCGAAAACCGATTTTATATGTATTCTCCCTATGTCCCACTCGGCCGTGAAAACCCTGTATGTATTGTGTTTACAATATTATTTTTTTCATCAACATGTTTGTAAACATATGTTTGGTGTTTCAAGTTAGAGAATTCGGCTGTATATATTATTGACTAAATGTAAATGAAAGGCATTACTTTGTAATTTTATTATACATATACAGGGTGTGGCACGAAGAGTTTTGATTACAAGTTTTTAGGAATGCAGTAATAGGCTAAATGTAAAATTTTATCAGATTACACTATCAATAATGCTGATTTTAAATATAATATCTTCACGAATAATCTACTTCCGGTTCACAGGAAGTACACACCTACTCGCTTATTTTAAATAGAACATGGTATTTTTTATTTCACTTTTAAATTCTCTATCAAATTTTGAGTAAATTTCATGCACCATGTTCTATACCAAAAATTAATAGTTTTTGAAATATTTCAATTTTTTTTCATTTTTCTAGAAAAGCACAGTCCCAAATAAATTACAATAAATTTCTAACAATTATAACTCGCTTCTTTTAAATACAACAGCCTGTATATTAAATCAGTTTTCAATTCCTATCTCCATTCTCATTTAATTAATGATTTAATTAATATTGCTGAAATCACCCTGCAAGCGAATGAAAATGGATCAAGTATTAGAAGCGGACGACGTAGGTTCGACCCCTCCAGGTCTCGCCAGCGCAACTCCGAATGCAAGATCTAATTTCATTGCAATTCGCATCTCGACCTTAGACTGCTTAGTAGATCAAGACATCTAGTTAAGATCGGTATCTCCTGTACCGACCTGTGTTGTGTAGTATCCGTCAGCAGAAGCCGACAAGATGTCAGTCATTATAACCGGAAACAAAATGTCAGAGTGCGGCATGGAGGTCAACAGATGAACACAATCAAGACGATGTTGACCGTTTTCTTCGATTCAAAGGGAATTGTTCACAGTCAATTCATTCCTGAAGATCAGACTGTGAACGCAGAATACTACAACGATTGTGAGTCAGAATTTGACGAGTTCAGTTGGAATATCGAGAGCCAAACAGTTGTTTTTTTTTTTGCTTCACGACAACGCACCAATCGCACAAACGAGAGCGTATTTTTATATTGTCTGCCTAGCCATGAAAAAAAGCACATAAGAGAACAGAAAAACATATTTTTCTAGATAACTCCCTTCAACACTAATATGTACTCTTATTCGGTAACTCCGCAAAATATTCTTCAACAGCTTCTTTGAGCTGTTCATCAGAAGCAAAACGCTTTCCCCTGAGATGCTTTTCTAAATGTTTGAATTAGAAGAAGTCTGACGGAGCTAGGTCAGGTCTATAAGGTGGATGCCTTAACTCTATAAACCCACAGTCATTGATTATTTGCTGAACTTTGTCGGCAACCCGGCAATTGCCATGCAGTAACAAGTTTTTTTTCTGGATAAGAATTTGTTTCCGTAGTCCCTGTTGGCATATATTCAATAAGCAAGACTCCTTAAACATCCCAGAAGACAGTTACCATCAGTTTTTTTTTTCAGAAAATTGTGTCTTGGCCTTTTTTTGGTGGTGGAGAGCTCACTGCATGGATTCTTGTTTAGTAGGAGGGTCCCAAGTCTCATCCCCGATAATTCAAGATAAAAATGTTTTGTCCCTCTCCAACTCGGACAAATTTTCTTGAGAAACTTCTTTTCTGTACAGTTTTTATTCAAGTGTAAACAATCTGGGTATCCACCGTGCGAGACCTTCTTCATACCCAAATCCCAACATTTTGAGGACACGTGTTTCAGATATACAGACTTCATTGGCAATAACAGAGATCTTTACACGCCAATCTTTCAGTACCAAACTTTCGACTTTTCGCACAATGTCTTCAGTTCAAGCGTCAACAGGTCGTCCGGTCTTTGGGTAATCATTGATTGACAAGATAGAGTTTAACAAGATGGTGCATCTTCCCCATACACAGCAACCATTTTTTCATGAATTGCTTTTGGACCATTACCTTCTTTTGTCAGGAACTTACGCTGCGATGTTCAACCTTAGTTTCACTCATTTTATCGAGAAGTAGACCATCGCAAATCTCTCTAAACAGCACAAACTAAACACAACATAGCACATGTAGGTACTTCCAACAGTGACAGCAATTTTTCCATAAGTTGTTTGACATCATCACTCTTTTGTTTCATAGCTAGGTAGATAACGT
The DNA here is from genome assembly GCA_023690525.1 of Holotrichia oblita. Taxonomy (NCBI): domain Eukaryota; kingdom Metazoa; phylum Arthropoda; class Insecta; order Coleoptera; family Scarabaeidae; genus Holotrichia; species Holotrichia oblita. The sequence continues at coordinate 175,581,394 of CM043017.1, forward strand.
AAAAATACGCCCTCGTAATAAACGCTTTGTATTTTCTTTTTCGACGGGTCTCATTGGATCTGGGGTAGACTGTGTATAAGTACAAATAAAAACATTTTTAGTGTCTTCTGTACAATTAATATTTTGTTAATTATCTTCTTCTTGCGTCAGAAAAACCTAAAAACACACGTGATACTAAAATAGCATTCCTTTCAACGAGGCAGACATAACAATTAGTATCACGATAATAAATATTGCATTTAATTGTATTTAAACATCCAATATCAATAGAACTTATTAGCTCGATTTTAAATATAGTAACTGTAAACGTAATAAATAATCGACATCATTGCAATAAATTCTCACAAAAGATTATAATAATCACTACGTCTGCTGAGATCCGTTATTTAGAACGTTAGTAAATCTTTTATACGACGCAATTTACTGCAATCATTAACTTGAATATCGCACAGCACAACAACTGGAACAATAATTATCCATTAATATTGGATACGGTATAAATTAATAAAGCCCTCATCGAAATCCGAACCGTTCACATTTACACAGCAATAAACATTTTAGATATTACCTACGGGCAATTAAGTACTTGGTATTGCGAGTGCAAATCGTAGGTATCGCATTCGGTACATCATTCGGCGAAGCCATCGGGAAGAACGAAAGAAAATCGTTCGCTACGAGAGCGTTCAAAAAAAAATAAAGGAAGAGGCGAACAGATTAATTCCGTAATTAATTGTCGAAGATGACGATTTATTAAATTTATAAGGGGAAGTTGTAAGTGCGTGATAGTGGCCGTCGATTAGACCAGCGCTCGTAATATAAGACGGAAAGGTCGGAATTAAGATTTTTATTAAGATACGAGAGGCAACGGGAATCAGTAACGAAGTGTGAAATGAGAGTGTATTATGTTTGAACATTGATTATATTGGAACGTAATATTAGTATTAAACGGCACGTGATTGGACCTCATTCACTGCTATGCCAGATTAATAATTTTATTGTACGTCTAGAATATAATAATATATATGGGAACGTTACATATTGCGTTAACTAATTCGAAATAAATAAAACAAATTAGTCATAAAAATATATAGTCTTTATAAAAGGATAATTGCTAATAACGTTTTTCAGAGCGTCCTCATCAACGCACAAAGATGATTCACAAGAGAAATTGCCGTAATGTCGTAAAACTTAAATCACCAGCTGGGATAACCTTTAGTTAATATTTTATCATACTAATCGGCTGTACCTCAAAAGATTTTAATTTACTATTATTATATACAGGGTGATTGGTGAGAATGGCCTATTAAAAGTATTATACAAACGGATCGGAATTTTAAAACAAAATTTTGCAGTTGGATATGGTTGAATATGAACTATCACGTGAAAATATTTTAGAATAAATATCACTTCCGGTTAACCGGAAGTGGGCATCAACTTCGATTTTTTAAATAGCATGCTATAAAATAAATTACAAATTCAGCTTCTATGATAAATTTTACACATATTTCATGTATCATACCCTATACCTAAATACCATTCCTTCTGAGTTATTCGTAATTAAAGAAAAAAGTGACAGATACCGATCTTACTTTATAGTGATATTACTTCACGTAGGAGTAAATGAGGCGAATGAAATTTTGCATACGCACAGCTGATATTATGTAGTTATACAGCATTTGAAGTTTTTTTCTGTAACAATATACAGGGTGTTTAAAAACTTAGTTGCTTATAAATAAGTTCAATCCGCGAAAAGTAGATTTTCTTAAATGGAAAGGTATATATTTTATTAGATATTATGATTCTACAAAATATTCTCTTTGAATCCGTATTAGGTGTTCCTATACCTAAAATGTAAGGTTAATAAGTTATAACGATTTAATTAAGCTCCGTACCTAAAATGCTCAAATATGTCAATTTACAGAAGCAAGTGTGCTTAGCTCATGTGTTTTACATACTTACTTGCCACTTATTTTGACGTCTGTCATTTTGTTAATCGTATTTTCGAAAATTCTTCCCATTGAATTATAGGAATAAGGGATCCTTTAGGCGAATAACATCAAATGATTAGCAAGAATTATTTGAATACGTCTCCGAATATAGAATGCCTCAATAGAAATGGTTCCCATGTCGAACCATTTAGATAACTTATTTATTTGTGTTATTATTATGGTTGTTCTTATAATTTTTCTACTTATATTATCTTTTTTATTTTTTTAATTTTACCTAATTTGTTATTAGTAATTATTTAGACCTTTGATGTAGATTTACTTTATGTTGATTATTCAAATACCAATTGTTGGGAGTATCTAGGAGAATTCTTAGATAATCTAAATTTTTTACTTATATTGTTACACGTTGGGTTTTACTTTACACTTTGGATTCTACTTTTATTTTAGATACACAAAAGACTCTTCAATCAACTAATATTTCATTGAGCATTGAGTAAAAACACGTTCAACAAAATGTTTTCTTTTGGACATACTACTTCAACTGTTTTTTAAATATCTGCCTTCTTAAATAATTATAACTGTTATTATTACTTAACAGGTATTGTTCTTTCATCATTGTTCTACGAACATATCGGTCGCTAAAACTTTTTATATTTTAAAAATTCTTAGAAATTTTTGCTGATCATTGCTTGTAAATGTCGGTATCTTTCACTAAATGTTTGATACGTCTATTTCACTATTTGATTACATTCACTATGCATAATAAATAAATTCATGATTACCTGATGATTTGATCTATTCTCAATGCTAATCCATTCTAACGCTTCTACTGAGAAAAATGTAGTGCACAGAAACGAAAACAATGTTATTATAGAGGTAAAATAAAAATTGTAAAAAAGTACTAAGATAACAATATGTTTTGTAACAAATAAAATAATTTTTTGTTGTTATAAAGTATCGCATTGTTTACCCTAATTATTGTACTGGTGCAGATCTATTTCCCACAGTGTACGCGAGAACAACTAACTAAAATGACAGACGTCAAAATAAGTGGCAAGTAAGTATGTAAAACAAATGAGCTAAGCACACTTGCTTCTGTAAATTGACATATTTGAGCAATTTAGGTACGGAGGTTAATTAAATCGTTATAACTTATTAACCTTACATTTTAGGTATAGGAACACCTAATAGGGATTCAAAGAGAATATTTTGTAGAATCATAATATCTAATAAAATATATACCTTTCCATTTAAGAAAATGTACTTTCCGCGGATTGAACTTATTTATAAGCAACTAAGTTTTTAAACACCCTGTATATTGTTACCGAAAAAAACTTCAAATGCTGTATAACTACATAATATCAGCTGTGCGTATGCAAAATTTAATTCGCCTCATTTACTCCTACGTGAAGTAATATCACTATAAAGTAAGATCGGTATCTGTCACTTTTTTTCTTTAATTACGAATAACTCAGAAGGAATGGTATTTAGGTATAGGGTATGATACATGAAATATGTGTAAAATTTATCATAGAAGCTGAATTTGTAATTTATTTTATAGCATGCTATTTAAAAAAGTCGAAGTTGATGCCCACTTCCGGTTAACCGGAAGTGATATTTGTTCAAAAATATTTTCACGTGATAGTTCATATTCAACCATATCCAACTGCAAAATTTTGTTTTCAAATTCCTATCCGTTTGTATAATACTTTTAATAGGCCATTCTCACCAATCACCCTGTATACAACGTGACTCATAAAAATTGTATCCTACAATTAAAAATTCAGTAATAAATAGAACCTCGTAAATGTGACTTAATACAATAGGTGATTCCACATACGTAAATTGCTCATTTAAATTAGAGATTATTTATCTCAATTTTATTTTTAATTGCAACATGGTATCAAGGATAAACCCTATCACAACGCATTTCTATATCTGTACATACTTATACACACTGAATCAATCGGTAATATGCTTAACAGCTGAGTGCAAATAAAATATCTGACTAGCGATAATAATTATAATTCCTATGTACGAGGGCACTTCAGATATTACTGTCCCTGATATAGAATGAAACGACGCCGACGTTTACACACTTGGAATAACGGTGGTAAAGAGCATTGTCCTGATGAAACAGCACATCACGTCTGAGTTATACTCTCCTTTTTTATTTGATGGAATTAACCAGTTTTGAAATTAACGTAGTATAATATTGCCCAGTTATAGTCTGACCACGTGGTAAAACGTCCATAAGGTTAATTCCTTCAGCATCCCAAAAAAACTGTGGCAATCTTTCCCGCAAACGCTGTTGCACGATATTTTCGAGAGGATGGCACCCGTTCCATGCTCTGCCCTTTTGATTCAGGATCATACTGGTGAAGCCAGGTTTCATCTACAGTAACGAATCTTGCTACGAAGTGTTCATGATCTCGGTTGGTGATGGCCAAATTTGTCACTGAAGTAACCTATCGAATGCGCTTTTGCTCTTGCGTCAACATTTTCAATACCCATCGTACAGTCACCTTTTTAAGACCTAATTCTGTATAGAAAATGGTTTCTACGCTACGTCTTGAAAAGCCACAAGTCTGCGCTATGAATGTTTCGGGATCATGGGCCCATCATGGACCAAATTAATGTTTTGTTTTTAATGTGTGGTGGGTGCTTAGTTGCAGTGACTCCGTAAGCTGTATTACTTGTCTGGCTATCACTGCAACTCTTGCGGTGTAGTTTAGTGTGTGTAAGTTGTGTTTAAATGGCTTTGTGACAGCATCATATCGCCTTTTATGATGCCGCGCTGTTAATCACTGCTCCCAACAGCGAATGGCAAGTCGATCCGGGATTAAACTCTCTGAAAAAATGTCACCGTCCCTCCAGAGAATTGAACCCCGGCACCTATCGTCCTCTCACAACAATAGTCAGCCGCCTAACCACTGCGGCCATCGACCCGTTCAAGAAGAGTTTGCCAAGAACAGTTTTCGGCCGTTCAACACCAACACGTTGTTCATAGGTCTCTCTCAAGACCGAGTTTAAAATCCCTTGCCCAATTTTTCACCACCCATATACAGTGGAACTTCTCTAACTCTCTCCAACTTCGACTTAGGCATACCTAACTCGACATTTTCGGGGAATTGCGGAATTATCTCTTGGAATCAGCAATATGAACAGGCAGAAACGTGTGCTGGGTGCTTTCGGAAGTGCAGTTGTGTAGTACGCTAATCATAATACGCTATCGACAATTTTAAAAAATAAGGACAAACTTTTGGAAAGAAAAAATGATACGTTTAACAATAAACGAAAAAGGTTTAAAGCTTGTGCTAATGTTGATATTGACGAAGCAATGTTCAAGTGGGTTACTACCGCACGTGCTAAAAATATTCCTCTTTCGGGGTGTTTAATTAGAGAAAAAGCGCAACAATTTGCCGCTGCCTTGGGGCGGGAGGAATTGTCAGCCAGTATAGGCCGGTTGGATAAGTTCAAGAGTCGACATAATATCGTCCAAATGTCACTGTGCGGTGAAAGTGGTTCTGCAAATTTTAAATGTGGTGAAGAATGACAAAAAAATGTTTTACCGACTTTAATCAGCCAGTTTTCTTCAAATGTTTGCCCAGCAAGCCCTTGCATTTAAAGCACAAAAATGCTTTGGTGGTAAAATAGCAAGGAAAGAGTAACGGTTATGGTTGGGAGTAACATGAGTGGTTGTGAAAAGCTAAAATTATGTTATTGGCAAACCAAAATATCAACGTTGTTTCAAGGGTATAAAGTCACTGGAAGTGGATTACGAATATAATAGAAAAGTGTGGAAGACAAGTGAGATTTATAAAAAGTGGTTATTAAAGCTTGATAAGCAGAGCAGAAGAGAAAACTTTTGCTGTTCGTTGACAACTGTCCGGTGCACCCCAAACCCGTAGCAGGAAAACTGAAGAATATTAAATTGGAATATTTTCCTCCTAATCTAACCTCAATATTACAACCGATGGACTAGGGACTTATAAAAAATCTAAAGCAACATTACAGAAAACGGATTATGAAAATTTTGGCTCATTGGGAAAAGCCAACATTTCCTTCAATTGTTTCTTTACTTGATGCAATTAAAGATCTAACCAAAGCACGGAATAACGACGTAAAGACGCAAGCAATTGCAAATTGCTTCAGAAAGGCGGGCTTTGGTAAAGATGATTTAGTGCAGGATGCTAACGACTGGGATGAAGATGATATCGTTCCACTGTCTGAATTAAAAAATTGGTGGGTCTTATACAGAATTGCAATAAACACAAATGATGTTGAATTTGAGGAGTATGTTCATGTTGATCATGATGTGTCAAAAATGGATTTCCCAAATGATGAAGACATTTTAGAAAGTGTAATACAGCACCTTGCTCCTAATGAAATAGGCAAGTTTACCCATCCATGATTTCTATGTTCCAAAATGCCAAATTTTATTATTGCCTTAGACAGGTACAGATGAAGACGAAGATATAAATGAACACCAGACTGATAAGGAAATTTTTTGGAATAACGATTTTGATGTCTTGAAATATCCCCAAATTAAGAAGTTTTGAGCCAAAATGACTAATGTCAACATTATTGTTAACTCCATGACACGTCACAGATATTTTCAGATTCGGAGAAATTTAAACGTTGTTATTGACGCTGATGTAGCTGAAAATGAAGATTTTTTCAAATTCGCCCTTTAATTGAAAGAATTAGAAACTCCTAAGGCTTAATTTTAGACTTTTAACTATGCTAGGGTAAAAATAAAAATACATGTTTACATAACGAGGTAACTAATCTGGGTGTTGGTCCTTCTGCTGTGATAAGATTAGCCACAACATTGATAGACTCTTCTCTACGACCATACCTCCACTAGAATACATGTTGAAGAAAAATTTATTCGTATCTGGAACAATAATGAAATCCAGAGTACCCAAACCAGTTCATTTAACCTCGGTTAAGATGATGTCAGATCTGATGGAAAACTTGTAATTGTTCAGTGGTAGGACATAATATCAGTAGTCTCAGCACCAATCTATCTCTACTATCGGACGGGAGTCAGAAGTAAGAAGTGGACAGTCAAAACCATTTTGGACTTATTCCATATTGCAATTGCCAATTCTTGGATACTTTACAGGGATGATCGTAAACAACTTGGAGATGGCAACACAACCAATACGAAGTTTCTCGAATTTAAAATAAGTGTCTGAGTTATTGCTTATGAACACAAATACCGAAAACGACTTTCCTTCACTCTCACATTACTCCTTCTCCGTCGAGCTACTCAGCTCACCTAGTTTGAACAACCAATTCACCTTGTTTCCAAACTAATTCGAGGAAGGGACACTAGTGAAAGGATGGGGAGCAAAATCCTCATATTAAATCAAAGTTCCAAGAATTAGTTTAAAATTTAAATTTTGAAAAGTAAACGATCGAAATAAAGGTACTGTTATTTACTAATATTTTCGTTCGTGTGGACAATTAATAAGAGACTATGAGCCCTCGAAACAATTATCCCGAATGACTTAATTAAGTCTTGTAGTGTTTGGTGTTACCGATTTTTAACTGTAAATAAAATCTTGTTTAATCTGGACAATCATTAGAGCCACTGTGACATTAAGATGTTTAATAATAATAATAATAATAATAATAATAATAATAATATTATATTTACTGTCTCAAATTACATATGTAACATAGACATTGTCAATAATATATAAGACAGATTGAAGCTACACATTTTAAACTAGTAAAATCAAAATACATCTGTTCTAAATAAAAATATTAAAATCAATTACATTAGGGAATTAAAATTTCTAAACCATTTACGGAACTCTCCGAGCCAAGTATTCGTCAGCATTGTAAAAACAGTGAGTCTGAATATATGACCTCACAAGACTTTTAAATGAGTAAAAGGTAGTCGCATTTCTTATTTCGGCGGGTAAAGCATTAACATAAATGATGCAAGTATAATTCGGACTATGCTCATAGAGACTAGTCCTGTGGAGAGGTACATTTAACTGGTTCCTACACCGTGTCAGCATATTACTGTATATGTCTGAATTTTTTACAAATTTAGTTTCATTTCGCTTATAAAATATTAATATTTCATACAAGTACAGCGACCATAAGGGCAGAATTCTTAGTGCCTTAAATATGGGACGACAAGAATCTCGAGCTGGTACCCCCACCATGCATCTTAGAATTTTTTTCTGATATATAAAAAGTCGATTAACGGACCTTGCACGTCCCCAAAAAATTATTTCATAACGAAGCCTGGACTCTACATAGGAGAAGTAAAATATTCGAAGAGTATGTATGTTTACAGTGGTCCTTAAATTTCTCATACCAAAATATGTAGAAGATAATTTCTTCAGGAGCATAGAGCAATGCTGCTCGAAGCGAAGGTGAGAATCCACAAATAATCCCAAAAATTTTACATGATCGCTCTCAGGAATAGATTTACCTTTGTATTTAATATAAGGGCTGCTATTTGTATTTGTTGCTATCCGAAACTGCAACACACCTGTTTTCTCTGCATTTAGCACGAGACTATTATTGTTACACCATACAGACATATTGGAGAGAACTGTATTTGCTTCAACAGATACTAACTCAGTAGAAGTGTTAGTAACAATACAATTAGTGTCATCAGCATACTGCGACAACACACATGGGGAAAGTGATAAATTTAAATCGTTTACATACAACAGGAAGAGCGTAGGTCCAATAATAGACCCCTGTGGTACACCACAAGAAGTACTTATACCGGAAGAATAATATTCACGTGTCAAACCCTCAAAACAACCATGAATGGCTACGTATGACTGCCTGTTGGTAAGATATGATTTGAACAAGTCAAAGGAGTACCACGTATCCCATACTTCCCCATTTTTGACAACAAAATATCGTAATTCACTGTATCGAATGCTTTACTTAGATCAAAAAACAAGCCAATTACACTGTTTCCTTTGTCCATCTCTCGATATATATGATCCCGGCCATGATATATAGCATCGGAAGTTGATCTCTCCTGCACATATCCAAACTGATGTTCTGAAACAATGTTCCTATCCCTAAGATAATTAACAAGTCTGTTATTAATAATTTTTTCAAAAATTTTTGCAATTGCATTTTGAATAGCAATAGGTCTGTAATTGCTGGCATGGAACTTGTTTCCCTTCTTATATACCGGTATTACCTTGCTAATTTTTAATTTGTCCGGTAAGATACCCGTTACAAGACAATTGTTAATTATATCAACTAGTGGTCTAGATATATATGGTGCGACAGACCTCAGAACGAAGCAAGGCACACCGTCCATACCAGAAGAATGCTTATTACCTGTCTCAAATAAAATACGCTCAATTTCATTTTCATCGGTAGGATTAAGGTAGAATCCCTCACTAACTGATGGTATTTCCTGTCCAACATCAACAGTTGCTGTCATAATATTGCTAAAATTATAAAAAGTTTCGGCAAACATTTTACAAAGTGAGTGAGGATTAGTTATGACATTACCACCTCCATCATGCAGAGTTAAAAACTTAGAATCATTATTTGATGAATTAGTTATTTGATTAATCACATTCCACGCAGTCTTACTCTTGTTACTGGAATTAATAATTTTATTTTCGTAGAATAATGTTTTCGTTTTATTTACGAGATCTTTATACTCTTGCTTTTTAGCATTATAAGCATTTAGAAGAACAAGATGTTTATTTGTCTTGTATAACTTATAAAGGTCGCGGAGTTGCTCAGCCTTACAAGCCAATTCGGCGGCATACCAGTCAATACTTGGCTTATGAAGAATTTTGAACTTTTTTAGTGGAAATGCAGAATTAAAGTAATATAAGAATGTATTGTAAAAAACATCAAATTTACTCTCATTAGAACATAGTACATCATTCCAATCCTCAGCAGCTAATAGTGACTGAAACTGCAACACATTAGCGTCAGTAAAACAACGCCTATATTCCATTAATGAATCAGGTTCCTGACAATTCTCAATTTCAAGCAGTTGGAAGTGATGATCAGAGAGAAAGCATTCCTCAGATGTACAAATAAGTTTATCGTTTAGGTTGTTCCCAAAGATATTATCAATTAATGTAGATGAGGTGGGGGAAACTCTTGTTGGATTCAATACATAGGGTGTAAGATTGAAGCAATCAAAGACAGTGATTACGCTATTAGTCGGTTCCGTTTTCTCCAAAAAATTGACATTAAAGTCGCCGCAAGTAATTTGAGTTTGACCCACCTGTGCTATTTCATCAAGTAAGTCAAAAAGACAATCATTAAAGGTAGTTAAATTTCCAGAAAGCGATCTGTACAAACACACGACACAATACTTATCTGCACCTTTAGTAACTCTAGCACAAGTATATTCAAAATGTCTCTCCATCGCCTGAACAGAACAGCATAAAGTACTTGCATCAATATCATGGCGAACATAAATCGCTACACCGCCACCTTTAAGGATTTCCCGAGCATAAAAATTAATTAATTTATAATTACTAATTGAAATAGTTTGAATCTCGGCATCTGTTAACCAATGTTAAGTTAAACATAAAATATTTGGAAAATCTTTTGCAGCCAATAATGCCTCAAGATAAGGAACCTTATTTCTTAGACTACAAACATTGAGATGAAATATCTTAAACTTGACTATGGAGTTTCCGGATTTGGTATTTGATTCAGAAAATTTGATTGGATTTTATGTTGTGGGTTCATAGTATTTACAAGATCAATCCTTATAATATTATCAAAATTCACCCATCGGGAAGCACAATTTACATAATTATAATAAGTCTCACAAACATAATGCAAGATTTTTTTCTTATTCGATAATTTCAAATGAAAATTAAAACATTCCCCGATGATGCTGTATATATCAATATAAATAATATTTCCAAATGCACAGACAAGTTTATAAAGACTGTGATTAAAATTATAAGCTAGCCTATTGTAACCTATTTTATTTTTCCAATAAGGAACTGAAAAGAAAACTATATTTGTATGTGTAAGAGAGTTGAGCAATGTAGACATTCTCTTCTTCTGCAAAGATAAACCACGTAGAACATCATTGGTCCCAGCACACACAAAAACATAGTCGGATGCAGTAAAAGATTGTGTGAGATTGACTATGTCTTCAATCACGTCTTCAAACAGAGCGTTGGGTTTAAATAGAGACTGAACGGAGTGGGCTGTTCCAAAAATATCCATTGCAACCCGAGCTATACCTCGGAATTGGCTATCCCCAAGAGAAGTATTCTCGATGGTTTCCGGCAAGCAGAAGGTTCTATATGGTGAATGGGATGACAAGATTTTGCCCCGCCATTGGTTTCATGTGCGAATATACCACGCTGTTGTACAGATTCTGAAGTCATGTTCATCATACTGTGTTGGGTGACTACATCACACTGTGTACCACCTGCATATTCAGATTCAGTGTCGGTTTGTGTTTCAACATTAGTGACATAGTTCTTACTATTCAACTTGGTAGTAAGTTTACCGATAGTCACATGTACACATCACACCTTATCTCAACTATTACAATTCTAAACAAAATGGAGTGCGACTGCAGCCACAAGCTGCAGCAACTTGACGTATCCTGTTTCGAAGAATTTAAGGCACATTGTAACAGGGTAATGAATTGCTAGTTCTTAAGCCACTCTTAAATGCCACTCACTATCTATAATAATCTTCAATTGACTGAGAAGGCATTCTATGATATCACCTTACAATCCAGAAGCATAAAACTACAAAGCGAAAGAAAGCAGAGGAAATCATAGTTGATGATTTGTTCGATGTCATGACTCATTATGCCAATTAAAACCATCTTAAATTGTTTTAAAAGATTGATAAACCATCGAGCTTAAAAAAATGAGCTTTAACGTCTAGTTAATTCTAACTGTATTCATTATTTATGCATTCATTCAGATCCCTTCTTGTCCGACTATCTGAGGTACAACAAAATTTCTTCTGACAGACAAAAGCTTGACAGCGTCATAAGACAGCTATTAAATTCGTTAAGGCAGTGAAATCGTTAGTGCACATGTACACCTATACATTATACATAATGCATACCTTGCATATATACATGTGTGAGTTTACCACAGTAAGCATTTTTAATTTGTACCGGACGTCAATTAAATTAAGCATTGAAGGCATATAAACCGTCCCTCATTGTAACTTACAGTAGTCTCTTTCAGTGGTAGACCACAATGGCACGAAAATATGCAACGTAATCTATGGTTAATTGTTACTAAATACCACGTTTTATAGTAACCATTGTCTAAACGGTCTACGACAGATGAGGTTCTATAGCTATGTATGTATACGTTTAAACGTATGTATGAGGAGTTGGTAAGTAACGCCAAGCTAAAACCAGTTTGGAAACTGCTTCCCCGTCCGCGTTTGCAAGATATACCTACTCATTGTCACAGAAGAAGATGCGGACCTCGAAAGAAGTTCTTTCGTCCCCGTAATTGCTTTTTTGCTTAGTTGAAGTTTAGAATGTATTGCAAATTAAATCGTTAAATACTCTTACCATTAAGAGTTTAATGGATTTATTCAGGTTTTACAGTCGAACCTCTTGTATTATAATAGAGTGTAAAAACAAATCAATAAAAACGGGTACAGAATACCTAAATAACTTTAAAGACACTATAAATATGAGTATTAAACATCTGTTGTCTTATAATAACTAATTCTAATGAAAATGGGCAAAATTGAGTACCTAGCCGTCATTAAATATTTGCAATATACCAACGCAAATGAAAGATGACTTGGACGCTGTATCCGGGGACTTTGCACCAGCTTTTACCACAGTGAAATTTTGGGCAGCAGAATTTAAACGTGGTCGTACAAGCTTGGGTGACAATGAGAGTTTGGAACGTCCAAAAGCTGGAACCACTGGCGATAACATCTCTAAAGTTCATCAAATAGTGCTAAACGACCGCCGAATTAAAGTGAGAGACGTAGAAGAGGTTATGAACTTGTCTAAAGAATGTGTTTGTCATATATCGAATCAAGATTTCTCCATGAGAAAGATGTCTGCGTATTGGTTGCCGCATAAGCTCATGTTAGACCAAAAACGTGTTCGAATGAACATTTGAATTTGATAGGCACACCATTATAGGCACTAAACAAAAATACTTACAATCAAAACAGTGGATTAAGAAGGGGAAATCGGCCCAAAAAAAAACGAGTTGAAGAGATGAGAGCATCGCTGGGAGAAGTGTACACTTACAAGGACAACTGAGTAGGAAAATAAAATAGATTTTAGGACAAAAACGTTCTAGTCTTTGTTAGGTTAGAAACTTGTCAGACCACTCTCGTATATAAGGTATATTAAAGTGTCTTTGTATCGTTATGTTCAAATTTTAGGAGTGTTATTTCAAAGTTACAGATCTATGAATGTGATTGTCAGATTATGAAAAAAAAATGTAATCCTAAAGTCAATGGAAACTGATTTTATTTAAAAAATTCAATTAATAATATTTTTGAAATTGCCACCTCCTTATTGAATGCAAGCTTGTGCCCGCAAGCCAACACAAGAAGTACTTATCCGAATTTCAGACTTGTTTCGTCGGATTTGCTCGGCAGACAGATGAATAGGATCCAACACCTCTTCTATTGTGTTTGAAACTTGCGCGTAAACTAAATTTTTCATGTAAAAGTCAACGGGACTAAGATCGGGTGATGTGGGTGGCCATGCAACAGGACCACCTCAACCAATCCATCTTGGATAATTGACGTTAACCCAATTTCGGACAGCAATTCCGAAATGTGGTGGTGTCCCATCCATGTGAAACCACATGTCTCGTCAAACATTCAGTGGGACATCCTCTAAAAGATCTGGCAGTTCGTCAATAAGAGATTGAAGGTAATTGTCTGCATTTAACCTCGCAAGAAGAACGACAGGACCAATCAACAAGTCATCGATTAGGGCCGCCCAAACGTTGATAGAAAATTCATGTTGAAATTTAGACAGGCATATAGCTTTGGAATTTTATGATGACCACCTTACGAGCACAAGCCTGCATTCACCAAAGAGGTGGACATTTCGAAAATATTATTAATTGAACTTTTTTAAATAAAATCAGTTTGTATTGTCTTTAGGATTACATTTTTTTTCATGATCTGACAATCACATTCATAATCATACATCACAATAAAAAATCTACTAACTCGACGTTTCGTCACTAACGTTAGTAGCTTCTTCAGGAGCAAAAAGTAGGTAGGAGACGCCAGAAGATCAAGGTAACTTGACGTGTCAAGGACACTAGAAAGGAAAACCTTTTGACCACCACCTACCAGAACAAATTCCAGTTCTTTCAAATTTATCTAAGAATGGATTACAAGAAACACTATTGCTAGTCAACTTCATCTATTTTGCCTGTACTCATGTTGTCATCTTCCAATGAGAAACTCAAGTTTACGATTTCATCCACCAACCTCGTCTAGAATGCTATTCCAGCACATTAGCACTGTATGGGAACTAAATATGTTAACTATAATTACTGGAAAAGCTCCTATCGTCATTTTTAAACATAGACACAGCTTTAGAAGCCTTCAAACAGGTAAGATGCACCAAAGAATTAAAGCAAACATTGCATGATTTTTGGTGATAACTTAACAGATTTGAGCGGATAAACCAAGATGAAGTTAGAGCTTCTTCAGCAACTTCAATACAACATTTACCGGTTTGAAAATTGAGCTTTACACTTTCTTCCCCCACCCCCTTTCGCTCTTACAAAATTCTATATTTTTTAAATTGTTCCAGTTCTTGAGAACACTTTACCAAAACTTTTGCTGGCTCAGGAAATAAACGAGTACAAAAAAATTTGGCCAACCTCCCCATTTTTTGAAATTCAAATTTTTTTAATCTGAATTCTTTCAGCAGGACATCTAAAACATCACAGACATAACTCGTATATCAACTGGCATATCAATTAAAGTTGTTCACAGTTTTTTTCGAAGAGTATCAGTATTTTTGATCATAGTTTAGCTGCCTTAACACAATTTACAGACAGTTTTATGAAATCTGACACCGAAAAGGTACCAATTGCGAACAGAATTCTGGTCTTCTAGATTATAGCCTGATTAAATTTGATAATAGAAAGTGCTGAGCATTTAAGTTGCAAAGAAAAATTTACAGAAGTTCGCTACAAACAAATGATAGTGAGCTGGCAAAAATTAAAGGCCTACTGTAACAGATTATGCAGACCTTTCAAACTTCTATTGGAACAAAAAACAATCCAACTAACAAAACGTCAAAAAATATCAAAGACCAAATACGAAATGGAAACTGTAGATGAAAAACTACACCGGAGATAATCGAAAATCACCTGCTTCATATAGTCTATCGAGAACACGTTCAGAAATGAACGATGAAGGCGATTTATCTCTAATTGAGATGAATCACACTTAACACACGACTGGCTAAATATGACTTGAGCATCAGTGCAAGTATTTCATAGCTTAGATTTATTAATTAAAGTATTGTGTGCAAAAGGGCCAAAAATTTTAGCAATATATGGTTGATGGTTGTTCGGAAACTAGGTGGCAATTACCTCAGAATTAAAATCCGGGGAATAGAGTGAATAAGGTACTGGTTCAAATCCAAATTCATTAATTTTTACCTTTGCAATCGCAGACTTTCGGGCAAGTAGGTTATCCTGATGTAAAAGCACTTTCTTCTTTGCTCAATGGGGCTGTTTCTCCTTGATTTTGTGATTGGCTTAATCCTCCTCATTTATTGTTCTCCCTTTTATCAAGTAGTCGACCAAGATAATTCAGGAGAATCCCAAAATACAGTTGCCATAACCTTTTCTGCTGACAAAACTGTTCAGGTCGTCTTTGGTAGCGAAGAACGGTGTACAAAGTCCTTCTAATTGCAGTGAAGTCGTGCCAAAAGATCCCGAGAAACACTCAAACAATTCAGTTTTTACTTCAATGGGATAAAGTTAAAATTATGCGCAAACTGTCATTTGAGATACCTACAATGTCTGCTATCTCACGCACTTTTACTAAACGGTCATCCGAGACGATATGGTGAACTTTTTCAATTACATCCAGGACAATAACAGTGTCTTCATGATTTGTGTCCATACGACCACGCTCAAATTCGGAAACGCACTTTGGCGTACTGTCAAAAACGGATTAATTGACACATCGCTCTTTACTGTCATATTTAACCTATTTAAAGGATGATTCTACAGAATGGTAAAGAAGATTCCTACGAATTCGCGTCATATCTGAGTTAGACCACGTACTTTCTGAACAATCCTCGTATCTCGGTTTAACACGTTTTCCAGCTTATTCTCAACCAATAAATATATTGAAATTCAATTTCAAGTATTCATCGAGAAGTTTGCTATCCATCGTTCATTCGGCAAGCAATTGCGGTTGCAAGTTGCAATCGTGGTGCTGTTCACTCCAATCCGTAATACTCGTATTTCTTCAGTGGGAGTTTGCGTTTTATCGAGGTGTAAAACTGTAATTTTATGCACGTATTTATGCGTTGTTTACAAACGAGCCCCTAATTAACAATTAGCCATTACTTGTTTTACAACCTGATCCAGACATTCGGAATGCCCGCAGGCAATTAAAAAATTAACAAACGTACACACAAGAATTAAGTTAATTAAGTTGCCCGCTTTTATTACGGATGTGTTGTTATTTGTAGTAAGTAAAGTGTTCAAGCTCGATTTTATTGCATTCGTATGCAATGTAAAACTACGTAGCACTAGAAATCATTACGTTATTTTATTATCTGCGTACACACCTAAGTGTATGTGTGTTTATTCACGGTTTAATTTAAATTTGTAGAACAAACTAAGAATAATTTCTAAATTAATTCTTCCTGTATGCATAAAATTTCAATTTCTTCTTTCGATGTATAATATGTATTTTAGTTGTAGAGCAAGTATTAATATTAATGTGTTTACATGAATTATTCTAACATCTTAAATGATTGTATTTTTATTATAATGCAGTGAAACATTCAAAGCACAGCTAAAAACGTAAAGGTTTGTGTAAACACATGCAAGAATTGTTTCTCGTGAAATTGCGAGTTGAGGGCTTTCGAGAGTTTACTGGAAGATGGATTGCTTAAATTTTCGCACCTCAAACTACAAACTTTGAATGGAACTAAGGTGATGGCAGCAGTGTAACAATTAGAACTACCTGATATGAAGTCAAATTCTGCTTTGATGCTACAAGATATACCTTAGTGCGAGTTGTACCTCTACAGCTCTTACATTCGTCAGATTCTTTCTCTCTATTTGACACTCGGATTCTGTTTAAGTGGATGCTCTAATGGCATAGTTCCGATGACACCACATACCCCCCTGAGGGTCTATCAACTAATTAGAGAGGCTGGTGTCTGTAAGAGTCTCAAAAGGTCAACCTCAATCTGAATTATATCTCCTTTGAATTCATTAATGGCAACAGAATGCTAAAGAAGCGTTCATATTGGAACTGTTCTTATTGTTAGTGGCTTAGTAGGTAATGTTATGTAAAAGAGTTTGTCAGCATTATATGTTGGATCTATCTGTTTTAGCTTTGGTGCAATGATGTTGGTCGAAATATAAGTTCTGTCGTTAAAGCTTTTATGGTTGCCAGATCTTTTCTCTTTGTTTGACGCTCAGGTTCATTGTCATTGACTGAGTTCTCCTGATAAATCGATAGATTCTACTGGTTGTTTCCATTTAACAATACGATCTATTCAACATGAATGCTAGTTGCAAGTCAATTTTTGCTTTGATACTACGAAATAATACCTTACTGCAACTTTTACCTCTGCAGCTCTTACTCAGACTCTGTTTGAGTGGGTGCTCTAATGGCATAGCGTCTTCAACACTGCAAAATCGATCGGGATTCAAAAAGGGGAATATAATGGTGTTGAATCATGTATTAAAAGCGTGAATTATAGTGTGCCTCCAGGAACGGTTTTGGGCCCATTGTTATTTAATCTATACATTAATGGTATGATGGTAGTCGGACCACCTGGGCGTCGTAGTAAAGGGCCTTCCGAAGAGACCAATATTTTTTCCATTCGCATGCGGGCAAGCTGAGAATAAACACGTCGATTTCGTCGCGATCCAAGATAGGGAAAAATCTGGAGCAGCGCTATGCCATTAAATTCTGTGTCAAACTCGGAAAAACCCGCGATAGAGACCATAGAAATGATTAAGGACGCCTACGGAGATGC
The DNA here is from genome assembly GCA_023690525.1 of Holotrichia oblita. Classification (NCBI taxonomy): domain Eukaryota; kingdom Metazoa; phylum Arthropoda; class Insecta; order Coleoptera; family Scarabaeidae; genus Holotrichia; species Holotrichia oblita. The sequence continues at coordinate 175,599,556 of CM043017.1, forward strand.
TATCGTAAACCGCTCAACAGTGTTCGAGTAGCATAAGCTGTACCGAAAGGGATGGAAGCTTGTCGAAGACGACTAGCGCATCAGTTACCCATCAACTTCAAGGATTGATGAAAATGTGGCCAGAGTGAAGGCGCTCCTGGACTCTGACCAGCGCACAAACATTCGTCTAATTTTTGATTAGAGATTTCGTACGACAGCGTCCAAAAAATGATTTGGTCATGCGAACTGTGTACATCAAGCTTTTGTGCCAAGAGTCCTGAGAGATGAACAAAATCTAATTCGTGTGCAAATTTCCCAGGAAATTCGGAACTATGTCCACGAAAATCCAAATTTCCTTGACACCTAAACGTGGTGTTTTGAGTACAACGCTAAGACCAAACGCCACAGCGCCGAGTGGCACACCAACAAAAATCTCCGCGTCCGAAGAGAGCCGGAATGAACAAGTCAAGAGTCAAATCCATGCTCATCTGCTTTTTTGATCATCTTGGTGTGGTTCACAGGGAGATTTTCTACCCTCCTGGATAAACTATGAATGCCAGAAGTTTCTGGCCCCAATAACAGGGTTGCCACGTTGCCCCGTTAAATCATTATAATAGAATGCAAACATCTAAAAATATATTTACGAGGACGACCTGAATCGACAAGAGATGGCGCACGAAGGTTAAAGTGGATTCATTGGTTGGCAAGGACAAGCTTTTTTATAACAACTGTCAAAATTTTAGACCTCTACTGTCAACAATTGTTGCTTAAGAGAGCGTTTTGTGTAGCAAAAATTGATAAAATCGAATTTCATGTACAACACTTCTGGATGGCTGGAAAAACGGCAACGGAAATTCGAAATGGCGGATCTACTCCATCATTTTCGATTATAAGCTTCTGGCGAGCGAGTTCAAACGTGGCAGCACAAGCACAAGTGACGAACCATGCAGTGGACCCTCAAAAACCGCTACCATCGATGAAATGATCGACAATATTCATGATGTCGTGTATTCATAATCGCCGATTGAAGCTGGAAGAGGAAGCAGAGACAACAGGCATCTAAGAGGAACACGTTGGCCAAATCCCACACGAAATTTTGGGCTTGAAAGAGCTTTCCACGCGATGGGCACTACGTTTGCTCACACTGGAGCAAAAATGAAATTTGTTGACCGTTTCGAAGGAGTGTCTGGCCAGGATTCAACGCAATCCAAGAGATTTCTCCATGCGTTTCGTAACCGTGAATGAGACTTGGCTCCACCACTACATACTGGAGACCAAGAAATAGTCGAAGCAGTGGACTTTTCCGGGCGAATCAGCTCCGAAGAAAGCAAAGACCGCTCCATCTGCCGGAAAGGTCATGGCGACCATTTTTTTTCCAAAGATTCCCAAGGTGTGATCCTCATCGACTATCTGGATCATTGTGTCCAAATTGAATGAGTTGCGCTACGAATTAGTCTCTCATCCTCCCTAGCGACCTTTTCCTATTCCCAAAACTAAAAAAATCGATGGCAGGGAAAAGATGTGCCTCAAATAAGTAGGTGATCGCCGCTACAGATGATTATTTTGCAGACCTCGCAACATCCTATTTTCTCCGACAGCTTGAAGAGATTGGGGCACCGTTTGAAAAAGTGTATTGACCTTCGAGGAGACTACATCGAAAAATAAAAATTTAAAACTACATCAATACCGTGTTTTTCTTGTCGATTCCGGAAACATTTCAGGTCGCCATCGTGTTCAAGGATCGAAACTCTACAATAATCTAAATAAAACTAAATTTCCTTTGGCTACCACTTCGGCAAGCGTAAGTTCTTGTAATCGTTGTTACCTTAGTGTTGATATTTTCCTAAGCAATCAACTAAACACTAAAGAAAAAATCATGAAATTAATATAGATTTTTGTAACTCCCTCTATAAATAAATTAATGAATAATATTATCATTTCATGTTTTAAACTTCTGATGTAAGTTATTTATTTTAAACATGCCAACCCTAATCATAGTCAGCCATAGATACAAAACGTTTAACGAGTCGCCACTGACAACCTTTTCTGCTTATCTTCACATAATGTTAAACAAGAATATAATCGCAAATACTAATTTACGCTATTGATTACCGAACAGGTAAAATACACGCAGGTAGATTTATAAAACAGAAAGGAAACGAACACAACAAAAAAGCATAAATCAAGCTACAAAAAGCAAAGCATCTGGGATAGGTGAAGGATGTATATGTCGGTAGCCGATGTGCATGTAAATGTATAATATGTATAGCGAGTAAATTTAAATTTAAGAATACACTTACGTTCAAAATTGTACCGCATAATTTTATATTCCTGTCTGAAAAGGAATACAAATGTCAAGTTGTGTTCATTTATTCTATAAAATGTAAATGTAAACCCCGAAAATTTACAATTCCAAGAAGTTAAAGATACACATCTTTTGGTTGGTGAGCAAGTCGTCATATATTCAGAAAAGAAAAGAGTCCTACATTCCTTTGCCGGTAATTTAAAAGCGACCGTAACAGACCGCGTCGGAGATCAGAGCAATGATGTTGAAAGATAACCAAAGAGGAAAAAATAATCTATACCTGTCATTCTTGGTAACACCAATTTCATAAGCTGTTGGATACTCTTCTACTAATATCTCGCGGTGATATTTTCTACATTGTGTTGTAGTAAAAATGAATGAAATTGAAAATACGCAACTTGCCTCTTCATTTCCAATTGTTTGTTATAAACCAGATAAAAGATGTATTTAGGTTTAATAAGATATTTCGTTGAAGAATGCACAGATAAATATATAAAGGAAATATGTGGGAGTTAATATGCTATGCTGCAACCTTAAGAAATATCTAGAAAAATATGTTGTTACACTTATTGCTAATTCATGTTGCAACTTATCAGTACTTGTTTGTATCATAAAAGTCTATCATGTTCTCATTGAAAACAAGTACGTAAATGTTTTGCAAAAACTATAAGAGATAAAACGACAAAAGCTATGATCCGCAAAAGATATTAATTAATCAGATAATTGGCTCAAAGGAATAAAACTGCAAGTATTTACTTAATCTGATACATTGCTATCTTGTTGTTTTTTTTTTATTTACTTAAACTCTATAAATTAAATTTATGTTTAAAGTAAATTCGAAAATTAATATTTCTGTGCCATTGAATATGCCAAAAGACGCATGATGTGAGGACTTTTGTTTTGAACAGCCATCACAAAAAATCCGGAGCAAACATATATTCATATATGATTTTAGTTAGTTCAAGAGACATCAGTGAGTAATTTGAGTTGACTCACCCTCTGTCAAGCTGTAGCTAACTTGGTTTCCAAACCTGTTATTAAAAAAAAATCGTTTCAATCAAAAATGGTGCAAAGGTGGGTGTAAAAACTGATTTGCTTGCATGCCGTTTTTGATCAAGAATACATTTGTTGCATACATCAATATCAAAACTGAAGACACAATTTATATAGTCAAGGAGACCTCACCAAGCACATGCAAAAATAAGAAAATGTATTATTAGTTGAAGATATATAATTAATTAATTAAACTCCTGAACTTGCAGCAAAAAATGAGCTACCAACACACAAAGAAGGTTTGGTAATGTATAATGTGAAATCATGGTTTCAATTACGTCATCCAACACATAAAGGAAAAAGACAATTACGTAAACGACTGTTTAGCAACAATTCCTTTAAAAAGTATCAATTTTACAAACACCATAGAGCTATTTGACCAATAGATAACGATAAAATGGAGAAAACCAAACTAAAGAGGATGAAAATCGCAACAAAACCATCCGTTATATAAAATTTCAGTCGCCCACAACACAATCACAAGACGAAAACAAATTTTATCCAAAGAGAGTAGAACTAAGAATAGAGGATGGTCCTATAATTCTATAGAGATATGCTGAAATGGTACTAAAACAGTGAAGAAAAGTTTATTGCAGCAACTAGATAGGTAGGTCATTTCGGTATCTCAAATAGGTCGTACTACATGTGGGGAGCAAGAATAAACGACGAAATTGAATACCATTGAGTCACAAAGGAATGTGCACCATTTCAGCAGAAGAAGGTTGAGTACACACATAGCCACACTGCCGGGAAATCCTCCAAGGAAGAACATTTAAGAACAAAATCAAAATAAAATTAGGAAATCTTTACCACGGAAATGTACAACTGAATACATTAGTTAGCCTCCGTGAGATTAATCATAGGAAGACAATTGCCAATAAAAGATAACACAGATAATATAAATAACCAACAAAGCTAAAAGAGGAAAAATTGGGGATGTAATCCAAAAATTCTGCATTGGATGTACACAGCAATAGTGAGACCAATCATCATCTATGGGGTAGTAGCTTGGAATAAACGAGGAGGATGCCCCTCGCAAAGGTACAGAGAGTAGCCTACGTTTGCATTACTGGTCCAATGAAAACATGCCCAACAGCCGTTTTAGAAGTGGTGTAAATCTCACACCTCTTCACATTCTAATGGAGAGTGTGGCCAGACAAACCATATACATACTTCAGAAGCCTAGGAAGTGGATGGAATCAAAACACCACCACGGAACTGAACAAGAATGCCTTATTAGAACCAAGTCGAAAGTTTGAAAGTTTCAGGAGGAGACGAGTTCCTATACAATCAGCTCACAAATCTTGGAATCCTTCAGGAGGGAGCCACACCGGTTTGGAAGGAAATACAAACTCGCAAAAAAAGTGACTTCCTATACAATCAGCTCACAAATGGAAACTTGGAATCATGTTGATCAAACCAGTGCTTTGAGACAAGCGAAAACAAAGAAAACCTACAACCAGAACAGATTCAATGAAAATAAGCTTGGCAAAACAAAGACAAACACAGAATGCCGTTTCTGCGAGGAGGAAGATCAAACATCCATACATATCCTCTCAAGCACTAGCTGCAAGGGCTATGGGCATGAAATAGAAGAGGGAGACACATCGGTTTGGAAGGAAATGAGAAAGTCAGACAAACTCACAGTAAAAGTGAGCAACGCATACATGCATACATGCAAATAATATAATAAAATATTCTGCACTTCTGAATCAAGATTACCTGGTTCTGAAAACAGCTTACCTACCTAATTCTAAAAACAACTTACCTGGTTGTGAAATCAAGTCTAAAACAGGTTAGAAATTGCAAAATATTCGTCTAACGACTGTTCCTAAAGATGTGTTTCCTGCCCTACTAAAGAAAACCCTTAATTAAATGGACACACGAGATATGCCACCAAACCAAAGAGAAAATAATTCTGCCATCAAACGGACCATAATCAATGCATTTCGTGCTAGTGGAATTTTTTCATTGAATCGACAAGAGGTAAACGTGTTGGTCACCAGAAAAAGAAACTGAGAATTCCACCAATCACGTTGAAAATGCGTTGAAAGCTCTTCTGAAAGAGCAATGACTTGGTAACTCAGGTAGACGGCAATTGAAGAAGAAGAGACTTGACGTTTTTCCTAGACGTAATGTGTTCGCTGCAGTGGCAACAACTAATCCCAACAACACTGATGAAGAAGATGAATTGGCTTCCACATCCATTGAAGACGTAGCATCCAATGAGGAAAAGCATGAAGAACCTATATTGTTACCACCGATTTAGCAGTCGATCAAGATGTATTAGGAAAATTTTCGTCACATCAGGAAAGAAAGATGTTTAAATATGTTTGCAAGTAATTGAAGTTGGTGAATAAATTATTGTTGTTGGCTTGAAATCCATATGCAAGAATAAAAGAGAATTTAAACTTATTACTGATGACATTTCTGAAATCAAGGAGAGTGACATTATTATTTGAAAATCCTTCTTCAGAATTAGACGACAATGGTGACTTCTATAAATTTGAAGCTGACATTGACGTCCTCGAAGTTTAAAATGTTCTTTAAAATAAATATGAATTTACATGATTAGCTATAAAATAGCATTTTCCTATGATGATGATCTCCTTATAAAACATGTTAAAAAAATCTATTTTTGTAATTTGTTTTGTCTTTTCAAATGGGTTACTTTCGTATCCCCAAAGTCAATATATCTTAGATCAGTAGATTTTTGTTTCTCCCAAAAATTTCAAATTTTTGCCTTCATATTTTCAAAATCGGTAATCAAATAAAAAGCGATATTTCAGTTTTTTTTTTAATTGATGCTCTTCAAAAAATAGTAATTCTTTTTTAAGTTTATGTTCTATTTCTAATCTTTTGTTTTGTTTCTTCGAGTTTGGAACATTCGTCATTGCTTTGTTAATCACATTCTCTAATTTGTTTTCTAATGAAACAGTTGCAGTATTAATAGCGGAGAGAGATGTAACTGGTGAATCTTCATCTTCAAGATCAAAATCTTCACTGCCTGGTTCATTACTTTTAACTTCTAGGCGTTTTATAATTGGAATCAATATTTTCGTAATAGAACCTTTTTTAAGTTTAGGACATAAGTCTGTATCCGTTTCGATTTCGTTTTGTAAAGCGTTGTGTAAATATTGCAAAACTTGAGATATGTTTGTTCGTCTTTGCATTATTCTATACTTCAGACCATTTATCAATTCAATACTTATTTGACTTTTTTGTGCAATAAGCGTGTCAATCATAAATTTAAACGTCGCGTCTGCAACAAAAAGATTAGAATCTCTTCTGCATAGTGCTTTGACTGCTAATTTAATTGGTGACAATGCATCAATGATTTCAGAAATTAATAAAAACTCCTCTTCGGAAAAGACTATGTTTGATTTTAAATCACAATCCAAATTGTAGTTTTACATATTTTTGTAAATATTCATCATTTTTTGTTGGAGATCTTCTGAAAATTTTAATGACACTTCTAATTTTTGTTACCAGCGCCAGCGGAGATAAATTAGCATAATTCAAATTTATTTCAGTGTCAACAGATCCAAACTCTAAGACAATACCATCATCTGTAATGTTTTTATCTTCTTCATTGTCAGTTTCTGTCATTGTCATCATCCACATCACTATCATAATCGCTAGATTGGGATTCAATTGGTTCAATTTCAGCATCAATAATCACTAAACTGGAGTTGTTTTTGTAAAGGACATCTCTAACAGTTAGATGGACGCCATGTGCAAAACATAACTGATGTTCGACTTCAATCAAATGTCAGAGTTTTACCATAACTGACGCACCATCTGTCATTTGTTAAGTTGAGATCGAATTCTTGTAATTTTATTTTCAAAATCTCCAAACATGAAACCATGAAGTCCATTCGTCGAATGTTAAGCTAAATCGGTTGCCTTTCGATTTTAAATCAGACATTTCTTTAATAACTATTCTTATCCTCTTGCTATATTCAGTGATCATAGATTTTATTGTTGCAGCTGATTTTGGTAGATTATTATATCCCCTTGCATGTAGTCCTTTTCTTATATCCTCCGAAGAGCAGAAAATTCTAAATGGTAGTCCATCACGCGCAACCATACGAGCCAGGATTTCACATAACTGTTCCTTCTTTTGATTTTGAAAATAATGATTTAATGTTTTTAGTAGCTTTTGACTAGAACAAGACGCATCATTTTCATTATCTGCTGCTACGTCGCTTTTAGTTTTTAAATTTATGTTATGTCGAGTTTTCAAGTGGGTGGGAAGGCCACTTGTGGATCCTCCCTGCTACTTGCCCTTGATTAGCAACTAAATAATAATGCCAAACCGAATTAACGTCGCCCCCTTTTTTGTGTTCTTGAAATATATTGGATTCCGAATTCATACGTTTGATTCTAAAACAATTATTTTAATTAATTAATAATTTTAAAAAAAAAAGTAAATTTAAGTTATTAAGGAACCATAAAATAAGGTTTATTAATAGGAAATTTATTTATCTGCAGCATATTTAATAGTGCTGACGTTTATGTATATAATATTTAATGAATATTCTACATAAATTTACAATCGAGCAACATATTAGTTGCTCAATTTACAAGACAAATATTTATTTAATCTTATATAGAATACACATATTTCATGGTTCTTAAACTCTAAGACTACCAAATTTACTTACATATATTAATTATTGTACAAGCACAAAACTAACAACTTTCACTCTCAATTTGTGTCTACGTACTGAAACAACACTCCGCACTGAACTAACAGCTTTAGCTACAGTGGGCGAGATCTCATTCGATTCTAAGTAAATGGAGGTCTGCAAAGTTGGCACCACAAAGTGGTCAAAAATCGACAAAAATGCTAGAAAGGATTGACCATTTATTGACCACTATTGACCATCAGCGATTTCGATTGACCACCTTTTGTTTAGGCTACAGCCGCTATACCCATATTTTGGGGTCTAATGGCGACAATGCTAAAATTAGCCAATATAGACATTTTGTTCATCGGATACGATTGACCATCGTTTGACCATGTTTGACCACCCTTCACATTTTCAAAATTTTCAAAAAAAAAATTTGTTCGAATTTTTTTACTGCAAACTATAAAATTTTGTTGCAAAGGATTGATCAACGTTTGACCATGATTGACCACCAAATAAAAAACTTTTGAAAAAGAAAAAAACAATGAAATGACATCAAACCCAGATAATGTCATAACCTCTTGCGTCGCATTTTTCACAAGTTTCGAGAGGTGGTCAAACGCTGAAAATAATAGAACTTATTGTCTCGTGCCTCTAGACCACATAAAACTGAAAATTATCGTTTGACCACCCTCCGGTTAAATGTTATCCGATCTTAAAGTTGACCTTAAAATTACGTACTTTGAAACTGTACTACGTAACTTTAAGATCGGATAAAATTTAATCAGAGGGTGGTCAAACGATAATTTTCAGTTTTCTGTGGTCTAGAGACACGAGACAATAAGTTCTATTATTTTCAGCGTTTGACCACCTCTCTAAACTTGTGAAAAATGCGACGCAAGAGGTTATGACATTATCTGGGTTTGATGTCATTTCATTGGAGATATGAACTTGTTTTTTTCGTTTTTTTCGAATATTTTTAAGTTTTCAAAAAAATTATTTGGTGGTCAATCATGGTCAAACGTTGGTCAATCCTATACTGCAACAAAATTTTATAGTTTGCAGTAAAAAAAAAATTCGAAAATTTGAAAATTTTGAAAATGTGAAGGGTGGTCAAACATGGTCAAACGATGGTCAATCGTATCCCATGAACAAAATGTCTATATTGGCTAATTTTAGCATTTTCACCATTAGACCCCAAAATATGGGTATAGCGGCTGTAGCCTAAACAAAAGGTGGTCAATCGAAATCGCTGATGGTCAATAGTGGTCAATAAATGGTCAATCCTTTCTAGCATTTTCGTCGACTTTTGACCACTTTCTGGTGCCAACTTCACGGACCTAGTAAATGGGGGATTCCGCGAATTTTTAAGGTAAATACCGGTATTAGTACCGGCGAAAATTTGGGCAGTATCCCGGTTTTCGGTATACCGGTATTGCATTCCCTAACCAAGACCATGATAGAATAAATGACCCAACACAGAGCATTGCAGAACTCCAATGGAATTTGGAATTTTGTCTTATACCATAATAATACAGCTTATCGAGGAGAATTCCATGACCCACACAATCAAAATCTCTGCTCAAATGAAAGCAACCAATAAACATAATCAGAAATACTTTGAAGTCACCTACCATATCACATAGAAATAAATAGATATTCGAGTTTAGGATAGCAAGGTTTAGTAATCGTAAAAAGTATTTTTATTGATAATACCTAGTTAGAAATAAATGTTAAAGTACCACAGTGTTTATTTTAATGGCTAGCTAAGATGCCATAATAAGAAGAAGAACCTTGAATCCTTGAATAAATCAAGCAAAACTAAATTAAAATGTCTAATAAACACGATTAATATAAAGTTTGTGATACATTAATAAAAAGCAGGAGTAAGCTGCAAGAACGTAAACTAAAGAAAGAAGACACCAATAAAAAACATAGAAGCAAAAACGTTGACACATACGATAAAATATTCTACTATAGGTTGTACAGGAAGACACTCAAAACAACAAAGTGATCATAAAAATATTATAACAGTTTTATTCTAGAAATAGCATAATTACAAGTCCACAAGTTTTGTCACATATCACGTGAATTAATCACGGAATACATAAACTCAAAACCCGGAAATTCACGTGAAGCACTCTTTAAAATATCATCACTTATAAATTTCAAAAGTACTCATTACATAGAAATCTTATAATATCGAACACGAGTATCTTTATTATGCTGTAAACAAAGATCTACAATCTACGGTACTTAAATAGTTGTAAGAATAGACTTGTATCACGTCCAAAAACTATTTACATGAAACGCCATGACGGCTTAAAATGCATTTAATGCATTTTAATGGTTTCATCCATCATTACGTTTAACCTCAGACTATACATAAAATTTTGCTATTTATCGAAAATTTATTAATAATAACTGCGCAATTTTATGGTCGCATATGCATAACATGCGCGCAATACAAATAGAAATATCTATCTTTCGTGTTTACACGAGGAGATTATATAAAAGGAAACCTTCTAGATATAACGTGCGTGTGTATTTGATTGATTTAAAAGGTATTCCATGTTCTGTAACTTTTTCGTTCTTGATATAACCATCACTTCTTCTTACACATTAACTTGTAATCTCTATTTAAATAAGAATTATTGATCTGGTGAGAGATATGTTTGTAGTACTAAGTAGATCTTTAACTGCAAAAAAATAACGTTACAAGAGTTTTTACTTAAGGTTATGTTTGCTGTAGGAATGCATCAAGATCAAAGTGTAAAGTTGTGCGGTTTCTAGTAAAATAAAATTAATAGAAAGATTTATGAAATTGATTTATTATTAACTACTATAATAAGATATTTCTTATATCTGTACCATATAATCAAAATAAATTTACCTTATAGCAAGCCATTAAAGAATATGTTTGCAATAAATGCTAAAGTTTTCATTATCAAATCGCAACACATAAGACAGTTTGCGGTAAATGACTCTGTGTTTGGAGGTCCGCGAAGTTGGTACCACAAAGTGGTCAAAATTCATTAAAAATGCTAGAAAGGATTCACCATTTATTGACCACTATTGACCATCACCCATTTCGATTGACTACATTTGTTTTTTTCACTAAAAATTTTGTTGCAGGATAGGATTGACCAACATTTGACCATGATTGACCACCAAGTAATTTTTTTGAAAACTTAACAATAGTCGAAAAATGAAAAAAACAAGTTCATATCTCCAATGAAATTACATCAAAATAGTACAAGTATCATTTTCAACATTTGAGCACCTGTCGAAGTGTGCGAAAAATACGATTAACTCGGAAACTCTTCTATCTAACTTCGAGATCAGATAAAATTTAACCGGAAGGTAGTCAAACGATGATTTCCGTTTTTTGTGGTCTAGAGACACAACATAAAAAGTCCTATTAACTTCAGCGTTTGACCACCTCTCAAAGTTTATGAAAAAGTGCGATAAACTTTGAATATCTTATAAAGGGCGCGGCAGCATAACTTTCTTTTTTAAACTGCGCGCCATTCAGTCGGGTGATGTCGTAGCGAAGCGTTAGTGGTCTCGTTCGAGAGGCGGAGGCGGAAGCATAAAGTTTTGTCCCGACACAGTTCAGTCGCCATCATGCGTTGGAATAGTGAGGAGCGTGTGTTTGCCGTCGAGGCCTACTTTTCGAATGGCTGTTCTGTAATTGCAACCCAGCGCACCTTTCGGAATAGGTTTAATTTAGCCCCGTTGGCCCCTGTTCCGGACCGAAAATCCATTGTTATGTGGGTCACTACGTTTAGGCAGACAGCAAGTGTGACTAGACGAAGAACTGGAATCCCGCGGCCCATTAGATCACCTGAGAACATTGAGGCAGTGAGAGCTTCAATATTGCGATCACCACGGCGTTCTGCGCGCGAACATGCATCTGCCCTTGGATTTTCCGATCGTTCAGTGAGGAGAATTCTTCATGATGATCTCCATTTCCATCCATACAAGATGGCGATTGTGCAGCAACTTTCTGAACGTGAGTTCATTTCTCGGAGGAACGCGTGTGAGGATCTTCTGGAAAACATTCCTGAGGACGCTGTTGTCTTTTTTGTGATGAAGCCCATTTTTATTTGTGTGGAACCGTCAACAAACAAAACATGCGCTACTGGGCTGAAGAAAATGCTCGACAATTGCATCAAAGGCCTTTGCATTCACCGAAAGTCACAGTGTGGTGTGCAATTTCCTCAAGTGGAATTATTGGTCCCTGGTTCTTTGAGGAAAATGAAGAAACAGTCACTGTGAATTCAGACGGGTATGTAAACATGTTACAGAATTTTTTTCCCACGGCTAGATGAGTTGAACTCAGGGGACACTTGGTTCCAACAAGACGGTGCAACGGCACACACTGCAAGAGGATCGATGGCTTTTTTGAGGGAACATTTCCCAAGGCGCCTCATCTCAATTAGGGGCGATTTGGAGTGGCCGGCCCGGTCTCCCGATTTGTCCCCTTGTGATTTTTTTTCTATGGGGTTTTTTGAAATCCCGTGTATATGTGAACCGTCCAAGGACCCTACAAGATTTGAGGACCATCATTCAAGAAGAACTTGCCAACATAATGCCTGATATGCTGGCAAGAGTCATGCCAGAAATCGGTTAACTCAGTGTATGGAGAATGGGGGACGTCACCTACCTGATTTGATCTTCAAAAACTAACTAAAACAAAACTTTATATATGTGCCTACATTATAAAAAACAAATCAAATTTTTCTGATTTTTACAATGAGTTTTATTAAGTTTTTTAACTTCAAGATCCGATAAAAATTAACCGGTGGATGGTCAAAAGGTGATTTTCAATTTTTTGTAAACTAGTGACATGTGATAATAAATCGTATCATTTTCAGCGTTTGACCACCTCTTAAAGTTTGCGAAAATTGCGATGAACTTTGAAACTTTTATATGTAATTTTAAGATCGGATAAAATTTAACTGGAGGGTGGTCAAACGATAATTTTCAGTTTTCTGTGGTTTAGAGACACCATACAATAAGTTCTATTATTTTCAGCGTTTGACCACCTCTCAAAATTTGCGAAAAATACGGTGCAAAAAGTTGTGACATTTTGTGGGTTTGGTTTCATGGGAGATAAGAACTTGTTTCTTTCATTTTTTCCGACTATTTTTAAAAAAATTACTTGATGGTCAATCATGGTTAAACATTGGTCAATCCTATCCTGCAACAAAATTTTAGTGTTTGTAGTAAAACAAAATTCGAAAAAAATCTTTTTAAAAATTTTGAAAATGTGAAAGGTGGTCAAACATGGTCAAACGATGGTCAATCGTATCCAATGAACAAAATTACTATATTGCCTAATTTTTGCATTTTCGCCATTACACCCCAAAATACGGGTATAGCAGGTGTAACCGAAACAAATGGTCAATCCTTTCTAGCATTTTTATCGATTTTCGAGCACTTTGTGGTGCCAACTTCGCGAACGTTGTGTTTGGAACATTCCAGAAAACTCTCAAGAAGAAGACTCCAAGAACGAAAAACTATTTTACATAAAGAATTAGGTTTCAAAAAGGTGGCTGCACGATGAGTACTGAAAATCTTGACGCCAAAGAAAAAACGCACTTCAGAGACGAATTTAGCCACTGGATCAAAAAGGCAAAGGTTCACCAGCCCCTTAAAAGTGGAGCAATTGCATTTGCAGGGAAGATCAGGGCTACAGTTTTTGGAATGCCGAAGGAATTAACCTTATAGATTTCTTACCACGTGATCAGACTATAATTGCACAATATTATGCTGCTTTAATTTCAAAATTACGTGATTCCATCAAAGGAAAAAAAGAAGGAAAAACTCAAACGTGGTATGCTGTTTCATCAGGACAACGCTTCTGCCCACAGGAGCTCTATTTCAATAACCACAATTCATAATGCAGGCTTCAACACTCACCCCATTTTCTAGATTTCGCCCTAAGTGACTTTCAGGTATTCCCCAAACTCAAAGAACACCTTCGTGGGATTCACTTTCGGGATGAAGTGGTTTGCACCCCAAGACAAAACATTTTTTCTGAAGTAGTGGGGACAGCACCCTTATATCATTCTCTTAAAACCATTTTTTGTTAATTTCTGTTTCTTCTTCTTCGTTCAAGTATTCTTGTGTCTTCTTAAGATAACGGTCAACGGTCGGTTTAAGTAAACTTATCTTAGTCCAAAGTCGCTTAGTTTGGACCCTATGCGGCCTTGAAGTTCAAATTTTGAAATCTTTTTTTTTCATTTCAAATTCAAAACGGCTTAAGTATGCGATTTTAATAAGATTTGGCATGGTCAGTTAGTTTTATTGGACGAATGTTTTGAGACAATTTCAAGAAATTATTAATACCGGAAGTGAATGAAACAGCCATATAATTTTTATTTGATAGAGTATTCAAAAACGATCAAATTATGTCTCTCGTAAAGATTTCTTATTTTTATTCGTTTTCGAGAAAAACGAAAAAAAAGGCTTATGGTCGTGAGTATAAAAAAAAAGTATAATAAATTTTGCATGGCTAAATCTACTCTTCAAATTAAGACTACGAGTAAAAGAGTAGGCTTAGTAAAAGTTCACGGTTTCGGAGATTCTGGGATTATTTGCTACAAAAACGACACTTTTTATAAGAATTGATTACTCTAATGGTTTTTGCGATATTTGTATTTTAATAATTCCCATTAGGTTATTTTATACAAAAAATGATTTTAAAAATTAAACAACTGAAACATGAACATAAGTAATAATGTCACAAAAGCTGTTGAAAGTGTTCTCCATTTACATGCATACAAAGATTTATACGACAAAGGAAATTAAACTGTACTCTTTGCAAAGTTTCTCCATCACCTCTAAGGTCAGTTATTGCATGTTGAATACGTTGTCATAGTTGTGCTTCCTTAGCCACAAGTGTCTTGTGGCCACGGACTTACGATGTCCCCATCATAAAAAATCCGCTGCAGTTTCGAACATCTACTGAAAATGTGGTGGAGCTCCATCGTGGATGTACCACATACCTTTCCGAAGTTGTATAGGTAAATCGTCAAACAAATCTCGTGATGTATTTTGCAAAAATTGCAAGTAGATGTCCAAACGCGTTACCATTTTCGGTGTAATTGCATCCAGTTCTTTGTTCACATGTTGATGTTTTCTTCTTCGCTAGTTTTCTCTGGACCGACCACCCCCTTGGTTCTCGATACTACACAAGTTCCTAAAGGTATTCCTTTTGATGATTTCTATCCCTTTCTGTTAATAGGTTGCTGTCTTTTGCTTTTATTTGCTTTAAGTCTTGCTGGTTTCCTTGTCTCAGAATTTACAATGCTTTAGAAAATATTTTTTTGGTTTGCATGACTGTCCTTATCAAGTTCCTTAGAGAAGTCTTCCCACGATTCCTTCTTTTCATATGTTACCAAATCGTTTACCTTTGTGTGAAGGTTCTTGTATTGGGTGTTAGTTATCTTCGTTTTTAAGTGTTACTTCCACAATTCTTTTTGATGCGGACTTGTTGTTTTATTTCTTGACTCCATCACTTAAGGGCGTTTTCGGAAACTCAACCTGAGCAACCAGGGTTAGTTACCTTTCTACACCTTCTGTCATTAATCTGTCATAATTACAGCTGTAAAATAAATGCATACTACTCTATTCCATAGTTGTCATTGATTTTCATTCTAATAAAAAAAACATATTACCCAATATTTTGCTTTAAAACGTGATTCTATTTTGACGTAAATGTCATTAGAAATCTGTCAAAATCGATTTTGACAGATTTCTAATGACATTTACGTCAAAATCGCGTGCTCAAGCATCGACACAACCTCAAGCACGGACTATAAATATGACGTTAATACTCAGCAGATTTTTTTGCCGTTCCAACCACCATTGCTTTGGATCTTTCTTGCATTTTTCAAGTTTCATATTTTTCCAAACTTGTTTAAATTTAGCCTCATTATTAATTATCAAAGAGCAAAAAATTTTTTAATAATGTCACCAAATCTAGAATTTAGCTTATTGTAGCGACAGAATAGTGTGGTGGGGGTCATGTACTTGAATGGCTGCATATCTGCCGGCTTGGTCAAGTAAAAATCGCCCTTTTGTCGTTGAGCAATTTATTGAAAATGCAGATCACCTATAACTACTCACCTATTTATTCGCGGCTGTCGAATTTTCGACAGATAGATTCTGCATTGCACATAAAAAAAACGTAAATATCAAGGTCGACAACGAACTGCTACAGGAGTTCAACAATCTCGTCGACGTTCGGCAAGAAAAAGATTTGAAAGTGCATCCCTATAAGATTGTGTTGGTGCAAGAACTAAGTGAAAGAGATTACGAAGTTCGTAGAAGCTTGTGTCAAGATATTCTTAGGTTCATTTGTCAGGTGAAATAAATAGACAAAATTGTAGGTACTGGTCTCAAAACAATACCCACAAACTCCATCAACGATCACTACAAAGTTCCAAAGTAACAATGTGATATACTGTTTTTAATTCTGGTGTGATTTGTCCGTTTTTTTTGAAGAAAATGGCGAGAGTGTTACTGTAAACAGCAATCGGTACTGTGCCATAAGAGTGTGGTTCCAACAAGATGACGCCACAGCCTGCACAGCACATCAATCAATGGTATTGGTGAGGGAAGTGTTTTCAGAAGGTGTCATATCTTTGCGTGGTAATATTGGGTGGCCACCACCTTTACCAGATTTGATGCCCTGCGATTTTCTTTCTGTGGAAGTATCTCAAGGAAATGATAACTTAAGAGGTTGAAGCAATCACGCCCGAAATGACTCGGAGAGTAATCAAAAACTTGAGAGACCTTCAGCAATGCTTAAGACAAACAAGTTTGATTTAGAAAACTTTTGACCAAAGCTGTAGTTGTTAGGGGTCGTATTAGAACAAACGATACTATTGCGATAATAATCAACAGGAATCTCATTAATATCCGGCCGCTTCATCAGATATAAATACACTTAATGGGCAGCTATTCCTTATCAATCAAAATCTCATTCGAATGGAATATGTTCACCGACATAAGTGCCGTCTCATTTATTCAACACGCGAAACCTGCCTATGAATTGCGTTAATTTTAATATCGTAATTGTGTAATTACACCAAGTGAAATTAAATTTTTTCTTGTTCGAAAGTGCGTATTTTTTTTTTCTAAATAGAATTAACAAATGCTTGAATATTCATAGAGGAAATAGGTACGCAACGGGAGGGTATATATAGAGGTATGTACCGTCTCTAGTGTGTGAACAGTTTTATTGCAGGAAATGTAAAAGAGATAAAAAATCATACACAACACGTTTGAAAATCATTAAGTTCTTTCTATGTGAAAATTATTTCGCTGGACAAATATACGCGAAGGAATACGAAATTAGATGAGACGTTCCGTTACAAATCTAGATTGTAAGTATACGCCGTTTCTAATTACGTATATCATTTTAATTAGGCCTAAAGGGAACGGATTATTTTTTCGCGCTAAAAATACTACTTTTCGCGTGCTCTTTCCACCGACCCGACCAAACGTAACGCACAGGTAAATAGCATCGCGTGGGTATAAAAAGAATCGAAATAATTTATAATCTTCCCTAACGGTATACGGTCACTTTGACGTTTTATAGTATATTATATAGGGTCGGAGAAGAGCGTCATTCAATCCAATTTACTTTCGTCCGGGACAAATAAAGAAACCCCTTTTATTTATTCAGTTTATTCAGAAACTTATTTAGAACGCAAACAACATTCTGGTCGTTTATATAGTGGGTATATATGTATACGATTATTTTTTTAGAATGTTACAGTTGCTGATGTTAGTACCTTTATGTTTAATTCCTTAGCATTATTTAAAATGTTGCAGGCAATGGTTTCTACCAAAAATAAATTGTATTTTTCATTATATAAATGGAGAAGGGTAGGAAATCCTATTAGTTAGTTAGTTCTGATACATTTAAAAGAAAATAAGTACGAAACCATATTGCTAGGTGGTATAATATCAGATTCCTTTTCTTTTGCTTTTCCTCTTTTGTGAATTGCTTTTCAAAATGTGTCTAATGTTTTCCAATGATTCTGTACTAGAAGGCTTGTTTTGTCAATGAAATTCCTTATTTCTCAAATGTGTTTTCGTATTTGTCAATTGAGTTTCGCAAACATTTTATGTGCTTAAATATTTGATGTATTGATATGGATAACAATGGTCACAGGAGAAAAAATGCCAAAATAAGCAATGAAATACGTACTTTAGTCACTAATTTTTTGAATAGTGGTTCCAGCCAAAATTATCTTTAGCTCAGAAAGAACAAATTTGCGACTGGATTAATGAGGACTGCTCCAATACTCTGCGTTAGTTGAAAGAAAAATGTTTAAACGAATGGCCACTTCTTCTATTAAAAATACTAATGCAGTTTATTTTTCGGAATTTCTTACAACATTAATTAACCATTTACATCAGGACGGTGTAGAAAGAGCACATCTTATTATGGACAACGTTAGGTTCCATCGAAATGATGAAGTATTGGCCCTCATTAGAGCTCATGGTCAGAGGAACTCTTCAGCCAATGGAAACAAATTATACGCAGTTTATAATGCATCTGAACATATATCCCTACAAAACTGTCTACATTATATACAACACATGGAGTCTTATTTACCAGATTGTTTACAGATAAATGAAATTTTAAAATTAAGATACGAGGGAGCGTTTTTATGATTAGGCGCATTGGGAGCGTGGCCTGTGCAGCGACTCGTAATTAGTATAAATACGAAGTTTCATTGTTATTAGACAGTTAGTCTTTGAGCTATCGTCAACCAAGTAACATAATCAGGAGTGAAAAGTGAAATATGGAAAAAATCGAATATCGTGTCGTTATAAAGTTCCTTACCAGGCAAGGAAAATCAGTCGCGACCATAATGAATGAGATGTCATTGGTTTACGGCGACTCTTGTCCAGGAAAAACCATGGTGTACAAGTGGCATAGTTTATTTAAACAAGGAAGGGAATCCCTTGAAGACGACCCGATGCCGGGCAGGAGCAATGAGGTGACCACGCCAGCACTTATCCAAAAAGTTGAAAAAATTGTACTCGAAGATGCTCGACTAAAGAAGAAACATCTCGCAGAAATGGTTGGAGTATCCGATACAACAATTTTTAAAATCCTACACGATCATCTCGGCATGTCTAGGGTCAGCGCAAGATGGGTGCCGAGAATGCTCACGCCGCCGCAAAAACAACAGCGCGTAGAGTGTTCGCGTGCATTTTTGGACCTCTCTAATGAAGACAAGGATGGTGTATTGAGTCGAATTGTTACTGGAAACGAAACTTGGGTTCATCATTATGAACCAGAGTCCAAACAAGACTCCATGCAGTGACATAAAAAGGGCACAGCACCTCCCAAGAAATTTAGAGTGTCACAATCAGCTGGAAAACTCATGGCAACGGAATTTTGGGACTCGGAAGGAATATTGTTGATTGATTATAAAGATAAAGGTGTTTCTATAACCGGAGAATATTACGCTTCAATATTAGAGCGACTAAAAGAAGCCATTAAAGAGAAAAGACGGGGAAAATTGACGAAAGGTGTGCTGCTTTTGCACGACAACGCGCCCGTCCACAAGAGCCGCGTTGCGTTAGCTGCTCTGCATAAGGTGGGCTTCGAAATTGTGAATCACCCACCCTACAGCCCAGACCTGGCCCCGAGTGATTATTACCTCTTTCCGAAAATGAAAAAAGAGCTGCGGGGTAAAAAATTTACTGCCGATGATGAAGTCAAGGAGGCAGTTTCGGCGTATTTTGCAGATAAAGAGAAATCATTTTTTTATGAGGGTATAAATAAATTAATTGAAAGATGTGAAAAATGTATCCGTCTTGCATGTGAATATATTGAAAAAGAAAAATAGTTAGGTTTTTTATTTCCACCCCTTATCCCCCATTCCGCAAATATAAAAACGCTCCCTCGTACATGTGTTAGATTATGTATGTGTTTATCGTACATTTAAATAAATCCTGACTCCCTCTAAATATATATAAAATATGTAATATAAATGATAAGGGAAAAGCTTTTGACATAACGGGAAAATGATTTGACAAGGCTTTGGGCTTTTGATAAACCTTAAAATTAATCTGGAAATTCCTGGGGATGACTTGCTGCCAGTCATACCAGAAATTTACACAGAACTGTTCTGCCGTTTCGAGATCTTTTTGACATAGACGGCAGATTTGATTTTCAGCTTTTCCGAGTTTATGTAAGTGGTACTTCAGGACCACATGACCTGTCAGAAACCCTGCCAGCAGTCTAACTTTCCCTTTGCTGAAAGATAGCAACGAATGTGCTGTCTTAGGCTATCCTGATATCCTGATTAGATATTCTGTATTCTGCCAGTGGTTAGTTATGTTGGTTGCTGCCCTCTCTAATGAAAAAACCAGCATGACAGGAGCCCACCTACCCTGATATCGTTTTTCCATTTCTACGATATCTTGACGGAATCTTCCAATCCTTCCCCTAAGAACCGCCCCACCAAAATTTTTCTAATTTTCTGGCAAATGAGCTGTGATATCTTGGTAGTTTTCAGTAATTTGATTTCTCAAAAAATGTGTGCAAACAGTTTTAAAAGAAGTGCATGCGTCTGAATTTTTGCATCAGGCAGCTTTAGAAACGTACCTCTTAAATATTTAAAACAGTTTCCTTCTTTTTTTACTGCTTTCGCAAACTGTTTAATCAATCCTACATCATTTAATGTGTAAAGGAGGTAGAATCACGAAATTACAACTCAAATGTTCACGGAACAATGATGGTCCGTAGTTGCCATTATTCTATTTGGTAAGGTAAATTCTGCATGTAGTGTGGTGTCGCTCAGTTATCTCTCTATTGATAGTGCAACCTGCACAAATATGTGCTCGGCGATATGGAGAAAAGGATTTAGTAGTCATTTAAAAAGTGCTAAAAAACAGCTACTACAGAATTTGAGACAAGGAACCGCAACAAACTTATTACACTTTTTTTAATGTGTGGTGGGTGTTTAGTTATAGTGACTTCTTAAGCTGTATCGCTCGATTGACCATAAATTCGCAACTCTTACGATGTAGTTTTACTGTGTGTCTAATTGTGTTCAAATATCTTTGTGGCAGCCTTTTATAGTGACACGCTGTTAATCACCTCTCTCGCAACAGCGAATGGTAGGTCAATCGGATTCCAATTCTCCTAGAACAAGTCACCGTCCTTCCGGAGAATTGACACCCGGCTCCTATCGTTCTGCCACAACGATAGTCAGTTAATTCGTACTCAGATTATAAACAAGTAGAGAATTATAAATTCAAATGCCTTCTTTTTAATAAACAATAAAATTTGTTCGGGTTTTTCGGTCCTTTAATAATAAAAATCTTTATTTTCGATATTTCGTCACAATTGTGTGACTTCCTCAGGAAGTATAAACAAATGTAAAACTGTTTATAAAAACTCACAAAATGAATTTAGATTAACGTCTAGTTTGAAGTAATTCCAAATTTTGTCAATGTTGTCAGAATTTGTTTTAAAATGTAAAAAAATTAAATTTGATTTTACAATAGAGAATTACAATCCTATACTTCTCTATTGACAGTGACTATACTAAATCCCTTTATGATTACATATACACTAATCACACTGTGATATGGAAGAACAGAGCACCTCAACTTACACAGTTTTCTCGACTATTGAGGTTAGGTTTCGCAAATGAGACCAACCAATACAGTTTAAAAGAAAATAAATGTGTGGACCTACAAATAGCTGAGCTTCAAACTATTCGAGTAGTGTTACTTTGATTTTTATGGCATTATTACATAATATGGAAAATATTAAATGTTTCAACACATACAACATTGAATCATAAGAACTCGAAACATACCTCTTCCTTCAAAATAGCTACCGTGTACTCGTTGCATTGACAGCAGGCTAACAACGTTGGATATAACACTTTCGATAGATTCTCAACAGAGAAGTAAGAAGGAACATAGTTACTATAAAAAAATGGAAAACGGACGAAAGTTACCCACTCACCAAGAACATCTGGTTGTCATTGTTTACTACTGCAAAATAATCGATTACGGAAACAACTTCATGCAATAACTATTCGTCCAGCTCTGTTAGGGAAGCGGTGCAATTATTAATTTTGGAAAAAGATATGTCGGAACTGCAACGAAATACCTTCGGCCTCTACTGATTCCTGGAACCTTCTTAAACCCAATTCAGCTATTATCCCCAAAAGTCGGAATGTTGCCGTAGCAAGATTGAAACAAGGAACTAGTATGGCTGACGGTGTTTGATCTTCGATTCATGGACTTGAATCTGGCAGTAGGAGAAATCCATACAACATATACATGACACCCATGAGTTCTGTGCCATGCAAAGTGGTAAGCAAATGAGTTGGATCGAAATCTTCTGAACAATGATCTGCTAAATATGCTAAGAACTCCAGAACAAGCAGGAGTAGTGCCATGTACTGGAGCTGGATCAATAGAAAACATGTTGATAATTGGTCTACAACGCCCAAACAGTGAAACTGACTATGTACATCAAATGAGCCCAATTTTTGAAGCAACCCACTCTCAACTCTAATATAGAAGCACAAAATCATAATATGGAATGAAATACTCAATAGAATTTTCTGACAAAAAGCGATTTAATATGGATCGTTACATGCTATATAATTCAGCAAGACAACATTGCTGCCCACAATGCCAAACCAACAAAGAATTCTTTCCATCAAGAGGATATGGTATTGCAATGGCCAGCTCTCTCAACTGATATAAACTCTATCAAAAACCAACAAAGAACTAAAATCTGCAATAATGATGTGCTGAAAGGAGACTCTTATTTCAACATTGACCAAGTTAGGAGGTCATGAGATTTTTACAATTAAATAAGAATAAATGACCATAATTTGTTTAATCAACTCTGAATACTGCCTAAAGAGTGTAAGACAATTTATAAAGAATTGTCATATAATCGTCATATTCTTGAGAAATGGTTTTGAGCTAGTTTTTAGAGCAGCTGAAGTGCTTGGGAGCTGATTTTGAGCTACTTTTTAAAGCAGTTTTCAATCAACTAACGTGTTTTTAAATCTAGCTCTCAACTAGCTAATCTAATCGAGAAATTTAAGACAGTTCATCCTATTTTTCTTAGCATTGTTATTTTCAACATTTGCTCAAAAAACAAAATGAACTTGATGATGAAAATGAGACGAAACGTTTTAAACAAAATCTAATAATACCATCGTAAAAAGCTTAGAAAAGTAGAAAATATTAATTTTGTTGTGATGTCTATGTATGTACAATAATAACTAATTAATTTTAAAAACAATTAGCGAGAATTACTGCGTACTTTGAAATTTTATTACTTAAACACGTTGTCAGTGCATAAGACGAATATGCATAGTTTTAACTATAACGAATTAAATCGCAAGGTCAAATATATTCAGAACCTGGTTTGCCAAGGCGAACGTGCATAATAGGGAATGATTCATTGAAATGCTGAACGTTCGAGGAATTGCAAATATTCAGAATAAATCAAGTCGACGCATTAACGATTAGGCGACGTACTCCATAGGTGATATATCTAAAATGGATATTACAACTTGATTCCTCCACTCAAACAAAAAAGAAACAGGTCCGGTAGTGATTTATTTCAAAAGCACTTTCTTTTAATTAACAGGAAAGTAACGCCTGTGATCACCAGCACTTGCGATCTACCAGAATAAGACACATTTGTTGTTTACAATTTATTCGGTAATCGTTTTGCACAACTGGTCATAAATAATACTACAAAATATTAACCTTTAAGTAATATGGCAGACAATCAGACGGTATTAATAAAATTCTTGAATTATAATCAAAATCCACGTCTATAAATTAAGACAACACTCCAGCTTAAAAAGTGAATTATCCAGATTGTTATTTACATCCTTTTTTACTAATATGTAAGCAAATATTTGCTTGATATTGTTATAAACAAATCAGAAATGACAAGTCTACTAATTTCCAACTTAACGATAACAAATAAACAATATTCAATTTAGCTATCTTCTTATCAATTATGATGATGAGAACCCAGCGTACACACATCCCTAGAAAGAATTAATCGCTATCGCGACTGTCTAAGATAGCTGATGACATTAACTTATCCTTTTGCTCGAACGGACGTATATTCATCAAACTTGAAAAACGTGTGTTATCACGTCATTGGGGATATAAAAACCAGCTTAAAACACTCGAAAAGTACAAGATTGATGTACAAATTTAAAAATCGTAAAACTATCTTTGCTAGAATGTCGAAATTCACACATTGTAAATTACTTGCTGTTAGGTAGATTTTGAAGATAATATGAAGGTAAATTTAGAAATTGTCCTTTATTATATTTACACATGTATACGAAGTAGGTTGAAACCATCATCACATGCTAGGTTTATAACAAAATTCATGATACAGGAGACAGTGGTTTTAAATGCGAGGTCTGCGAAGTTGGCACCACAAAGTGGTCAAAAATCGACAAAAATGCTAGAAAGGATTGACCATTTATTGACCACTATTGACCATCAGCGATTTCGATTGACCACCTTTTGTTTAGGCTACAGCCGCTATACACATATTTTGGGGTCTAACGGCGACAATGCTAAAATTAGCCAATATAGACATTTTGTTCATCGGATACGATTGACCATCGTTTGATCATGTTTGACCACCCTTCACATTTTCAAAATTTTCAAAAAAAAATTTTTTTCGAATTTTGTTTTTTACTGCAAACTATAAAATTTTGTTGCAGTATAAGATTGACCAATGTTTGACCATGATTGACCACCAAATAATTTTTTTGAAAACTTAAAAATATTCGAAAAAAACAAGTTCATATCTCCAATGAAATGACATCAAACCCAGATAATGTCATAACCTCTTGCGTCGCATTTTTCACAAGTTTCGAGAGGTGGTCAAACGCTGAAAATAATAGAACTTATTCTCTCGTGCCTCTAGACCACATAAAACTGAAAATTATCGTTTGACCACCCTCCGGTTAAATTTTATCCGATCTGAAAGTTACGTATAACAGTTTCAAAGTTTTTCGCATTTTTCACAAATTTTGAGAGGTGGTCAAACGCTGAAATTAATAGAACTTATTTTCTCGTGCCTCTAGACCACATAAAACTGAAAATTATCGTTTGACCACCCTCCGGTTAAATTTTATCCGATCTGAAAGTTACGTATAACAGTTTCAAAGTTTTTCGCATTTTTCACAAATTTTGAGAGGTGGTCAAACGCTGAAATTAATAGAACTTATTCTCTCGTGCCTCTAGACCACATAAAACTGAAAATTATCGTTTGACCACCCTCCGGTGAAATTTTATCCGATCTTAAAGTTACGTATAACAGTTTCAAAGTTTTTCGCATTTTTCACAAATTTTGAGAGGTGGTTAAACGCTGAAATTAATAGAACTTATTGTCTCGTGTCTCTAGATCACAGAAAACTGAAAATTATCGTTTGACCACCCTCCGGTTAAATTTTATCCGATCTTAGTTGACCTTAAAATTACGTACTTTGAAACTGTTATACGTAACTTTAAGATCGGATAAAATTTAACCGGAGGGTGGTCAAACGATAATTTTCAGTTTTATGTGGTCTAGAGGCACGAGAGAATAAGTTCTATTAATTTCAGCGTTTAACCACCTCTCAAAATTTGTGAAAAATGCGACGCAAGAGGTTATGACATTATCTGGGTTTGTTGTCATTTCATTGGAGATATGAACTTGTTTTTTTCGTTTTTTCGAATATTTTTAAGTTTTCAAAAAAATTATTTGGTGGTCAATCATGGTCCAACGTTGGTCAATCCTATACTGCAACAAAATTTTATAGTTTGCAGTAAAAAAAAAATTCAAAAAAAAAATTTTTTTGAAAATTTTGAATATGTGAAGGGTGGTCAAACATGGTCAAACGATGGTCAATCGTATCCTATGAACAAAATGTCTATATTGGCTAAGTTTAGCATTTTCACCATTAGACCCCAAAATATGGGTATAGCGGCTGTAGCCTAAACAAAAGGTGGTCAATCGAAATCGCTGATGGTCAACAGTGGTCAATAAATGGTCAATCCTTTCTAGCATTTTTGTCGACTTTTGACCACTTTGTGGTGCCAACTTCACGGACCTTTAAATGCGCTCTTTAAATACCTACTGTTTAGCTTAATCTAATTTATACAAGACACTATCTTGAGAAGACTAGGAGACCACCAACTGCTTTGCATTTACGCGAATTAAATCGAAATCCAAATTATGGTTGCCCTTGTTAAAATATTTGTAAGTATTGTTGTCAAATTTCTTTTAGTAAAATTCCTATTAAAATTGTCGAAACGACAACCTCAACGGTGTCATGAATAGAAAAAATAAGAATGAAAAACTAAGATTACAAGGACAGGTGGGCTGGAAGGGAGGAAGAAAAAATTGAGAGAATCTATCAGTCAAAAGATTTTTACTCTGGTTTCTGAATGCTTGAATAAATGTAGTAAATAACGTATGTAGAAGTCAGGATATTATTTTTATAGGTGTGGCAAATTAAGTGTTTTGTTTTTCTTTGCAGACAACACCTCTTAAATCCAGGTACCACCCCCTCCACCGTTGAACACAATTCCATTTTTCCACAACATATAAAATAAAATCAGAAGACCAGTCGATTAGTTGCAGCTGCAATTTTAAGTTAGATTTGCATATCCACTGAAACCTGGCTAAAATGAAGTCTAAATCAGAAGGAAGTTTATTCAATAGGACCTCCATAAGAAACTATGTACAAGATATTTATCCATATATGGATATAAAATCCAATGGGTGGTATTTTGTTTAGATTTTATTCAAAATTTCCTTCTAATTTGCAAAGTGTTAGCATCAGATCTTGTGAGTAAAATTTGTTCTCACTACGGCTAATTCAAAAACCTCTAAATACATACATTGTGTGGAAAATATGCAGGTCTTAAATTCCACACAAAAATGTTTAATGCAAATGAACTGTCAGGGAATTTAAATTATTGCATTTTACTAAACTTTTATTCATTCAGTAATAATTCAACAATAACGGGAAAAAAAACAAAAGTGTTATGGTCAATTTGAACCCATTTCATTAAACGTAATAACCCCATAACTTAACAGCCTTATGATCCTTTAAGTAAGGCTTTTGTGAGTTCTCGTGAGAGTTGGCTAATTTCTAAAATCCTGCATTAAACCTGGTGCTCTTTGAGACTTATTGGCCCATGCGTGCCAATCCACTTATTAGGGAAAACCTTATTAACATAATCAGTCACAATTCTAGAATTGTAGTGGTTGCCGCATCATTATGAAATGATGAAATAGGCATGTATATTCAAGGGAACACCACCAAGAAATCTTGAAAATCGGCAATGAAGGAGTTCTAAATATGTCTCACCAGTTAAGTTTCCTTCGTAAAATTTTGTTCCAATAATGTAAAATTGGTCTGTTGAGCTAGTAATACCATCTTCAGGAGCAGTCGCTAATCATGCAAGAAACGCTAGACTTCTGTCATAATCTTCTGGTTCTAGTCTACGTTGCTGAAATTTGTTCGAATTTCTCGAATTGAAATACACGCGGGTTATTTCTTTGAAAATGTACCACATGTCCATAAGTTTGCAGCCAGACGTGCAAAATAGGAAGGGAAGATTTTGTGTTGACTGAAGGTTATTGCTAGCGAAATAGGAAGATCAGAAACGAGATTTCCAAGTTGATCAGTCGCGAAAAAAAATTGTATAGACGATAGACTTGTGAAAAAATTTTAACTTTTATCTCAAGATAGAAACCTGTTAAGTAGAATTCTAATTTGGGATGAAATTTGAGTGCACCACTCACGAAACAAAAGTCTATCCGGTGGGTTTATAAGGGCTTTCCTCCGCCCAAGTCGAGAAAATCGCAATTTTCTGAACCTCCTCTGATCATTATCTTTTTTTCAAAACTCAAAAAACACTTGGGAGGGCATCGATTTTTATCGAATGAAGATTTTTCAAAAAATAGCAAATTTTCTCAGCTTTCAGAATATATATTTATAGATTGGTATTTACGAAAGTAGGTATTTTACCTCGAAAAATGAGAAAAACTCAAAGGCGGCAAGGTTCCAAGGTTGACATCGAATTTTAGATTTTTCAAATTTTCGGTCAGAAGGAGAAACATTTGTAAATACAACCTATATATATTCTGAAAGCTGAGAAAATTTTCTATCGGATAAAGAAGTAGTCGCTGGGTTTGGCGCCGCTTACCTACAAAAACCGGAGTTCTAAGTGTTCCTATGCGGAATTGGAGTACTCGTCCTAAGTGCTATTTTTATATTTTTTGGCCAAACAAAGTCTTTTAGGCCAAATTTGACACTTTTTTCGTATTCAGCATGATAAATGACATATATATTTAAAATTTCAGCGAAATCGAAGAGGTCGAGATTTTCTTCAAAATCCCAAGAGGGTATGGAAAAAATGTGAATTTTTGACAATTTTCGAAGGGCGTTCGATTTCGTTCAAATTTTGAATATATATGTAATTGATCATACTAAATACGAAAAAAGTGTCAAATTTGGGCTAAAGGGCTTTGTTTAGCCAAACAATATAAAAATAGCATATATAATATGTAGATATAATATTGCATGTACCGAAAGGTTTAACAGAGCTGTTAAATCGTTCACTGTGGATACAGACTTCGTCTGAATGTATGTCATTTTTAGAAGAATACCGTGTTAATATTACCTACAAGGCCATTAAACCTGTACTGCATAATGATGTTAAGACGAACTATATTTCCTTTCATCTACAAGGTTCTAAATATCCTAAAACTAGAAAGAATTCTTCTAAATCGAATACCTCAATAATGATGTGTGGAAGTAAAGATGGTGAATTGGCACCTACATATACATATGTGTTGTTTATAAAGTGGAAAAGATGTGAGAAAGTCGAACTGAGAATGGTTCTAAAAAATGTCTCTACAACCGCACAAAACCAGTGCTTCAAAGAGTGGTTTATGAGCCTACTGCTCCCAATTTCAAAAGAAACAAGCAGGAAGAAAAGTTTTGATCGGTGATCACTTAAGTTCCCACACAAATGCTAAAGTGATTGACATTTCATCTATTGCCTCCTCCCTCTGCCCACCACCCCTCACGCTACTCACCTGTTGCAGCCCTTGGATGTGGCATTCTTCACACTGGCTAAGACTGCCTAGCGAAAGGTTTTAAATGAATCGAAAGAAAATGTCCACAACAATGAATTTCCGGGGCTTTTAAAAACATTAGGTAGAGGGTCTGGAGAAAAATTCTGACAAGAATCTTAAATCTGGCTTTCGTAAATATGGTATTACTCCTGTAAATCGCCATGAATTATTACAACGACTACACACATATAATATTGAATTAGGTACTACCTGAGGTAATGGCTTGGTTGGAGGGAACTTTATTGAAAATCTCAATTGGAAAAGGCTGGTCATAACGTCTGGAAGGACATAGAAAGTTTCCCCAGAGAAAAAGTATTACAGCTGCTGATATTAATCCATAAACTAATATTACACCAATGAGCTTCGAACAACAACCCGTAAGCAACCCGATGTCCCTCGGACACTCAAACTCGGTGATGAATCTGACAGCGATGATGAAAAGGTGCGTGAAGTTGGCACCACAAAGTGGTCAAAAATCTATTGACCATCAGCGATTTCGATTGACCACCATTTGTTTAGGCTACAACCGCTATACCCATATTTTGGGGTCTAATGGCGAAAATGCTAAAATTAACCAATATAGACATTTTGTTCATCGGATACGAATGCAAGGTGTCATTTACAAATTTCTAGAGGCACGAGACAATAAGTTCTATTATTTTCAGCGTTTGACCACCTCTCAAAATTTGTGAAAAAGCGAAAAACTGAAACTGTTATACGTAACATTAAGATCGGATAAAATTTAACCGGAGGGTGGTCAAACGATAATTTTCAGTTTTGTGTGGTCTAGAGACACGAGACAATAAGTTCTATTATTTTCAGCGTTTGACTACCTCTCGAAATTTGTGAAAAATGCGACCCAAGAGATTATGACATTATCTGGGTTTGATGTCATTTCATTGGAGATATGAACTTTTTTTTTTCGTTTTTTTCGAATATTTTTAAGTTTTCAAAAAAATTATTTGGTGGCCAATCATGGTCCAACGTTGGTCAATCCTATACTGCAACAAAATTGTAGAGTTTGCAGTAAAAATAAAATCGAAAAAATTTTTTTTTGAAAATTTTGAAAATGTGAAGGGTGGTCAAACATGGTCAAACGATGGTCAATAGTATCCGACGAACAAAATGTCTATATTGGCTAATTTTAGCATTTTCGCCATTAGACCCCAAAATATGGGTATAGCGGCTGTAGCCTAAACAAAAGGCGGTCAATCGAAATCGCTGATGGTCAATAGTGGTCAATAAATGGTCAATCCTTTCTAGCATTTTTGTCGATTTTTGACCAACTTCGCAGACCTATGATGAAAGCATAGGACATATTTCTTATGCTGAGGGTGACCAAAGTCTCTATTCACTTCAACTGAATGAGGATTCTGATACAGATATGGTGACAGAAAGGTGCAGATAGTTGATGTTAACCTTGATGATTGTTAAGGACTCAAAGACATTTAAAACAAGCATTCTTTTTATTTTACATATATTTGCTATATATTCAGTATTTTGTTAAATTAATATGTCCAAATCTCACGCTTAATGTAATAGAATATAAATAAGCAAAATCATGATAACGAATTAATAGACACAAGAGCCACCGATAGGATATAATTCTAAAAATGCTAAGCTTCGGAGCTAAACTCGAAACTACGTCGAAGCGACGGCCAAGAAGCGCGCGCCAACCCGTACTATAGAGATGACGTGTTGACTTTGCGCGGTTTGTTAATGGGATAGCCGCCCACAGACTTGCCTGCGCTGATCGCGATACGCATACGAGTGTGTACTCGTTGGATTCATTGCGTTCAGCACACGAACCGTGGTTCGTGGTTCGTAGAATCGTCACTATTATAAGGGGACAGTGGATGAGCATTAGTAAAAGGCGCAAATAGACGCATATGAAAATATATACGAGAAATTCGATATTCCTGGACGTAGTTTTGAGTTGTATCGTGTTTTACGCGTTAGTGATAAACTATTGAACTGATTATTCACTTTCTCCCTAGTTCAGGAATCGCTCCGATAAATATATCCTTTTGGCTCGTTAAATACAAGAAGTACATAAAGTACACATTTCAAATAGCGTTTAATACGCAGGAATGAGAGACATTATTTGTAAATATTATTTTATATGCTTATACATTACATTGAGAATTATTATTTTGTCTCTTTCATGTACAAAGAACTGGAATTTATGTTTTATTTTTTATTTCTTTATTACAATATATGTATTAAAATAAACTCACTCGTTTATTGTGAAAAACCCTTACACTAGTAGTATTTCTCCAGCAGCTAGGTCCAATAAAACAATTGGACCGTAACAATGATTACGGACCTTATTAGTTCAAAGAAAATAATTCATGCATGGTTTGAAATAAACTACTTTTAGTCCCTAGTTTACTAGTTTAGTAAATGTTATAGATACAGTATAGGTAACAGATCATTACCTAATATACTGTTTCACATAACATAACCACTCGAAATTTTGTATATATATATTTTAATATAGTTTGACACATACTAAATGTCAATTTGTTCCACAGATAAAGTAATTTACTTATTTTATTGACTTATAAGCGGAAAAATAAATTTCAACTATTAGAACTTAATAAATTTTAACTTTCACGAAACGTAAAAGCATCAGCATATTAAAAACATAAAAATACTTTTCCATTATTGTTGTAAATGTCAGTCGCATATTTATACACGAAACCGAGAGAACGAAAGTAAATCGAATTACATTAAAACCCACTTCAGAAACTTTAACAGTCGACCTCCAAACTACATAATAGAACTAAATCAATTTTTCATTAAAGAAATCACCTAAATTTGCATATACGTACAGATATTCGAATCCACTCGAATCCAATAAAGGAATTTATAGTTATGTTTGTGTCATATCGTATCTCGTTTTATACTATTACTACATTTCTCTCGATTAATTGGTGTAATACAAAGACTAATAAGGGAAAAAATCAATTACATCATAAAATAGTTTCTTTCTCGATTCCAATAAAACATGAAAGGGATCACCGTTCTCTATATCTGAGAAAAGTAATGATTGATAAAAAAAAAGAGCTGGAGTAATAAAATCGCCGCTATAAAATTTATCTTCGGATTTAAGGAGTTGTTGATTCGAAAGAAGGAAGTCTGTATTTACGCGTAGTACGATTTGGCCTAGAAAATAATACCGATATAGTTAAATTCTAAGACTATCGATTCGACGGAAATGCAAACGATAGACGTAAGCACAAGAGGAGTACGAACTTATTAAATCGACACTTGTAGCAATTTTATATGGATGTCATACGTGCATATAAAGCAAATCGAATAAAATTTGTAAATGCCCGTTACGAAATATCGTAGTTTTGGACTGGATGCAGCTGCCTCTATTAATAGAGGTTTATATGCGTAGTTTGTCCACCAACGAGATGACATTTAGTAGGACTAATAAAAGTTTGAATTTTATTAACAAGCAATGTGCGCTTTGTGAATTATAAATACCATAATTTTTAAATGTAAAAGTTAAATTTTATAGGCAATCAATTTATTCATTGTATTTAATATTATTACGGAACATTCTTCCAATTAATGCTTGTCGCGCTTAGAATGATTTAGTTTATTATTCATTAAAACAAAAACTACAGAAATTAAGGAAACTATAAAATTCTGCAGATAAAACTCAACAGGCGGTTAACCTAATTTGGGTTAGAAACAAATAAATAAATCTATAATGAATTGAAGTCATTTATTTTAGGAATTTGAAGGATATTGACTAACGATTATTAAAAATGTTATACGAGGGAGCGTTTTTATATTCGCGGAATGAGCGGGTTGTAGGGGGGCGATTAAGCGCATTGGGGGCGTGGCCTGTGCAGCGACTCATAATTACTATAAATACGAAGTTTCATTGTTATTAGACAGTTAGTCTTTGAGCTATCGTCAACTAAGTAACATAATCAGGAGTGAAAAGTGAAATATGGAAAAAATCGCGTGTTCGCGTGCATTTTTGGACCTCTGTAATGAAGACAAGGATGGTGTATTGAGTCGAATTGTTACTGGAGACGAAACTTGGGTTCATCATTATGAAGCTGAGTCCAAACAAGACTCCATGCAGTGGCATAAAAAGGGCACAGCACCTCCCAAGAAATTTAAAGTGTCACAATCAGCTGGGAAACTCATGGCAACGGTATTTTGGGACTCGGAAGGAATATTGTTGATTGATTATAAAGATAAAGGTGTTTCTATAACCGGAGAATATTACGCTTCAATATTAGAGCGACTAAAAGAAACCATTAAAGAGAAAAGACGGGGAAAATTGACGAACGGTGTGCTGCTTTTGCACGACAACGCGCCCGTCCACAAGAGCCGCGTTGCGTTAGCTGCCCTGCATAAGGTGGGATTCGAAATTGTGAATCACCCACCCTACAGCCCAGACCTGGCCCCGAGTGATTATTACCTGTTTCCGAAAATGAAAAAAGAGCTGCGGGGTAAAAAATTTACTGCCGATGATGAAGTTAAGGAGGCAGTTTCGGCGTATTTTGCAGATAAAGAGAAATCATTTTGTTATGAGGGTATAAATAAATTAATTGAAAGACGTGAAAAATGTATCCGTCTTGCAGGTGAATATATTGAAAAAGAAAAATAATTTGGTTTTTTTATTTCCACCCCTTATCCCCCATTCCGCAAATATAAAAACGCTCCCTCGTAGTTACGGGCATCACAATTTAAATCTTAATATAACAAACAAAATGACAAGAATAGTACACCATTAGAACTCTGCACCTTTAATTTCAATGATAAAAAAGTGGTTTACTGAATTTCGTTGTGGTTGTACAAGCACGGAAGTTGTCGAACGTTCTGGACGCCCAGTTGAGGTCTCTACACCCGAAACAATAAAAAAAATTCACGATATGGTGTTGGCCAATCGGAGATTAAAAGTGCGAGAGCTTGCTGAAGACATAGACGTATCACATTGCTTAGAAAACAATTAATGGCGAATATTATGCCAACTTATTGGGTCGATTTAATGAGGATTTGAAACCAAAACGACCGAATTTGGTCATGAAAAAGGCTCTTTTCCACCAGGACAACACAAGAGTCCGCACATGTGCAGTTTCCATGGCAGAAATCCATGAATTAAGCTACGAATTGCCCTCTCGTCTGCTCTATTCTCCGGATTTAGCCCACAGTGACTATTTCTTGCTTTGCAACCTGAAGAAATGGCTCGGTAGAAAAAGATTTGACTCCAACGATGAAATCCTCTCACACACAAACATATTTTGATGACCCCGACAAATCTTATTTTTTGGAAAGGATAAACAATTGAAGAAACGCTGGACAAAGTATATAGAGCTCAAAGCTCAAAAACATATGTTTCATTCAAAAAATCACGGGCATATTGAGCCACCCTCGTATATTGATTTGAGGAGGAGTGACAAACATCACCAAAACACTCGTAATATATAGAAATAGTATTTATTAAAGAATAAAACTGATGGAAGGTAGATAAAGTAATTACCTAAATACCTAATACAGTCTCTAGGTAAGCAAATAAAACCAAATTCGAAATTTATTCAATTCTAAATATAATAAGCTTAGGATAAAATAACAAAATGAAACTTAATTTTAAAAAATTTGACAAAAATAAAGGAGATACAAAGCATTCCAGACAAATAATATTGTTGCTATTTCTACGGTGGCCACGTCTTTTTTTCGATTCTTTCATGGGCAATCTTGCAAAATTAACAGATCTTTTCTTGGAATTACTTCTTTTTGGATCATGTAAAAACTGGGTAGTGGGCTCAAGTTTAGTCCATAAAAAAATATATTCCTATGAGCTTCAATTCCTAACCAGTCCTAAATTTCAACTGCGTCATGGATTTTTTGAAAATTTGAGCTTCTTTCGCTCTATCCTCTTCTATCTTTTAAAACATGCTCTGGAAAGAATTTCCTGGTTTGATGACTAGTAACGTAAATGAATACCTTTCTATTCAACAGCTCTTTCGCCAATAATACAGCGACAAAAAGAAAACACGACTGCATCCAAAATTTCCGAAGGCTCTTGATAATTGACGCATGACTCTATGTTGTTCTCTCGCTCTCGTACTGTTATACTTTTGTTTACTTTATCTTCAGCTCAAGCGAGAGTAGGATTATTTTTAAAAACTTTTTCAAAGGCATAGGGCAAAGGATTCGTACAACACCTAAGTTTGTAATGGTACTCCAATAAAGATCCATGCACAGTAGAGTATCGAACTGGCACAGTCAAGTTCTAATATTTAATTGATCCACAAGATACTGCAGAAAAATCCACTATATCATTATACCAAACCATCACTCAAATTGTATTTGAGAAAATTTTGTTGGAGTTCTTAATTTTCTAACCCAATCAAACATATCATCATCGAAAATGTTAGATTTAGCTTTCAAAATTTCGATGTCAGTATCAATAATTTATCAAGAATCTTTTCTGTGATGAGGTACTCTGATGATTCAGCTTCCACAAACGAAAATTCAATTGCTGACGAGCGTCCTCGTCACCCTCAACTTCCAAATATACTTTTGCATGATTAATTAAGAAACTGAGATGATATGCTTAAAAATATCTAACAGTTTTTACAGTAGCTTCATATGAATAACAATGGAACCACCCATTAATAACAGGAACAAAATTTGACGTGTTGGTCAATGGACTACAGCACTTTCATCTGACGAAAGTATGATCATTTTCACAGGAAACAGTTTTGATATACCGGGTGTTTCTGGGAGTTGGCTCCCTCCTGTAATTTCTAAAATATTTGAGATGGAGAAACGAAATTTGGAAATTATATAAAGATATTTAATTTACATTTCTTGACATAGTCAAGTTTTTTTCAATTTCTTTTTTTTTTTCATCGAGAGTGCTTTGAAGTTCTTAATATGTTCAGGTCAAGGGTGTTACTGTATAAACACGATACCAACAAATTTTTTCCATTTTTTCTGTATTCCCAGTTTTTTTAAGCGCATTTGTAGGTCCAAAATT
The DNA here is from genome assembly GCA_023690525.1 of Holotrichia oblita. NCBI lineage: Eukaryota > Metazoa > Arthropoda > Insecta > Coleoptera > Scarabaeidae > Holotrichia > Holotrichia oblita. The sequence goes on from CM043017.1 coordinate 175,635,741, forward strand.
TAGTTCTTATGTTTTAATATAATTTTTCCAAATCGGAACAGGGTGGCTCACTAAATCATCACGAAAGAGCATTGAAATACCTTCATTTTGATCTACATTAATATGCCGAATGAACGTTTATTAAGTATATTTTGCGAAAAAAAAAACTTGAAAAAAAAATTTATATCAAAAAATATCTTTTGCTGCAATTGTACTCAAAATGTTATCCCGAATCAATTCCCAAATTTACAGGGGCGAGCCACCTCCCAGAAACACCCGGTACCTATAGCAGAGCAAAAATTAAGTTTACCAGCGTAAAAACGAGGTGGCTGAGGAGAATTTTGAGCAATTGAAATTAGGTAAAAGAGTGAATTTGGGTGAATATTATTGAGGCAAAAACGTCGGTGCCTCTTCTGATGATCATCTAATATGACTGAAGATAAAAGTATGAAACGAAAGTAATGTAGGAAAGAGTGGAAATAACAAGTTGTACCTAAATGTATCGAAAATCAGTGAAGGCTTAATACAATCTGATCTGACAATTCAAATGACATTACTAAAATAATGCATTGTAACCATGGCAATAGAATCAAATGAGAAAATAATATACAGCGTTAGAAAAAAGTCCCGGAACGGTCGAATAACTTTGTTATTTGAAAATTATGATTTCTGAAATTTGGTATGGGGGTATAGTTAATATAAATGCATTTTAATCAATACAGTTTATATTTTTTTCACTTCCGGTATAATCGGCAATACGTCCAACTTTTTTTTTAAACGGAACGCCCAGATTTTTTTAACACTTTTGAATGCAAAATAAAAAACTACGTTCAGGAAGTATTAAGATGTTTATTTTTATTCACAAGAAAACAGTTAAAAAATTAAAAAAGTGTCCTAATACAGAAAAATCAAGATACCTGTCTATTCAGGTTACGATTACAATAATTGTTCAAAATGCTCTCCGTTTACAATTTGACAAAAATGTAAACGGTCAGTAAAATTTCTTATTGAATTTTGTATTTGTTCTGGAGTGATGCGATTGGCTTCTTGAACTATTCTCTCTTCCAATTTCTCAAGATTATGGGGACGATTTTTGTACACTTGACATTTCAAGTGACCCCAAAGGAAAAAATCTAATGGCGAGAGATCTGGCGAACGTGCTGGCCATTCGATTGCTCCTCTACGTCCGATCCAAGGTTCCGGAAAAATTTCAATCAAATAATCGCGGACATTATGGGCAAAATGGGGGGGAGCTCCATCTTGTTGAAACCAAAAAATTGCATTAGGGTGATCACCTATGTTTGCATTTGGAAAGAGGGCCGCAAGTGCTGGAACAACCTCATTTCGCAATAAATTTTAGTAGACGTTGCCAGTTAAATTTCCTCTTATAAAAAATGGTCCTATGATGTTGTTTCCAACAAGACCAGCCCAGAAATTCACCTTTTGAGGACGCTGTGTATGGACTTCTTCAATTCAATGCGGATTTTCAATTGACCAGTAGCGACAATTATGTCTGTTCACAGTGCCGTTGAGACAAAACGTTGCCTCATCTGAAAAAATGATGTGATCTAAAACATTAGGCTGCTGCTCGATCAATTCCGTCATTGTTTCGCAAAAATGTAGTCTACGATCTGGATCATCTTCAGTTAACTCATGGACGGGATACATTTTATAGGCTTTCATTCTTGCTGATTTAAGAGTCTTATGAGCAGATTTTTGAGAGATCTCATGAATTTGACCTAATTCTGTTGTGGACACGTGATGATTTTCTTCCACTGTAAGTAACACATTCAAACTAGTTTCTTCAACTGTTGCTGTTAATGGACGTCCCCTTCTAGGTAAATCCTTCACCTGACGAAAGACTTTAAATGTGACGATCCGGATAAACAGTATTAAACAAAATACGAACATCTTCAATAGAACGTTGACGATCACCGTACCCACGCATCATTAATATCTCAATTCGTTCTGATTCAGTAAGTTTTACTGCCATTTTCAAATGTGTCAATGTCTAAAATAAGTAAATTTATAGCGATGCAAAAGTTAAAACGATTTTAAAATTGTCAAATGTGACGGCAAAAAGAATGCAAACACTAAACAACAACTTTTTCGAAGGTACCTTGTTTTTCTGTATTAGGACACTTTTTTAATTTTTTAACTGTTTTCTTGTGAATAAAAATAAACATCTTAATACTTCCTGAACTTAGTTTTTTATTTTGCATTCAAAAGTGTTAAAAAAATCTGGGCGTTCCGTTTAAAAAAAAAAGTTGGACGTATTGCCGATTAAACCGGAAGTGAAAAAAATATAAACTGTATTGCATAAAATGCATTTATATTAACTATACCCCCATACCAAATTTCAGAAATCATAATTTTCAAATAACAAAGTTATTCGACCGTTCCGGGACTTTTTACTAACGCTGTATAATGAATCCTCCATTAATTCCTATAGGTAATCTTACAAAATTCTAACTATGTATGTACCTATATACAATAATATAATATTGTGGGTATATTAAATACATCAAATACTTTAAAATTGATCAACACTCCTCAAATACTAATCTGCTGCAATCCATCATATTCATTCATATATAGAACAAAGATAAGATTTTATAAATATAACATATCTCCACCGCATTTAATACTTTCGACTAATTAATTTAAAGAACAAACTTATTACATATTTATAATATGTTGTAGATACATACATACATATTATGTAAAAAGCTCTAAATTTTTATATTGATTCTCCGAAATGTAGTTTGTTAAATGGAACTGAATTAATTACACAAGAGATGTATTGAATCCAAATTGCGATAAAATATGAAGTCGAATCGTATGTTGTAACAACAAAATAGCATTCCCGTGTAAGGAAAGGGATACAGTTGTTGACGCTCAGATAATTGTTGATACCATCTGTAAATATTTGGATAATCAGTACCTACATAGGTACTCCACTATATTACAAGTTTACTTACTTAGGTTGCATATTTTTACTGTCATTCGTAGAAAATTTCACACTGATATTTTAGTAACGGCTATAACGTTGATAGTAATTAAATATCTATGTGTTTATGCAATATAAAATGTAGTTATGAGTTGTTAACACATAAAAAACGTTTCAGAAATTGTGTTCATTATCAAAAAATCACTGTTTCATATCCTCGATTTTGCTTCAATCTCTTAACTTCATATAGTAGGATCAACAATCTCTTGCCTCGGTTGATAATGCAAATGTACTTGAAGTCATTAACTGTATCAAGAGTAACTATTTTAATATGAAGGGTTTAAGCATGCAGGTGGAAAAGATACTTTTTTGTCTGTCATGAATGCAGCTATAGTGGCTTCTAAACTGAAACCAAATCAGATAAAAGATATACTTTGTCTGTGTTTGACGAATTGGTCTCAACTCCTTAAGAAGGGGGGTCTAAGGATTTACTCTGTTTATCATGAAATAAAAAAAACTAAACAGCTTTGATTAGGCATCAATTGAGACCAAGCTGCAGGTCATTATGGATCAGACTAAGAAGTGGCTGTGCATTGTGCAGAAATAAATTCCTTCCGAGTTTTTGTTCGATGAAAAAAAAACCACTATCCATAATATTACCACGATTTTCAAGTGGAGATGTGAACGAAGTGGAGGACAAACTAGATATAAACAACAAGCCAACGAGGAAGTATTTGAAAACTCAATTGTATAGTGACATCTATCTTCACATATTTGAAGAAACAAAGGCTACCCAAAATTGCCTGACACTCTACGCTGGCCAAATTTCAGAAGAAACCCACGAATCAAAACACAAGGGATTCAGGAAATGTTGTCTACCAACTCCCCCAAACCCATGGATATAAAACAATGTGATGCACATAGCTCTTCATTCTGAAGTTCTTAAATTAGTGAAAGCAGCTATATTAAAAACTGTCTGTCACAGAAGTAAATGACATTCTGGTGGTTCAATAATGTTTAAGTTTTATTTAATACTCAAGTCAATAATATATAACATCAGAAATTAATTCAAATCGTATTGTTCGTATTGTATATACAGTACGGTCGACCGTCCTAGGGTCAGTCGATGCCATCCGAACGGGTATGCACCACAGACGCGTTCACAGATAGGTTCAGTTTCTTGCTGTCAATTTGACAGTATCGCTCCTTTGTATGTATTTACTATACTACTATGTATTGTTGTTCTGAATTATTCATTTCAGCTTGGAGATCGTTTTGAGAATTTCCTGCCTTAAGTTTCCCTTTATCCTGATTTTCCATAGAACCTTGTTTTTTTTATATTTTAACAATATATCTGACTTTTTTTAAAGGAATTTATATTATTTGTGGAAGAACTTTTCTTTTTGAAAGGAATATATTTACTAGTATTTTCACACTGTAAAGAGCAGCTTGGGAATATTTATCTCTTTCTAAAATTGTTTTTATTTCCATAAGAATTGCACTTTGTATCATGGCATTACGTTGCTTACTGAACGCGTCTGTGGTTTATTGCATACGCTTTCGGATGACATCGACTGACCCTAGCACGGTCGACCGTACTGTATAGTTGATTATTTGCAAAATCCCTGTTACTGTTACTTCACGACTGCACTTCTGCTTTTCATTTATTCTGTTACTCCCTACTTTTTTTAATACATATTGCCTTTAATTCTTCTAGCCCTGCTTCTTCTAATGCCAACTGGTATTTTTGAAAGATATCCAATTTCAAAAAGGTCTTAAAGTCTTAAATGAACGCGATTTCTATTCCTATACTCCCATTAATGTGCAAATGTATACCATAATGTTCTGTCTTTCTTCCGGAAAAAGTTTCATATTCGTTAGTGTGTGGGTTATTTTACCTTCTTTACGAGGAAAGATCAAGTTTGTGGAACGATGTAAAGGGGGTGAAATGACACACACATTTAATTTTTCTACCTTAATTCTATTTTTCGATCTTTTAAATTTATTTATACCCTCACAAAAACATGTTTTATCAAGCCCTGCAAAATAGAGGAAAATAGCCAACTTCACTTCTTCTGCATCGGTAAATCGTTTTCCTCGAAACCCTTTTTTCAATTTTGGAAATAAATCATAATCCAATGGGGTCAAACCTAGACTATAAGGAGGATGCGTTGCTGTGCAAAAAGAGAACATCTGAAGCCCTCTTTTCGTTAATTGCATCTTTTAGTTTTCCTAATATTGTAGCATAATATTTCCCACATGTTTCCACTTTTCGTCAATCAATAAACCACCCTCTGAACACTAGTAAATCGTAACCATAATCATCCTAACCGATTGCGACAACTTAAACTTCTTAGCCAGTGCTGCACCATTTTTGGGCCACCCCATGGATTCTCGCTGTGACTCAGGCTTATAATAATGAACCCAAGTTTCGTCCTCAGTCACAACACGTTTCATAAATTCATGCCAGTTCCCGCTACACACAAATTCAAAAACTCAGACGAAACTCGAAACTGTGTTGTTGCTTCTGAAGAGGTATGAAGATGCCAAAATATTCGAAACGGTGGTGATTACTGTGTTTATTATTTCTGTCATTAATTTTTTCTACAGCCCAACATCTTAGAGAATTAATTCTTCTACTTTTTCAACAATGTCTGTTTAAGTCGCCTCAATCGGCTAAATGGCATAATCATGCCATTTAGAAATCATTGTTTTACCAGGAAAAGGGTTTCCATAAATAGACATCTCTACCATAATAACCTAGTGAGGAATTTAAACTCGCCACAAACTTCAATTGGTGATATCTTAAAGGTTACTGAATCGATCAGTTGCATTGAGTCACCAACTTGTATTAGGTGCACAAACATTATCTCCTCTCCAACCTCTCCATTTCCACCACCACCACTTTGCTGATAGAGATAGATAAATTATCGGTAACGATCTCTGAATTATTGATAACCATGCCCAAGTTAATTAATTGTTTCATCGGTTATAAAAACGAAGTCCTTAAAAATAATCAATTCAATCGATAACACCTCCCCCGAATTTGCTAAACAGACTAAACAAACAACAGACAAATCAGAAAACAAATCTGCACCAGTGTCGGTCGTACGACAAAACGGACTCTCCCGCCCGACATTCTCAAAAATAACAATTCGAGTGGAGAGAAGGAAGATCAAAATGAAATAGTGAAGACCATAATTTAACACGCCAGATTTAATATTCACAAATTACGGAGCGGTCGCATCGCGAACGGTACGACCGCGAGAGCGACTGAGAAAGGTGCCCTCGAAGAAAGAGCGAACCGGTACGATTTGGTGGAGCGGTGACGTCACGAACGGTGTCTAGCAGTCGTGACCACCAAGTCGAATGGCGTAAGACAAGATTATAAATAACCCCGCTGTATAAAAAGTGAGACCGTGGCCGACTCGAGTATTCTACGACATATAGACGCGCCGTCGTGCTACAGGTTGGATCGCAACTTTTGACTTTTAATACAAACACCGTTTGATCTGCTTTACATAAATGTACATATGTATATACATATAGGTTGTATATTCATTATCGATTAATTTTGATATGTTTACATGGTGAGGAATTAACGTGCTTGAAATAACTGCTGTATTTTTTAAGGAAATATTTGAGTAATGATAATAATTTATTGTCCAATACAAAGAGAGAGACAAAATTCTGAACAGACCCAACTGACAGTTGTTTCTTATTAATTTACTTGACCAATGGCAAAAGATGCCAATACTGTAGAGTAGTTTTATTATGTTAACTTTAGAATATTGACTTCTGGTTATACAAAAATAAATTGCAATAATTGTCTGGAAACTGGCGTATAAACTTTTCTCTGTCCTCTTTCCCACGAAAAATGAAACACAATTGAGGAGATTATAATGTCGAAAAAATATATCCAGAAACTGGAAAAATTATGACTCTTTTTATTTTAAAATTGGAAATTTAAAATTTACCAGTTTGAAATGTTGGCAGCCTTAGTGGGGCAAATTAAAACAACAAAGAAAAGGTATATCAGGTTTGTAATAATATTCCAACATTATTTTTTTATAAAAACCATTTTATTTAAAAGTGGTTTCCTTGAGCATTGACTGAGAAAACTTTAATACTTAATACAACTCACATTATGCATTATTTGATTTCTGAAATATGAATTAAATGTAATAGTTTCAAGAGTGAAAAATGTTTGAAGAAATACTAAATAGACTTTAACAAAAGCAAAATTTTGTCCACTTTGGAAGCAAGTTTCCGCCAAACTATAAAAAATTGTTGTCATAAATACGGTTTTTTTCGATTTATTCTAAATGTGTTCGCATAATTCTGGCAAATTTGGAAGAAATAATGCCAGATAAGTCAAAGATCTCTGATCAGACTATCCACGGCATTCAATCACAATTTGGAGATATATGGAATTAATGTAGAACTTCAGTGGTGATGTTATGTGTAACAATGTATTACTGTTTATACAATTGTTTCTTTAAATATTATTTAGTTTGACCGATATAGCATTTTTTACAGTCTTTGCAGTCTAATTAATGAACGACATTAATTTGATTATCTTTTTTGATTAATGTTTGTAAATTAATGAAGAAGTATTTATTGTTAGTAGGTTTTGTATGATTTTTGAAATTTATTTTTTTTTTAAAAATTTGTATGTGCTCCATTAATAGTCTGATCAATTAATCTATTTAAAAAATAGTTTAACATTAAACATTTTCTGTTACCAAAATCGCATCGAATGCCTGTCGAAGGATATGCTACGGACGCTCTTTGTAAATCACAATACTTTGAACAACAATTAATATATCTATGTTATGACCTTTATGTACTTATCTTTCTTGGTATTTACTTAATTTGCTGTTTTATTGACCTTCTATAAGTTCTTCACTGGATCTCTTGGTGCAGAAGTAGAACACTAAACACTTTAACCCACTAAACACCAAACAAGTTTTAACTAAAACACCTAGTTTAGATGTTTTAGTTAAAACTTGTTTGGTGTTTAGTGGGTTAAACTGTTTAGTGTTCTGACCTACTATAGTGGAAATACTTAAGAAATTGAAAGATAAATACTTTGAATGGTTTAGAAAATACAAAGGTGGCGATTCTGACGTGAGAAACGAAAGATGAGTGTATTATAAGCATGTTTTGATGAAAATAACACAAAAAGGAGTCTCCGTACGTTTTAAAGCCATGAGAAACATCCAGAAGATAGAAAAATAGCTTCCACGCGGATTAAATTAAAGATAGAAGGAGAATTAGAGAACCATTTGCAAAATGCTGCTGGTCAAGTTCAATCGAATTGAACTACTAAAACCTGGCGAAACTGTTACTTGAAGCAATCTTTGGGTGAAAAGTAACACTAGTTTACAAAATGAAATTTTTTTCATGTACATTTGATGAGAGTTAGATTTCCTTATGTATATTCTTCCGCTGAATTCGAAAATCAAGGTTGATTTTTTTTTATGGAACAGTTTTTGAGATATTGTAATTTTTTAATTTTGTGGACCTTTTTTCCCAAATGCAAGGTATTGAGATGACGAACAAATATGTATAATCGGATCTTTGATTGATAAAGCGGTTCAAAACATATCGATGAAAATAGGGCACATTTTCAAAAAAATCATATTTTACAGTGACTGTGCCGACGGAAAAGTACAAATCGTGAAAAAAACGTCTGGTTTCTGTTCATGTACGTAAAGATGATACTTTTACGTAAGAACTAAGACCAACCAGAAGAAAATCGACCGAAAAATGACAAAGTTATAAGCAATTGAGTGAATAAATCGAAATCCCATATTTTCCAAAAAAAATTTTTTTCGACAATTTATTGGGTTTAAACGCTTGCAATACATTCTTGACATTTTTGTGTGTTAGAAATAGTTGTGGCTCTTACTTTGTCTTCGGTTGCTTTTGGGATCCGTTTCTCTAGTGAGAAACCATACATAGTCTCCCAACATTGGATTCATTCCAAAATCCTTGATATAGCGCCGCTCAATGGTTTTAATTTGTTGGTGAAATCTCTCGTCGTGTTCATCACTTACGTCAACAAAATTATCCGGAAAGAAATTCAAATGCGAATGCAAGAAATGGATTTTTAGAGACATATTTACACCTGTAAGAAATAAATAAAATGGTAAAAACAATACAATAGCAAACAACCAAGAATGCAATGAAATAATGGCATTCCGTACCGATCTTGTTGTAGTTCTTCAGCAAATCGGTAGTAATTCCCTCGTATTTATTGCTTTTATTGTTCCCAAGAAAATTGGTAACAACCCGCTGAAATGAATTCCAGGCCTGGTTTTCAACGGGTGTTAAATATTTTGGAAAATCTGTGCTTTTTACCAATTTCTTTATGTGTGGACCATCGAAGACGCCTTCCTTGATTTTTGCTAAAGAAAGCTGCGGGAGAAGGGTTTTCAAATAGGAAAATACTTGGCCTTCCTTGTCTAAGGCCTTCAGAAAATTTTTAATGAGGTCAAGTTTAATGTGCAACGCTGGACGTGCCTCTTTTGACAAGAGGCACGTATTTAATATTGTCTTTGTCCACTGTGACGTTCTCCCTTTCTGACCAGTGTTTTCTTCTATAATGATGTTCACGAGCACGACTATCCCAGAGACAGACGTTTTTTTCACGATTTGTACTTTTCCGTCGGCACAAAATCACTGTAAAATATGATTTTTTTGAAAATGTGCCCCATTTTCATCGATATGTTTTGAATAAGGAAAATCACCTCTCATCAAATGTACATTTTTGGTGTAAAGTAGTGTAATCAGAGTAACAAAAATGGCAACACAAAATGGAAAAGTATTCTGCATTCTGTTATAGTGGACAACTTAGAACCAACTCCACCATGATCTTCAGTGGAGTTGGTTCTAAGTTTTTCACTATAACCGAACGCAGAGATCTTTGTTGTTCTTTTCCATTTTGTGTTGACATTTTTTTTACTCTGATCACTTTTTACGCAAAACTTGCTTGGTCACGTCCAACCCAACCGTCTACGAAAATAATATACTCACGTTAGTAAAATTTGGATCATCTAAAAACCTTACAAAAATATATATCCGTTTCGACAAAAGAGGTAAGACCACATTTAAAGGCTCAAAGATGGTTTGGAACACGAAAAGTAAAAACGAAGGAACAAACTGCTCTTTTGATCGATACACCAAACAAGAAGAAAAATTGAAAAACGACAAAGCAAAAAACTTATAGTGTCAAGAAAAAATAGTATTAGTTTATATACATATATGGTGGGTGCTTAGTTGACACATCTAGTAGATTATCGGATGAATACTTTTTTAACTTCTTCAAGAAAACGTCAAATTGAACATTTTTATTGATTATTTATTTTTCCAGAAATAAATGACGTTATCAAGAAAGGCTACACTGTTCGAAGGCACTGAAGAAAGAGTGGTTAAACACCAGTTTGAATTTGATTCGTCTTCTTATATTGTACAGCAATGCAGTTTTCTAAATTGCTAACTTTATAATCTTTACTTTGATTTTTGGAATGTCCCTCTATGCTTCATGCCATAGGCACGTTTGAAATATACAGGTATGCCATTATGTTGTCAACGATTTCACTTCTAATTTGTAATGACAGCAGATGTGAAATCTTTGTACCATTGGAATCATTTACTTAGCATTAGCCTGGGAGATATGACATTTTATTTCGTGGTCTTCAAAATTTAAATATCTCAGTAACTGTTAATTTTAGACATAGGTTTATCTTGAATAAATCCAAGATTTGACAGAACAATACGAGCATTCCATTTAAAGTTTCATTTTATACACACGCTGAAAATTTTAAATATTTGCATTGACCGAAACTTCAAAAACTTGTAATAAGAGTTTATGGTGAATAATGTATGTTATTAAGAAGCAAAGAATCATCATCACATTAGATTTAGAGGAAAATTTATTGGCATTTTTTGAATTCGTCTGACGTTTATAATTGAATTTTTTTCAACAAGCTAATCTTCTTGCCAAATACGCTTCTGTCATGAGAGTTAATAAATTTTTCCTGAATTTTCCACAAAAAATTACAAAGTCTATGATGTCTATATTTGTCATCGGCTTTTAATGATCCATACGGCAAATTAAACGGTTAGGAAACACATATTGCAACGCAAATTATCTTCACAAGAAACGTGATTCAACTTTCCATCTTTAAATTATACTAGACCTAGGTATATATAAATATTTTTTGTTTTTATCAAAGCAAACTTTATAACGATTACAATTATGTGAAAATAGTCGCAGGACACCCTCTGCGACTATTTGGAATAAAATATTAAGCATAAAGTATTTCTCTATCTAAACGTGTCCGGATATATTTGAACGTCACTGTACCACAAGAGTCTCTAAATAGGTTTGCATATGGTTAAGAACTCAGTGGATGGTTTCCAATATAAGGTTACAACATTTTTATATGCTCATCTACATCGTTTCAAAGAATAAACAGATCTCTAAAAATGGAGAAAAAATATTGGGAAGATAATGTCAATGTTGAAAAACAAATGATTGAAAATTAACGATTGATGAAGCAAAAGAATCGAAAAATATTATAGTCTTAGTCTTTTCAAGATTCAGTACAAGTTTATTAGTAACAATGTCGTTACATTTTCTTTTTAATTCAGTCATTGTTCGGTAGATCATTTATGTAAATATCAAATAAAAATGGACTCAGGACCGATCCCTGAGGAACGCCCATATCGTTAGAGACCACATCAGAGGTATGCCTTGAAATATTTCCGCAATTGTCAACAAGTTTCATCTAAGTACATACATATATATTGCTTTCGACTACTTAAATAAGAAACGACGATTTCATAAGCAAGACCTCTAACACCATTGTGGTGTAATTTGCTCAACAAGATATGATTTAAGCTTGTTGTTCAAGCTTTTTAGTATTGTATCTGTGATGTGAATCAATGCTGTTTGAGTTGATCTGGTAATCATAAAACTGTGCTGGCAGTCTGTTAGAAGGCTGTTGTCACACAAATAATTGAGCAATATCCGTATCCGTTTTTAAATCTAGTTTCTTTGCATTAAAATAATGTTGATGCCCTACTTAATCTTTCTTAAATAAAGACTGTAGTTATTCAATGTTTAGTTTGATTTCTGAACTGAGTCTTTATTCTGATTTTAGCAATTACTCGTTATTATCACCCATGTTAGCTAATTTGTTCCTAAACAACTTAGAGAATCAGATTAAACATACCTCTCCCGTTTTCCCTAAGTTCTGGACAAAATACGCGGATGATGTTTTGGCTATCGTTTGGGCAACTTTCTCGTTTTTATCAATAATCACGGATTCCCCATAGCGGTACCAAATGTCTGTTTATAGCAAGAATTATTAAATGTAGAAGTATTTTGATCCATAGCTATTTTGAAAAGTTTGACGTATTCTTCGCCAATGTTATCTGAAATTTTATTGTAAGTTACTCAACACTGACTTATCGCCTCTTAATAATAAGTTTTTAGAATTTGTTGAAACCGAAAATTATTAGTTCCACCTGGTTTCCACACATGTTTATTGGTCCGATTGTTTTTTTATGTGTTGTTAGTTCTTATTACATGTTCTTGTACTGTGTCTTTTATGTGTCAACATATTTGACGATCAGTTTATACTGGCGATGTTAGCTTGACGCTAACGAAATGTAGTACATCTGAATTTGTTAAAATAAAATATAAATTGTGGAACTTTGAAGGTTTTTCTTTATACTAGAAGATCAGAAGACAGTTACCGCTAAGTGGTAGGTTGAAAATTGTTTGCCTATACTGTGTTCAGTAAAGTGTCGAGAATGGGAATCAATACAGCAGAGACTGATGTTCAGTCTTTAGCGAAAAATATAATCAAAATTATAGAACATCCTCCTCACTCACCGGATTTAGTTATATGTAACTTCTGGCAGTGGCGGCGCTAAGCGTGGGCTGATTCAAGAATCCCAAAAGTATTGGCGCAATGTGTTCGAAAGATTAATTTATATTATAAATTTCTTAGCTTCACATAATTTGGCACTCAGAGGTCATCGAGAATCTCTTAAGTTAGATAGTAGCGGAAACTGTGGCAACTTTATAGACCTATTTAAATTATTATCTAAATGATATCACTTTAAGAGATCATCTGCGATGCATCAATGACGAACATCTGAAGCAACACTATCTCAACCACGACATCCAAAACGAATTGATTCTACTTATGTCTAAAACAGTTATTGAAGAGATAATAAGAAGAGTAAAACAGGCAAAATATTACGCTATCTTGCTTGACTGTACTAGGGATGTAAGCCGAACTGAACAAATGTCTGTTATCTTAAGGTTCTGCAATACATTATAACCGGCACAATAGAGGAACATTTTATTGGATTTATTGCTGTTGCAGAAACAACAGGAGAGCATTTAACAAACGCGATATTGGAAAAATTAGAAAAGCATGGACTAGATATTCAAAACTGTTGCGGTCAGGGCTATGATAACGGTGCTAATATGATAGGCATAAATAAGGGCGCTAAAACACGCCTTGTGGTTGTCATAGCGGAACTTAATATTAGTAGATGCGGCTAGTTCATCCACGACAGCTAAAACATTTTTTGGCTTTGTTCAAAAAATTTATTTACTGTTTTCAAAATCTAGCAAACGTTGGGATGTCATTAAAAACAAATTAAAGTTGACATTGAAGCCTGCAAAGGAACTGCAACTTATAACATCAAGTTTCCCAGATTCTATTAAAGATAGCAAACACTTTATTCAATATATTATAGAACATAGTTTACAGGAAATATACACAAATATTTTTATAGCTATAAGAATTATGCTCACTGTCCCAGTCAGTACAGCAGGAGAAAAAAGTATCCGGTTAGTGCGCGAAAGAAGGAGGCTTCTTACTCAAACCCTACGGGAACTTTATTGTCCTAGAGAATAATGTCTGTGCCACAGACAGTCCATGTAGGTATACTAAGTCAATAAAGTACCCGTGCAATTTTGAGTGAAGGGCGTCTTTCTTGTACCGCCTCTGCTGAGAGAAGCTTCTCGAAATTAAAAATAATTAAAAATTATTTAAGAAATACAATGACTCAGGAAAGACTCACAGCATTCGCAGTTCTATCTATTGAAGCCGAAGTAGTCTCCAACTTGAATTACGAAGAAATTCTCGAAAATTTTAGTAAGGTAAAAGGCCGTAAAGTGTGTTTTTAGTTAAAAATATCTATACTCTGATTACTCTGCATCATTTAATATTTATGATATTTATTTTAATATAAATTGCAATAAGTAAAAATAATATACTGAAAAAATAATATGTGATCTTTTTATTTGCATAATTAATGATTTTAATTCACCACACCAAGTGTTTATCGCCTGGCAATTTTTGTGTATCTTTTAGTGAAACATTGAGGAAAAGGGCCTTGCGAGTTGCTGTTGCCCACGCCTGCATTTGGCCTTGCCCCGCCACTGACTTCTGGCTATTTTTTGAGCCCAAAAAAAAACATTTAAGAGGGAAAAGGTTCCAGTCAAAAGAAGAAATTGACATCGCCGTTAAGTGTTTTTTTTTTGTTGGTATTCCTAAAGACAGACAGAAGTGCATTATTGTAAACGGCAATTACTTTGAACATATTTAAAATAAAAATTATAAAAATTTGTATAAATCTTTCTATTCTCAATAATTGTAGCTTTTCCCTCATATTAACGTATTAAAGGTAGCTCTAGTTATATTATTGGAATTGACAGTGAGTCGATACATACAGTGTGAAACAGCCAAATGGAATAAATTTCTATTTCCCATTTAGTTCTTCATATTGATAAAGTAAGCAAAAACCATTGCTGCGTTCCTTTTTACTGATATGAAATTAAAAAAATACAAAGACCGTTTTGTTTATTTTCGTAAAAACGCATAGCCTTAGCAACATGTTGTCTGCCTGCATGACAGTAGTGATCAGTGTCAGTGCTATTGTCGTTTGAATTTCGTTAACTGTACGTAATAATATCAGAAAAATGGTTCATTTAACAGAAATGCACAAAATAACCATTCTACAAATGATTGGTTATGGAGATATCACACGGACACAAATGGAAGTTTCTCGCTTATTTCACCAAAAATTTCCACATTTGCCGCCTGTATCCCAAGGAACAATTAGCAAAATAGAAAAACAGTTTTGCGAGCTTGGTCATGTAAGACATATTAAAAAAGTAGCTGCCAATGCAGTAAGTGATGATACGAAATTGGATATTATGCTTGACTTTCAAGAAAACCCACATAATTCTGGTCGAAAAGCAGCCCCACTGCTTCAACATTAGCCACACATCAATTTTTCGAGTATTAAAGGAAAGTAAAATGCATCCCTATAAAATGATGCCAACTCAGGAGCTCATGGAAGACGATTTCGATAGGAGAACGTATTTTTGTGAACAGATGATGGCAATGTTAGATAACAATGTGATCCAATTAGAAGATATTTTATTTTCTGATGAGAGCACATTTACACTTCACGGCCATGTTAATCGTCAAAATTGCCGCTATTGGTCTAATGAGAATCCTCACTGGATGAGAGAGGAACATACGCAATATCCTGAAAAAGTTAATGTTTGGGCAGGAATTGTTGGAAATCACATCGTAGGTCCCTTTTTCATTGATGGTAACTTGAATGGAGATAAATATTTAGAACTGCTCCAAAATAATGTCGTGCCAACTTTCGCAAACTTATATCCTAATCCAGCAAACCCACAAGTTCCTGCCAATACAGTATGGTTTCAGCAAGATGGAGCACCGCCCCATTTCCAAATCAATGTCCGGCAGTACCTGAACCAAATTCTTCCAAATCGGTGGATAGGGAGGCGCGGATCGATAGAATGGCCAGCACGATCTCCTGATCTGACGCCTTTAGACTACTTTTTGTGGGGATATGTCAAAAGTCTTGTATACAAAACTAAACCCCTCAACTTAGATGACTTAAAAAGACGAATCACGCTTGCGATTAGATCAGTCACGCCTGAGATGTTGAGTAATGTTAGAAGACATTTCTATACCAGATTAGCATGATGCCAAGACGTTCGCGGCGAGCATTTTGAACATTTACTACATTGACATTAATGTTTTTTTTTTTTTTTACATTATTAAGAAATAATCAGTATTACTTATTAGGTTTTTAGTGTAATGTAGCGAATTTGTGAAATAAAATAATTTTCTTTTTTTAATGTTAATTTTCGTAATAAATCTGAAAACACTTAATATTTCCGAAACAGTTGAAGATAGGTATGGGACATTGTACATGAATTATGTCTAGAATTTTCCGAAGAACCCAAAAAATAAATAATATGCAGGGATTTCCGTTTAAAATAAGAAAGTTGATATTGGCCACTGTCACATGACACACCCTCATTTATTTGTTATCGAATTTATTCCATTTGGCTGTTGTACTTTAATTGCATTCTCAATTATCTTTTTAAAAATATTAGCATACTTATTGTAATAGTTGATTTTTAATCAGTGATATTTGGAAACAATTTATTGAATGTTGTGATACTTTAGATACACACTGTATATAATATAATTAATACATTTTTTTCAAGCCATTATACTTTTTTTCGTATTTCTTAACATCATTTTCTTATGAGTATGAACTTCATTCGTAAAAAAGCTCCTTGGAAAGACAGAAAAAAATAAACATAATTGAAATTCACAGGAATTGTTTGAACGCGCGAAATGAACACGAATCATTTACGCGAACGGAGAAAAGAAAACAAAAGGATCAGCGAAAAAATTGATTGGAAATTATCCGGTCCCCGGTGTAAAAAAAAAAAAAAAAGAATAATAACCTGACAGAAAAAAAACACGTACTACTAATATAACACACACGATTCAACGGTGAAGTGTGAGAATTTTGCGAGAGAAAAAAAAAACATTTTAAAGGAGAGAGAACACCAAAACAAATAGCGGAGTTATCGCGGTCCAGATAAGGCGGGCAGAAAAAGGAAGTGGCGCGAATGAGAGTGTAAACAAACCGGCATGCAATCAACCGGCACCAGATAAGGGTCCCATGTGGCCTCTGTCCCATTCAATCACGAACCTAACGTGTATATATATCGATTTCACCGTAAAAATTCTTTCGTGTATACGCAAGTTTATGAATCGTATAAGGGGTTTCGAAGGAATTTTGCAAATATATACGTGCATGTGTGAAAATGAAAAGTGATGCAATTTACTCACTTTTTTATCAATGGTGTGAAGAAGCAATTCCAAGCTGAACGGATGTTGTTGTGTTTGTAGGTTTGTCGTCCTCTCGAAGAGGACTTAGATGCAGTTTTCTTGAGTTGATTCACACCTTGAGAGTTATTATAATACAGAGAAACTAAAACTGAACGTATATATTGCACAATTTTTAATTTGATTGCAAATATGTATAGTTGAAATGAAACTTAAAATGGAGAATACACGTATCGTAGATTTTAATAGAAATATTTATCTAAATAGAATATAATCGTCTTAAGGTCACTATTTTATTTAATATAATAGTTCACCTTCTATTTAAAACAAAAATTCTCACTTAATAGATATGCATGTTTCTATTACAAAACTAGCTCACAACATTGAGAAGTCGTGTCAATCAGCGTTTCCGGAATTGGCGGGTTTTATTTATATACAACGGTGAAACAATCGAACGCGATCGCTCCTAAAGAAGAGCTGAATATAACTGAAGTCTGAACTGCGGGTTGCAGAACCATTCGATGCTACACCAACCTCGGTCAAGTTCGGTATGCCTCGTCGCGACGAGAGTTTCAAATCGTAGTGATAGAGCACCTGGTGTTCGTCTGTAGAAGCTCTCGCTCGAACGGACCCAAGTCGGGGACTCGGGAATGCCGCCGAATTTATCGGGTCACGTCGGAGGCGGTCTCTCGCGAATCGCGATTGCGCGAATGTTGCGCCAGTAGAACGCCGCGGTAGAAGACTTCCAAGCTGGGGGCCGGACTTGTTCGGCCACGGAAAGGACAGGTGACAAGTCGGTAGGCGCTGATTGGACGTCCCCTTCGAGTTGGAACGTTGAAGGTTCAGGTGTCGGCGTGTCTAAATGCGGACACCTTCGCCGTGTATGCCCCGTGGTCAACGTACCTGAAGAGAAATAAATACATTCGCAGTCGGTTAATTCGTAATGACCGTCACAGCTCGTATGTCTCGGTGATGGAGTTGCCTCCGCTGCCCCAGATAAATGATGTATATCGTTCGGACGGGGAGACGTATTCATCACTTATGGATCCGTCACGATCTATTATGGTAACGAAACGAAAATTTACGAATCGCTGAGAGACTCCCATCGGATGAAATTTCGATGATGTGTTGATAAAATAGTTCTTAATGGAGCTACGTATATATCTATATTAGATGGGTAAAGTTAGGAGATAGATCTTCTGAAAGTTTCCTCTTTTCTCGAACCATCTCAGAAATATAACTTCATCGTGACCCCATCATTTATCTGATGTGAATGAAGGCAGCATTAACTAACAAAACTTCTCCATAAAAGTAACCAAGTTATGTTTAGTGGTCCTAAAAGCTAGATTCAATATTGATACTGAATTTTATTTATAATATATCGATCGGTAATGCTTTTGATTAGCAATAGAATACATTCTCTAAGATCCAAATTTTGACATAACTGTCATTACAAATGTGCAGCTTCTCAAGTGATGGTACAATTTCAAGGGCCCGTTTTGAACTGGCCTATACTAACTTAATGGTGTATTTCTCTTTAGGTATGTAGACAATAAAACGTCTTCATATAAATCCCATTCATCTTCTGAATTTAAGATCTTCTGGTTTTAATATGAACTAAATATTAAGCTATATTTTTCCAAAATTTCTTTAGTATATCTGGAGAAAGTTTGCTCCATAAATCAGCAAGTCAAAATAGGAGAATATAAATTCTATAATATTGCACGTCTTCCTACGTGTATTGGGGCCCTGGATTGCACCCATATTAAAATTTCTTCGCCAGGGGGAGAAGACCCAGAAATATATCGGAACAGATTTTTTTTTTGTGATGCAAAGTGTAAGATACAAAATATCGTATGCAGGTGGTCTGGGTCTGCACACGACAGTACCATATTTTGCAATTCACAATTAGGGCAAGATTGAAAAATGTGCACTATGGAGGATTTTACATAGTAGGAGATTGATTGATTGATTTGGTCACTGGTTACCGGCCGGGTTTTGTTTAGTAGCGTCCCCTTATAACATCGCGACCTATGGCCTATTGTATTATTCGGTACCTACCTGTGTGGTAGGTCTTTTTCCGGTAGATCTGTCAGTTGGTTAATTGGCCCCAGCAGTGGCAATCTCCGTCGTTCCAGCGCAACGCACTCGAATATGACATGGTAGGATGTCTCCTCCTCCTCATTGCATAGTCTACATATAGGTTCGTCCTTAAGGATGCCAACCTTATGTAGATATTTCCTTAGACAGCCATGTCCCGTTAACAGGCTCGTGACTGTTCTAAGCTGTAACCAGCTGAGAGCCAGCACATCAGCTGTCAACTGCCGTGATGGCTGCCTCATCATTCGTTTGCTATGAATCTGTCCTTCAACGCTCCTCCAGTGTGCCTGGTGTGTTTTTACAATTCACTCAGCCGCTGCACCGAGTATCGCAGTTCTGGTTATCGCCAGACACGGTTCAGGTCCGGTGAATTTTGTTGCAGAACCTTTTCTTGCTAGCTTGTTTGCTATTTCGTTACCTGGTACACCCTTGTGCCCCGGCACCCACACCAAAGTTACCTTGTTGTGTTTGGCCAGGGTTCTTAGGTTTTCCAGGCACTCCCAAGCTAGCCTCGGGGTTATCTGATAAGCTGTTAGTGTCTTTAGGGCCGCTTGGCTATCCGACAGGATATGAATCAGCTGATCCCTAGCTTGTGTCTCTGATAGTAGGAGATAGTGGTTATGGAATCAAACCACACTTACTTCCACCATTGCATAATGAATATTGCCTTTACAGTAAATGAAATATAAGTATCTTTTGATTTTCAGGAAATCCTCGCACTCAAGCAGAACAGCTATACAATGAATCCCAAATTAGGACTCGAAACCCCATTGAAAGAACATTTGAGATATGGAAGCGACGATTCCCTGTTTTAGCACTGGGCATCAGGTCAAAATTGTGCAAAGTGCTGTTTTACACAATATGGCTATATTGTTAAATGAAGACCAACCCCCAGTCGATGCGGGAGAGGAAGCTGCGATTCAATTAGTGAATAACGTAGAAAATGAAAATGTTGCACAACAATATTGTGAGATACAATTTGATCCATAAATATTTTAATGGACTGATACAATAACAAGCAATAACAAATTTATTTTTTTAATAGCTTCCACTTTTGCCCTACTCTCTTCTTCCATGAATTTCATTTCATGTGCTGTTTTTTTCCTCATAAGCTATATAAGTTCCAGTTCATACTTTTCGTTCATAACTTGAGCTCATGCACTTTTTCCAGTAATTTATTTTTTGACACTTCTAATTGGCTTTTGGCTTCAGCCCACTGGGAAACTCGACGTGTAATACCATGTTGTTCAGATATTTGTGTGTCCTACAATAAAGTACATGATCACATTATTATAGAACAAGATAATAATGTTATGTTTACCACTGCTGATATTTATTCCTAATGCCTTCGATTTTACGGTTTTCAGCATTTTCGGGGTGTACTTGGCCCAAAGAGTGTTCTGAAACAAAATTTTCATTAAAATATTTGTTATCAATAGTATACAGTTGTCCCCAACGAATTTATAACAGAATGATTATGATAGTTTTCCAAACGACGAATCTGCAATTAGGATTAAAAAATTAACCCTTTTAAATCAAGAAATTAAAAAGAAAAGTAACATAAAATATATAAAACCAAAACACAAATAAAAGTGACAGTCATACTGACAGTTGATGCCGTTGATGTTTCAAACTTGGTATTAACAGGATGAAAACGTTCGTCTGTGCAACTCAGCTAAACTCAATCTAAACAGCATTTGTACAACAGACCAAAAAGTTAAACTCAAGTTTAGTTGAACTTCCGTTTAGTTGAACTCCACTTGAACTAAACGGGCCTAAAGCAATCTTCCTGAAAATCTTTGTAATATCATTTTCCTCCACGGACAGAAAATGGATCAAGAAGCTCTTTTGATAATACATTTTACTTAAATGCATTACATTTTGGTCTGTACAATGCATAAATGCTGTGCAATTTGGTTATAATTTGGCCATTATCAGCCGAGCCTCCAACGAATTTTCTACTTAAAAAAACACAAAAATTAGGTGCTCATAACGTACTTGTTGAAAATCACCCTTCGAACGAGTGCAATGAAAATAGACCAGGCATTAGAATCAGACCACATGGTTTCGATCTATGCCACCTCATCAGCGATCCTCCAACTGCAAGACTTAATTTCATCGCAACTCACTCCTCAACCTTGCTGACAACCCACGAATTGTCCGAGCTAGATCGGCTAAATCTGCTGTGCTACTTCTGACCTTGCCCACTAGAGGGCATAGAGTTAGAATTAGTACATTGTCGTAGATATTATACGATTAAAAAGGTTGAGAGAGAAGTTCCGATGAAATTGGGTCTTGCATTTAGAGGATCACTGACGAGGTCGGATACATCAAAACCACGTCTATTACAGGCATTTTTTAGTTCTATTATATTGTGGCATTTCTCGACGTTTTGACATTTTCTACTATTAAAATGTCTTTTCCATTAAGATTCCATTGACATTTTTTGACATGTGCAACAAATGATTCGTGAAACTATTTGACGAGCAAGCCAGAAGTCATCCAAGCATGTTTTGTGACGTAGTATTCAATCTTGAGGAAGGATAGAAATTTTCTGGCTTTTCCATTGACCATCATTTTGACTTTATGTCACTATTCGCGTTGGCAAGTAAAGTCGCCCTCGCTCTCTTTTGAAATTTTTTTTTTATATACAATTTTTTACTGACATGAGCCAAAATTCGATTGCAGAACAAAAGATTGAACATTTCGCTGTAAAAAGGCTCTAAGCCTGTATTTATTCATCCTTTGGATGCAATACCCCAACTCATTATTATATGACTTCAATTCCATTTTTCTAAATTTTAGAATATCACCAAAAAAAGCTTTTTAATAGTGCCACATTAAAGACTTCTTACAAAAATAGTTCGGTTTTTGCCGTCAAGAATGCATCAGCTAGCACCACAATATGGTAGTACCATTTATCATGTTTCAGTACCTATTCCTCTTCCAGAAGAGACACATTTTCTAGTTTCTTGTTCTGTTTTTATTTTTGGTACTTAAAAATGTAATACTTTGGTATGATAAATTTGTGTGACATTCTATGTGTGTAACGTTAATCTGTTCCACATCCCATGTTTCATTCCAAATTCAAAATTTTGGAAACTGTTTCAAGTTGTTCATCAGGTAGTTTCAGGTTTGTTCTATATTACTCCGAAATGTTAGCTTCCTGCCGTGTATATAACAAAAATAATTGACAAAAATTTCGCTAACCCTCTTTTTTTAAAAATAAAACTTTCAACAGTTGTTGCAGGTTGAGCTAGAATTTTATTCTATATTGTTACAAAATTTTAACCTTGTGCAAAGAATAGTTCAAGAAATAATTAAGAAAATAAATTTCCGACTCCTTTACCCTACTTTTTCAAAATTAAAGCTTTAACAGTCGCTTCAGATTGTCCTAGGTTTGCTGTAAATCTTTTCCAACATTCTAGACTTCTAAATTGAGTTCACAAAATAATAAAGTACGTAATTTTAAATCTAAAAAATAGAGGACACATGGCGAAGTTTCGCTTTGCCTAATTAATTTACGATTTATGCATGGTAAGGAGTTAAAATGTTGGAAGGATATAAAATAATCTGAAACAACTGTCAAAAGATCGATTTTCTAAAGAGGAGGAGCTAAAAATGTCGTTTTATCCAGTTGCAGGTTATTTTATGGTATCATGTCCTGGAACAGCTTTTGAAATTTCGAACTCGTTTTTCCCCATTTATTTCGCAAAGTGTATGTGACATATAGTTAAAGCTTTTAGAAAAAAATGCAGAACAACATGGAACAACTGTCACAGATTTGATTTTCAAAAAAAGCTGGGCAGAGGGGGTGACAGATTGCAATTTTTCTTATTTATTCCATGAACTATGCGAGATAGAATTCTAGAATTTGAAACAATATTCAGAACAACTAGAACAACCTAAAGCAACTTCCATAATTATTTTGCAACGTCCTGGAAAAATATTAAACAAATCTAGAAGAACCTGGAACACACAATTAAAATTTTACACAGACCAGTTAACTACACCAATTTCTGAAATTGCAATAGGCAAACTGCATGCTAACTCAAACAAAAAAGTAAAACAAATTGTTTTCAATAAGACATGTTGTTCACACCTAATGGATAATTTTGGCGTTCTAGTTCTAGCTTTCTCAAAGAAGCTATGTACCACAGATTGTAGCATGAAATGAGACTGCCAATGAAATATTTTTAGACTAAGAAAAAGTTAAGGTCTGCCAATTCTAAATGATTTCAGTTATTATTGTTACGATTACTACGAGAACAATGCAGTAGAGATAGAAAGATTTTTTATAGCAGGAATGAAACTTTGATTTCAACGTTAAGAGGACAGCACCAGAACTTATTTTTATTATTTAGACATTCGATAAAACCAGTTCATCATAGCATAAATTCCACTCATCTTGAGTCAATTCCGGTATAAGATTTTCGAAGCTTTCCACTGTATCTTCTGGACCTGCAAATCGTACGCCACGCATTTAATCCTTTACGAGCCCCTGAATTAACATGATATTTTTAACAATGTTCAATAAATATATAAACTCTTTTATGGGAAATCTATTTACAACGTTTGTAGCATTTTGTATTATTTTATAATTTTGTTTCAAAAGCTTTTGTGGCTTTTTAAAACGACATTCTTAGTTCTTACAAACGAATACAGAAATATGGAAGGTGCCTCAGGATATGTCACCTTGCTCTCTGCATCCATGTATTCGTCTCTCAATTTTACGCTCGAATTGAACTAATAAATTGTATGGAATTTCTAATAATTCCTAATAATATTGGTCACTAAAATTGGATATGTAGAAAGATAGAGAAAATCAATACATA
This sequence comes from Holotrichia oblita, assembly GCA_023690525.1. Taxonomy (NCBI): domain Eukaryota; kingdom Metazoa; phylum Arthropoda; class Insecta; order Coleoptera; family Scarabaeidae; genus Holotrichia; species Holotrichia oblita. Next base: position 175,659,830 of record CM043017.1, read on the forward strand.
CATGCTTTCTTGCAATTTATTCTAAATTAGAACGAATCATGTTCCCATCAATTTTTTAAATCCACCCTATACACCTATATCTATTATTCCACGGCCATGTGTCACAGAGAGGCCCATAAACAGGGATATCCAACTTACAAAGTAAATTAAATAAATAAAAATGTGTGAACAAACTTTACTAAAATTTGAATTTCCATGTCAGGCAAAGGAAAAGGATATCACTTTTAGGATTGGTTTCAAGCAGTCCTGATTTGTCTCCAATTGAAACTTTGTGACGTGAGATGAAGAAGGCTTTCCAAAGACACCCAGCAAGATCAATCCCTGAATTGAAACAAAAACTTGGAAAAATATGAGATTCTTTTACGCAGGAGTTTTGCCAAAGCTAATCTCATTTTCTGTCATGTTTTGTTTGTTTTAGTTAATTATTTTAATTGAATAGTTTTCTTTGTTCTAGGTATCCAACTGCAAACTGTTGAATCTAATCAAAAATAGGTACTACTTAATAAATTATTGTTAGTTTTCTTTAGAAACAAAAAATGTAGTAGTAGTATGTTCTTATTGTGTTTCCTCCTATCAACCACAATAACAACATATCTTTGATTACTTTTGTTTGGACGATCTATCTAACTAATCATGTGTAGTCAGAGCGATTACAAATATTGCTCATCAACGTCCGTATAATTTGGCCAGCATCCAGAATCTTACATGCATAAATTTGAAAGCTAATCAATACTTCATAGACTTCTTGTCGACGTTTTTCCTATATGGTAATATCTGATACTGTTTTTACCAACCACAGTAATTTTTTTTAACAAATGAAACTGTAAAATTCAGCTTAAAACTGTTTGAAGATAACCTTAGCTTTAGACCACTACCACTACATAGTCTATTTCATAATAATATAACATAATCACTTGTTAAAGTTAATAAATCTTGAATGAACGAAGACAAGCACTTAAAAGTCTAATTATAAACCAAGCTGACAATTTGACTAATTTTTCTAACTATAACTATTCTCCACAAACGTTAAACAAACATCTCTAATACAGCTACTTGTAAACTTACGAATCGTTTAAATTTGCATTAGAATTAAAGTCAAGAACAAACAACTGTTCTCTTATCTACGTTGTGAGATTAATTTGACCAGCAAATGTTGAAAAAAAAAAATAAAAGAAAACACTATAAGCGCACTTTACAATGTCGACCTAATATTGACATGAACATGTGGGAGCCGCTTCAAAACAAATACAATTTTAGTGCAGTGCCGGGTAAAAGGACCGCCGATGGACAAACACCGGCACTAATGTCCAATAAACAGTCGAAGAAAAACTATACAAACACATCGGTTAGTCTTTCATTAAGTGAGGGGGGTTCGCTTTTTTAATTATATGCATTTAGTTCTCCTTTACACCGCACCGACCCACGCAATATTTGCTCTCTCTCCATTCAAACAACTTGATTCCCGAAATAAAATGAACAATTGTCGTTGTTTGAACAACCAGTCCTCTTCTTATATACCCGATCGTAAATCGTAATGTATATTTATTCGGTGTGTTGGTACTCGGTAATTGTCATTTAAGTACATCCCATGGATGACATACGGCCTGTGGCACCGCGAAAGAAAATCAATCGAAAGCGATCGTCGTAAGAGCACCTCGTTTGCGTGCTGCTACACTTTTGGATCGCGTCTTCGCAATTTTTCCGTGAATCATTTGCAATTGCACGTGATTATATCGGCAGGTATAGATACGCATGTGAATATAAATAACCTGGTGGCAGGCAACTTAACTAGGCTCACGTTCAACGGAGATAACCTATCAATTAACGGCTACTATCGCGTTTTGTTACTTGGAGTGGTTTTAAATTACGTTTAAATGTTAATTTAGAAGAGTTACAACCTGTTATAGTGGAGCATTTATTTTGAATTGCTTAATTGAAGATATCGTTGTTAAACACGTTTTTATAAAAAGCTGTTACACAGAAATAATTTTAATATTACACCCTAGCCTTCCATATACTATCAGGAGTCCCGGGATTGGAATCTCCAAAATGTTGTGGAAATGATCTTGAGTTTCGATGGCTCTGTTTCTAAATACACGTTATAGAAGATGCGTCCACTTCAACAATCAACAATCGGAACAGATCTAATATGAATGCATTTTTTGGCTATCTGCAGCCATTAATTAATCCAAACGAGATATAAATTAGATTGAGGCTGAGCTCTTGAGACTCCCATAGACGTCAACCTCTCTAATCGTTTGATAGACCCTCACGAGGGTATGTGGTGTCAGCGGAACTTTGCCATTAGAGCACCCACCCGGACAGAATTCGAGTGTCAAAACGAAGAGAGAGATCTGACGAATACAAGAGGTGTAGAGGTACAACTCGCACTAAAGTATACCTCGTTGCATCAAAACAAAATTTTAGTTTGAACTAGCGTTCATATCAGGTATATATCCTACTGTTAAATTGGAAAAAAACTAGTAGAAACTATCGATTTGTCTGGAGAACTATGTTGAAATGAATGTATGAAAATGAAACTTAGCGTTAGCTAACTTCATTACAATAAAGTTAAAATCGATAGATTCTACTATTACATCTAAGAAAATAATTTAAAATTAAGATGTATTTGCATAGGATGCTGACAATTTGTCGCAAGCTCGAATCTTCTGTAGAGATCCTTCTACCGAAGCATCAACAGCAAGAACGCAGACAAGACAAACGGACAAATCACAGTATGCGACCAAAATATCTGGTCGTTTGCAAGACGGTAGTAGATATAGAAAAAACGATTAATACCAAAATAATCCAAACCACCTCTATGTAGATTAGAGCAAACATACCATTCCGACCAGTAGTCAACACGAAACGACTTACCAAACCATCAATAATAAGGCAGAGATCTCCTTAAGTAGCTTAACATTTATCTCAAGACGAGGACCAACATTCAACGCACTACCCAAACCTTCGATATTAACCGATCTACCAAACCCTCAACAGTAAGACAAAGACCTCTTTAAGTAATTTAACACTTATCTTAACACGTGGACCAACATTCAATGCAATACCCAAACCCTCGATAACAACCGAATTACCAAACCATCAACAATAAGAACAGTTCTAATATGAACGCTTTTTTTTGGCATTCTGGGCCCATTAATTAGCCTAAACGGGATATAAATTAGATTGAGACTGTCCGTTTTGAGACTCTCACGGACGTCAAACCTCTCTAATTGGTTGATAGACCCTCACGAGGGTATGTGGCGTCAGCGGAACTATGCCATTAGAGCACCCACCCGGACAGAATCCGAGTGTCAAGACAAAGAGAGAGAATCTGACGAACAAAAGAGCTGTAGAGGGACAACTCGCACTAACGTACACCTCGTTGCATTAAAGCAAAATTTGAGTTCATATTAGGTAGTTCGTACACTTACACCGCAGCCATCATCTCCAGTAACAATGCGATTCGAAAATTAACCACCTTCTTCCTTGTATCGACAGAGAAAGGACAACACAACCTATCTTTCGATAACCCCAAAATTTCAGTAAAATGACAAGAATTAAATTCGTCCGATGTAAAATAACACAACCGTCTCTAATAGATGTTACCTCTACCGTTGTCGACGGTCAACTGAACCGCTATTCAACGTCATGCGCGAGTTTGTCGACCTTAGGTCGTTAAAATGGTATTGTGACGTCAATGTGACGTCAACCGGAAGTTATAAATATGTCATTAAGTCAATACAGACTTGTTATTTCGTAATTATGTTATTTTATAATGTATCGGGTAATTAAAAGTAAATAGAAAGGATAAATAATGTTCTATTCTAGCGAAAGGGAGCGATATACAGGGTGTTTCAATAGTGCGGTCTCGGTCGGTATCTCGATACCTGTTGAAGATAAAAAAAAACTTTTAAAATGAAAGTGCTTTCATTCTTAAAGGGGGCGATAGGTTAAAATTACTTTCGTTTATACAGGGTGTTTCGTTTATACAGCCTTTAAAATGCAAAAATGCATATGATAGGAATGTCAGTGGTTCTTTAGTTGCAATTAGTATACAATGCAATTTCGGTTTCCCGTAATAAAAACTTTCTTTAGGACATTCTACGTTCTATACGTTTATATTCAAAAACATATATGTAAGTAGCTAAATAAGCAACCAGCAACGTTTTAATAGCACTTAGGATAAAGTTTGATGGTTCGGTAAAGTATGTAATTGACATAACCACTGACATTCCTGCTAGATAATAAGTTTACAATAGTAAAATGGATACCTACATTTAATTTTAACTCCACCACCCTCTCCTATCAGTCTGTGTCAAGAGGCTTTCGTAGTTCAAGTTGTTAGCGTGTCTACATATACAGCGTTAGTAAGCGACCTTCCGGTTTAATCGGCAATACGTCCAACTTTTTTTTTAAACGGAACGCTCAGATTTTTTAACACTTTTGAATGCAAAATAAAAAACTACGTTCAGGAAGTATTAAGATGTTTATTTTTATTCACAAGAAAACAGTTAAAAAATTAAAAAAGTGTCCTAATACAGAAAAATCAAGATACCTATCTATTCAGGTTGCGATTACAATAATTGTTCAAAATGCTCTCCATTTACAATTTGACAAAAATGTAAACGGTCAGTAAAATTTCTTATTGAATTTTGTATTTGTTCTGGAGTGATGCGATTGGCTTCTTGAACTATCCTCTCTTCCAATTGTTCAAGATTATGGGGACGATTTTTGTACACTTGACATTTCAAGTGACCCCAAAAGAAAAAACTCTAATGGCGAGAGATCTGGCGAACGTGCTGGCCATTCGATTGCTCCTCTACGTCCGATCCAACGTTCCGGAAAAATTTCATTCAAATAATCGCGGACATTATGGGCAAAATGGAAGGGAGCTCCATCTTGTTGAAACCAAAAATGTGCATTAGGGTGATCACCTATGTTTGCATTTGGAAAGAGGGCCGCAAGTGCTGGAACAACCTCATTTCGCAATAAATTTAAGTGATATGTTGTTTCCAACAAGACCAGCCCAGACATTCACCTTTTGAGGACTCTATGTATGGACTTCTTCAATCCAATGCGGATTTTCAATTGACCAGTAGCGACAATTATGTCTGTTCACAGTGCTGTTCAGACAAAACGTTGCCTCATCTGAAAAAATGATGTAATCTAAATCATTCGGCTGCTGCTCGATCAATTCCGTCATTGTTTCGCAAAAATGTAGTCTACGATCTGGATCATCTTCAGTTAACTCATGGACGGGATACATTTTATAGGCTTTCATTCTTGCTGATTTAAGAATCTTATGAGCAGATTTTTGAGTGATCTCATGAATTTGACCTAATTCTGTTGTGGACACGTGATGATTGCCTTTCACTGTAAGTAACACATTCAAACTAGTTGTTTCATCTGTTGCTGTTAATGGACGTCCCCTTCTAGGTAAATCCTTCACCTGACGAAAGACTTCAAACTTTTGAATTGTTCGGCATACCGTACTTTTACTAATGTGACGATCCGGATAAACAGTATTAAACAAAATACGAACCTCTTCAAAAGAACGTTGACGATCACCGTACCCACGCATCATTAATACCTCAATTCGTTCTGATTCAGTAAGTTTTACTGCCATTTTCAAATGTGTCAATGTCTAAAATAAGTAAATTTATAGCGATGCAAAAGTTAAAACGCTTTTAAAATTGTCAAATGTGACGGCAAAAAGAATGCAAACACTAAACAACAACTTTTTTCAAAGGTACCTTGTTTTTTCTGTATTAGGACACTTTTTTAATTTTTTAACTGTTTTCTTGTGAATAAAAATAAACATCTTAATACTTCCTGAACGTAGTTTTTTATTTTGCATTCAAAAGTGTTAAAAAAAAATTGGACGTATTGCCGATTAAACCGGAAGTGAAAAAAATATAAACTGTATTGCATAAAATGCATTTATATTAACTATACCCCCATACCAAATTTCAGAAATCATAATTTTCAAATAACAAAGTTATTCGACCGTTCCGGGACTTTTTACTAACGCTGTATATGCAATTGTATATTGCAATGTTATTGTAAGAGCGACAAACTACGGTTACACTCAGCAACCACCTGGGGGTGTTGCCATCAGACATTTCTTGTACTATGTCAGAATTTTCATCTTAAATTTCTATACTATCTTCTCAAAACTGCTGTCACTGTCATAACCTTCTTCTTCACTTCCATTAGATTCGTATTCATCTTCGCAATTAGAAGCCTAAAGCTATTTTATAAAGATGTATCTTTCGGGTGTTGCGTGGTTGTTGTAACAAACTTAAGTTACGGAGTTTATTACAACAACCACGGCAATACCCGAAAGATACATCTTTATGGAACAGTGGCCGTGAACGCCTACATTCGATTACTAAAGCTATTTTACTTAATTAAATCTAAACGCATAATTTTTTAAAAGTGCATTACATGACCATAATAATTATGATATATTTATGAGCAGTAAGTATATATTTGTAACTGCTAAATTTTAGATTAAAGTTATTTTTGCACTAAATACATATGGTAATTGAATTACACGCTATGAAATAAGAAGGGTACATGTAGAGTAAATGCCTCGAGCGATACACCGTGCTTTCAACACACGTCGAAAGCTAAAGCTCTATTATTAAACCATCCGATCAACGCAACGTTTCGGAATGTCCGAGCTACCACAGTACATACACACAACTTTTTAAATCGCGTGTAACTTTCAATTTAGCGAATTGAAATACTCTTCACATTAATAGACCTAATGGATGATTATGAGCTAAATAACTATAATAACTGTAAGAGGAAAGGGTGTATGTATGTATTATGAAATATTCAATTCCTCTTACGAGCACTCACGTCCGTCCATTAACTGAAAGAAAAAAATTAGCAAACTGCTGCGTCGAGACAATTATTAGGTACTGACAAATCAATGTAATAATCTCAAATTACCATGATTACTCCACTTATATATACAAGTAGATTTCAGAAAACACAAAATGTGTTCGAAACGATTACCTGTTATTACAGACGAGAAGAAATCTGTCGAGTAGTTTTACATCTTGTTTGATGAAAATCACTAAAATAATCTACTACACTATACATTATTTTTAAACCAAACTAACCATACAATTCCATCAAATTCCTAAGCCTTGTTAAATATATGCTATTTTAACATGAATGCGGAAATAATCCCGGAACATTCTGAGCACATACTTGATAATTATCCTTCCTGTTGAAAAATAAATAGAATTGTTTTATCTATAAACGCGCACATGTATTGTTCTGCCCACTTAAAGAGATTACCAATGAAACAATAGCGAATCATGCGAACTTTGGCTTTAAATATATTAAGCACGTATTGTACGAATAAACGAACAATGCACGGTGGACTTCCAAATGTTCTAGAGTGGTTCAGAACAGCTCTCGAAAGGGTTTTATCCTTTGCATCCGCATACGTGTAGGTACATACATAAATACCAACAAAATACGTTGATATAATATAATAGCTATTCAGCAGATTACCGTTATGTCTAGATTGTTCTGAATGCTCCATAATATACATATTGATAATGTAAAATAATTTGAAATATTTTTCTACACTAAAATGAATTTATTTATTTCCACAAATAAATATTTTTTTATCATACATCAAACTTTTTAGAGGTGTTGGGCACTGTTACTATGGCTGAAACTTGGGTACATTTCTACGACTCAGAAACAAAGCAATAATCGATGGAATTGAAACACTCTAGTTCTCCAAGGCCTAAGAAGTTTCATGTTCAAAAATCTGCTTGCTTCAAGTTTTTGTGGGATTGTCATCATCAGTAATCATGATTGATTTACAGGATAAGGGTGGAACAATAGAATTTCGGTTTTGAATTACTCGAATACCCTCCTTATTCACCAGTGCTGACTACATCGGACTATCATATCTTTCCTCAACTGAAAAAAAACAGGTCGTACATTTTCTGCTAACGAAGAGGTGATAGAAGCTGTGGAAGCCTGGTTCGGAGAACAAGATAAAAATTTGTTTTTGAAAGGTCTAGAGACGTTACAAATTCGTTGTAATAAATGCATCCAATTAAGAAGACAATTGAACAATAACGTACTTTGACTTGCATACGTTTCTCGCGGTTAATGGGGACCAGAACCTTCCGCGAAAGGTGAAAAACCGCGAAGTAGGATTTGCCCCGAGGAATTTTCGTGTAGGTATGCGGGTAGAAGAATGTTTTAAATATGTAAACATTCATACTTTACTCATTTAAGACAAAAATTACAACAGTATACCTATTTATTTAAACGTGTCAGTGCTAATTGATAATGTTAATTACAAAACCTTCTAAAATAATAAAGATTAATGAACATTGCGCTGTGAGAGAGGCGAAGAGTCTTGTGTTGGTGGTGGAGGAGAGGGTCTCACTTGACTCGCCGGGGGCTCTACCTTGTAGAGAAACATGGTGATGGATAGTTGCTGCCTTTGTTTCTTCTTTTTCCTTCAAAATTCCCCTGTACAAGGACATAATCCCGTCAACGCGACTGCTGAATTCGACAGCTAGAACCATATTGTCGTCAATGTCTTGTGCAAATTGTTGCATCGCTCTTGCCATGCTGCACAATTGTTGCAGATTCTCCAGGGTAAGGCCACCTTTTCAGTTTCTTCTTCGTCTTCCTGACTTGCAGACTTTGTCATTTCAAGGAGCTCTTCATCGGTCAGTGGGTCCGAGTGGCAATCGATAAGGGCGTTGATGTCTTCTTCCGTCATGTCAACAAATCCTTCATTCCATATCATGTGAGCCAGCCTCACCGCCTTCTCCACCGCTGAGTGATGAACTTCTTCAGGAGTGAAACCTGGATAGTAGTGCACCACGTTCGGCCATAATTTCTTCCAGCTAGATTTTATGGTCTCACTCTTCATGTCCTTTAATGCTTGCTGAATATTAGATAAACATGAGGGAATGTCGTAACTGCGCCAGTATGCTTTCTAGGTGAATCCGTCATTGGCATCGTCAACTGTCCAGATGAGGCCGTTCATCGTGAATCGAGTGTAAAGTGCCTTAAAGACACGAATGATACCTTGATTCATCGGCTTAATTAGAGATGTAGTGCTCGGGGGCAGAAACTCTGCACACCGTCATATTGCAGGTCCGTTGCATGGCCTCCTGCACAGTCCATCAGCAGAAGGACTTTAAAGGGGAGGCCCTTCTCAGCCATATACAGCTTCACCTGGGGAATGAAGCAATGGAGGGACCATTCAAGGGTCAGAGCTTTCGTTATCCAGGCCTTGGAGTTATGCATCCAGAACACTGGCAACAGTATTTTTGTTTTTTAATGCCCGTGGTTTTTTTGCTTTATAAATAAGGCCTGCTTAAGCATAAAACCTGCAGCATTGCCAGCCATAATGACAGTCACACGGTCTTTGTGAGTATTGAAGCTTGGCCTCCTCACTTCGTCCTTGAAGAGGAATGTACGTGAAGGCATCCTCTTCCAAAAAAGACCTGTCTCATCCATGTTAAAAACTTGTTCCCTCGCTGATAAGGTTAGGAAACTTTTCCTCCACGTAACGGCAAGCAGCATCATTGTCAGGAAGCCTCACCATTCGGAAGCACGTTTCTGAGGCCGTATCTCTTTTGAAATTTTTCGAACCAGCCTCTGCTGGCTAAAAAGGCTCGTCCTAGAGGAGGCGAATCACTCTTGGCAGCGCCAGTACTGGCTTGAGGTTTGTCAGCACCTTGTTCAGCCTCTTCATTGTCGCCATCGGGCAAGATTTGGTCATAGAGAGCTTTGGCCTTTGTCCTAATCATATTCGTGTCCAAACTCACTGTCTTTTTCCTGCAATTAGCAATCCACAGTGCCAGTGCCGCTTCCATTTTCACAATTTTCTTATTACGCGGAGTTACCACACGTTTCGCTTCTTTATTGAAGGTTATTGAAGCAGTTTTGCGAATGTTTGCTTCCTCTTTCTTGATGTACCGCACTGTAGATTCATTCACCCCGTAATGGTGTGCCACAGATGCATAACTTCTGCCCTCTTTGATCATATCTAAAAGTTTCACTTTTTCGGTGATGGTCATCATCTTCTTCCTCTTGGGCGCCCCGAAGAAAGCTTTTGCAGTGGCACAGTGTTTAGGCGGCATTATAAAGACTTAATTAATAAAAAAGTTATCGCCTAAACAAAACAAGTTATCGTCAACACAACACTAAAATACAATATGCGAGACAGTCAACATCATGAACAAGACTGATCAGATACAACCAGAGAAGATGGTAGGTGACGCTGCGACAGGAATAAATCCATTCGTAATCTCATTGGTCGATGTCGCACCGGAAACCAATCACGCGCCTTTATGAGAGCTCGTGGTATGTACTCTGTTTGACATGCTGGGATCCTTCTCTCTCGCGCATCAACATGAAACAATGCTCCTTTCCGCAATGTGACTGCTGACATGGTTGTATTTTTTCATTTTTATTTTTTGATGAATATTTTGGAAAAAACCGCGAAGCAGTGAAGCCGCGAAACATGAAGCGCGAAGTAGCGAGGGAACTGAACTGAACAAAATACAGTGTGTATTTTGTTCAGTTCTACAGTAGGCTAAGAATTTTTCAATACCTCCTTGTATTTCTTTTCGATAGCACTTTCCTGTACACTCTTTTGTACATTGGCAGGAAACAGTGTTGAGAATTTCAACTGGAGCTGGATCCTTAGTGTTTATGATGGGGAGAAGGCCAGGGTCCGTCCTCCTCGATCCCCACCTCAGAGGATCCTTTGGTCTATCATCCTAGTCTTGGATGTTGGGCGGCGGCTCCATTTGTTGGAGATAACCAGCTCGAAAGTTGGCTTGGTTAGTGATCTTGAAAATATCTCATAGCGGATTTGGTCCAAGGAGGTCTCATCTGTCTGAGGTGAACCTCAGCATGGGCATCTTCATGATGGAAAACCTCGAGAGTCTCTTGTAATGTCATGTTCTTTTGAAGAAGCTTGACAAACTTCAACTTCCCTTGGCGATAGAATGCAGAGGTTGTATCACATCCACAGAATATTCTATTTGACAACGGACGAGAAGGTGAGGTATTTGGGAGAATAGAATAAAAGGTGTTCTGAGAGGTTCTCTTTCCACGTTTCATGACGTAAATGGTGGATGAATTTGGTGCTTTGGCGGTTAATAGAATCGATAAATCGGTGTCCTCCCCGGTGTCCTCAACACTTTGCCTTCCTTTGTACCCATTCTGTACCAATTTCTCACGCAGCATGGAAATCAGCCGCTCTTTGTTATTGTCGTTGGAGAGAAATTGTTCTTCAACATGGTTGCGTTCATCGTTTCAGTGAACACTACATTTGCAGAAGAGTATTTGCTTTTACGGCGAAGCCGCTCAGCTGATTTGGTACTCTTTACTGATGCCGCATCAGGATAGCCATCAAAAACGATGGTTGTACTGGCAGGATTGTAGTATTTCTTAACGTAGTCCACATATCTTAAGAGAATTGTTGAAAATTTTTTTTTGTATTGCCAAACCACTCGATGTAAAAGAATTACAATGGTACTATCTGCAAGTTTTGGTGGATCAGACACTGGTCAAAATAAATCGTAGAACACAGATTTCTTTCTTTTTCGCATTCCTGTTTCATCAAAGATAGAAATTTAAATTGATGCAATATTTAGTGTTTCAAAATTGACTGAATTAAAAAACTGAGGCAGTTATATTACGTAGAATTTTATTTCCTACAACTTTTATTCCACGTGTCTGTTTTCAAGATATGTGGTCTTGGAAAGTCGCTTAATGTAAGGTTGCTTCTAGCTATTTTTTGAGCTCAAAAAACATGTGAGAGAGAAAAAGTTCCAGTCAGAAGAAGGAATTGACATCGCCGTTAATTGTTCTTTTGATAGTATCCCTAAAGACAGCTGGTTGTATGTAAAGGACCATTACTTTGAACATATTTAAAATAAAAATTCTAAAAACTTGTATCAATCTTTCTATTCTCAATAATTGTAGCTTGCCTCTCATATACTTAGAAAAATATAACATTCTTTAACCTAATAGGATAAGAGAGGGTAAGAGTACGCACTTAGTTAATTTTCATCTACAGGTGCTAACAAAATTGTACAATACCTCCTAGTAGAAATCACACACAAATGGGCCACTGGCCCCATACGCACTACACTCCTTATTCCACCACTCTTTGCACAGTCCATACTGGACCCAGTTTTCGGTGTAGTTCCACATCCTGGGTAATTAACTGAGCTTAGCATCAAAAGCAGGCTGGATGAATACAGAATGTTTTGTAAAAGTCATAAGCCACTTCATTAAACATACTAACAGTTCATTAGAAAATCAATCTTTGTTAATAATGGATAATCACCAAAGCCACCTTTCAATCCAAGCAATAGACATGTGTAAAACGAATGGTGTCACAATTTTAACTATCCCACCACACTGCACCAACAAATTGCAGCCGCTGGACGTAGGGTTGCTAAAACCATGTCAAACATTCTACAGCGCTGCTTTAGACTCATGGATGATGAGCCATCCTGGCCAAACCTTTAGCATATATAACGTGGCATCATGCGTAGGAATAGCATATCCTAGAGCGATGACTCCCATAAATATTTCAAACTCTTTTAGAAAAACGGGGATTTTTCCATTTGATAAATACGTTTTTAATGAAGAAGATTTTATGCCAAGTTCTGTGACAAATAGGGAGATTATTACCGAAAATAATGTCGAAATTCCTGAAAATGAGCTTGAAATTATGCCGTCCACTTCATCTAATAATAAGACTGAAAAGAATACTGTTTGTCAGGGTTTTAAAAGTCCAGCTGTTTTCAAAGGCTATCCCAAAGCACCTCCAAAGAAATCAGATCAAAATACCAGGAAACGTAAGGGCAAAACCATGATTGCGACTGATACTCCGGAAAAGATAGAATTAGTGAAGGTAAAAGGGAAGACGGCTAAGGAACAGAAAGTTAAAAAGCGAGTTCTGGACAGCGATTCGGATGATTTAATTGCTGCAGAAGACATAGAGCTACAAGATTCCAGTGGGGGAGAAGATTTTATTAATGATGAGCCTGAACCTGAGCCATTGAATTTTGGAAATCTCTTTCGTCACCCAATTCAAGACGACTATGTTCTTGTACAATTTAGTGCCAAACAAAAAGTTTATTACGTGGGAATATTTATGTCCCAATGTAACGAAAATGAATTTGAGGTAACATTCATGAGGAAGAGTACAAAAGGCTTTGACAGTTTCTTTGCTCCTAATGTCCCACATTTGTCATTAGTCATGGAAAAAGACATAAAAATGATTTTAGCTCCACCTTTAACACAGTGATTAACAAAGAGACAACATGGCTGCTCTTCGGTTCTCGGGTTCTCTGCCGTGTAGAAAAGTTGTGGTACTTAACGTTTCGATCATCTTGTCGTGATCGTCTTCAGAAGTGAAGTGACTGGTTGGTCGAGGATCGGGTTTATATATAGCCGTGCGTTGCTTGAGGCGTGACCGTTCCGGTTTGTTGAAGCGTATCCGTAGTTCTTCGTTGCGGTTGGAAGAATCCTTTCCAAATACTGGGTAGCTGTAATCCGTCTTCTCTGTTGATGTTATTCGGATTCTTCTGTATTTCGATGGCTTCTCTGTAGACTCTTCTCCAGTAATGTGGTTCCGTTGCTAGTTTCCTGCATCGAAATTGATTCCGTGTTTGGTGTTTGTAGAGTGTTCTGCTATTGCTGATTTGAGAGTATATTCGTACTTAGTATCTCGTATATGTTCTTTTAATCTGGTGCTGATGTTTCTGCCTGTTTGACCGATGTACACTTTTCCACAAGTGCAGGGAATCTCGTATACTCCTGGATTTTGGAGCGGAGGTGTAGGATCTTTGGGTAAAGGTAGTTTGGTGGATAGTTTCTCAGGAGCGTTGAAAATTACTTTGACCTTGTGTTTGCGTAGTTTCTTCCGATTTTGTCCGTACATCCTTTGATGTATGGCAGGCAGGTCGTTCCAATGGTGTTCGTTGGTTCCTCTTTATGTTTGGGTTGCTTGTTGATGGTTGCCGTGATGTCCTTGAGTCTGTAGATTTTGCAGTTCAGCTTCAAGATGTTCTTTATCTGATATAGTCTTGGCCCTGTGTACTAGTGTGTTCAGGATACCGCGTTTCTGTGCTGGGTGATGGTGAGAGTTTGCGTTGAGGTAGCGATTTGTGTTGGTCGGTTTACGGTACACCTGGTGTCCCAAAGTTTGGTCTTCCTTCCTCTTTAAAAGTACGTCTAAGAAAGGTAGGGTGCCATTCTTCTCCAGTTCCATAGTAAATTGTATTTTCTTGTGTTGTGTGTTGAGGTGTTCCAGAAACTTCGTTAACGTGTTCGTCCCATGTGGCCATACAACAAAGGTGTCGTCGACGTATCGGTACCAGCACTTCGGTTTAAGTTCACAGGATGCGATGGCCGTGTCTTCAAATGCTTCCATAAAGATGTTTGCTAGTACTGGTGACAGTGGTGAACCCATGGCGGTTCCCTCTACTTGTTCGTATAATTTCCCATCGAAGGTGAAGTAAGTTGATGAAGCACAAAGTTCAATTAAATCCACGATGTCATCTTCCATGTTAATTTCCTGGCGACGTTCTCGGATGATGTTGATAGCTTCTTTTGCTGGGATGTTCGTGAACAGTGACTTGACGTCGAAGCTGACTAAAACGTCGTTCTCCTCCATTTTCACATCCTTCACTACACTTGTGGAAAAGTGTACATCGGTCAAACAGGCAGAAACATCAGCACCAGATTAAAAGAACATATACGAGATACTAAGTACGAATATACTCTCAAATCAGCAATAGCAGAACACTCTACAAACACCAAACACGGAATCAATTTCGACAAATGCAGGAAACTAGCAACGGAACCACATTACTGGAGAAGAGTCTACAGAGAAACCATCGAAATACAGAAGAATCCGAATAACATCAACAGAGAAGACGGATTACAGCTACCCAGTATTTGGAAAGGATTCTTCCAACCGCAACGAAGAA
The DNA here is from genome assembly GCA_023690525.1 of Holotrichia oblita. NCBI lineage: Eukaryota > Metazoa > Arthropoda > Insecta > Coleoptera > Scarabaeidae > Holotrichia > Holotrichia oblita. Next base: position 175,674,856 of record CM043017.1, read on the forward strand.
CTACGGATACGCTTCAACAAACCGGAACGGTCACGCCTCAAGCAACGCACGGCTATATATAAACCCAATCCTCGACCAACCAGTCACTTCACTTCTGAAGAAGATCACGACAAGATGATCGAAACGTTAAGTACCACAACTTTTCTACACGGCAGAGAACCCGAGAACCGAAGAGCAGCCATCAACAGCGGCCGTGAAAGCCTGAAGACTACATTAAAGAGACAACATCTTTGTTAAAATTTGAAGTTAATTTCTCTAATTTTAACATAAAATAGATTTAAAAATTATTACGATTATTACGAGTTTAATTTGCAATGACAAATCTTTTTTAATATAAAAAATATTTTGATTTAAAGTTTTGTGTCTCACTGTTACTACCTCTCCCCTACTTGCGCAGAGCTAGTAGATGGCGGCGGTTCTTCAAAATTCAGTTCTCTTTTCGCATGTTTCCTGGTTAATTATTCAGAGTTGGACTTGCTTGCCTTGTTTATATTTTTGGTAGGTCTCCCTAACTCTTTTTTAAACAAAAACTGCTGTGCGCACTTTTAGCCTCTCTCGTGGAGTTTAACAAAATAATCAAAAGGTCAATAGATTCTTTACTATGATGTTTATTTAGCAGACATTTATTTGCTTTTATTGCTAGAAACTACTTGTATCTTACGTTCTAAAGGTTATATAAAAAGTACGAAAAATGAACTTTATCTTGTTGCCCTTGCTGATTCCAAACCAGTAGGAGAAGACCAAAGCTATTAAGGCGTACTCTTCTACTTTAGTAGACACGCTAACACGACACAACAAATTCATCTCTGCAGATCTGCCAACAACATGAAATTTCCCTGCGAACTTTTAGCCACCTGCGTACATTTTCGTTTCTCTTCTCCTAGATATATTTTCATTTTCTTCTTCAAAAGTATCACTTTCTCTTCTATCTACATTTTCACCTTCTTCTTCTTGTTTTAGCCTTTCAACTTCACTTTGCCTTTTTCCAATAACTATAATAACTTGTCCATACCTGTTGCTTGTTTTAAGATAAAATTATTTTGTTTATCATCCATTTCAAAGTATAACAATATTTTCATAAATTGCACTAAATGAGACCTAATTTGTTGATGATTTTTTTACTTCCACACTTTGGGTGGTCACTCCCTACATCATAAACTTTTCATGACACATCTCTATTCAATTAACACAATAGTTATTTGAACTATATCTCATTGATGTAGGTACTAAAATATTAACTTTTACATTTTGGTTTTAAAATTAATTTAATCTTAAATTGGAAATTGCTTAATAATTCATTAAACTAAGTGATTATTCAGACATAAATGTAATACGGAAAAACAACAAGGAACGGCAATGAGTATTTGCATGTTCAACAGATAATTAGGAAATGTCCTAATTACAAACGATAAATTACACGTTTACAAGCGGATGGATCACCCTAGAAATTTATACTTTATGCAGATTAGTTGAGTATACACGAAAAGAAAAAATAAAGTCAAAAAAAGGAAGAAAATAAAAATACGCACACATATGCATATACGAAAAGAACTATCCTAAGACGTAAGTTACACTTATCCGCCATAAATATGCAAGTAAATTACCAATGCATCACGCACGGGGCTGAAGAAAAGCGAAGATATATAGCGGACGACCTCGAGGCACGAGCGGCTTAGCCCTGTATTTAAGCGCTATGAATCAGATACAGCAGGTGCTTATTACCGGTCCCTTCGCGCCCCTTCGGTGTCCCTCGCGGTACGGAGAACGGATCACGGACAAGATTAAGGCCGCATCTATCACCGCTATCGGTCGCGGCATCGCGAGATCCCGCGGGCTCTTCTTACATACCTTATAGGTATACCCTTATACTCCGCAAGCTTCGTTCATCTACGATACCGGTAAAATATACGCACGCGGTGATGCTGTGGCATGTCCCGTCGCCGTCGTAACGAATTGACGCGTTCCTTAAATTGTGGGTGATAACTAATGACAGCTAGCGTGACAGTTCATCGGGAATCGTGTGAAAATTACTCAACTTCAACGTCCACGGTTTTGTCGCTTATGGAACTTATATAACTGTACCATAACTGTTAACAGCTTAATAAAGAAACTACAAGATGAGATGAACAGAAAGTAAAATTAACTAATAGATAGAAGATAATTTACTTAGTGTCTCACTCCAGAAGCTAATTCAAACTTGGCAAAAGTTTTGATGCTGTCATATGAGCTCCCACACGTCAGTTTTGGATCTATGAATGGCTGCTCACTGGCATCTCCTGCTATTTCATTGCACCTGATTCCAGTGTGGCTTAACACCCATCTACTGCTACGCCCGTTGTCTGAAATTCCTAAGCCAACCTAGTACCAGCTCAGAATCCAACTTAACACCCTATAATGCTTGAAGACCATCTTCGCTGTCCGATAGAATTTCTACCGATCCATTTTCATGCAGACAGTTCAAAATTTTCTCTGCAGAAGTCTGATTGACGATTATTTGAACCCATGGAGCTCTTCATCTCTCCAAATTTCAATGCCCGTGGCATCCAGCGTTTTCCAAACGTCCACCAACCAGTGGGAGATTCATTGCTTCGTTTTTTGGACGAAGGCTTTTGCAGTCTTATTGCTGGAAGTGTCTACATTATTACAGTGAAACTACAGATGAGTGAGTGAGACCTTATCCAACCTTAGAGCCGGAGAATCCAAAGAGGCCTATTATAGAGTTGCTTCTGATCAGGTGCCTGGCGATCTGGTGTCGAGAACATGGCGTTTATGATACCTCAACAGGCAATCCTGTGGACCTTCTGAGCGAGTTTACAGCATAGCCTAGACTAGGTTTATGCTACCAGACTAACGAGGCGTGAACATGTCATTCCTGTACAAATGGTTCGTCGTTGGCGAGTAGGAAGGAAAAATGTGCAGGATGATGAGCGAAGTGGCCGACCTTCAACGTCCCGGCAACCTGACTGCATTGCTGCTGTGCAAGCCATTGTTGATGCCGACAAGCGGATCACACTCGACGAAATCATGCATCAATTGCCATCAAACATTGAATTAAGCCGTACATCAGTGTACAGCATTGTGAGCAAAGAGCTTCAGCTGTCAAAGGTTTGTGCGAGGTGGGTGACTCGCTTACTGAATGACGTGCATAAGGAGCGGCGCACGAGCTTTTCAACAATTGTTAAGAGAACCTCCTATCACCTATCTGTTGACAAGAATAGTCACTGGTGACGAAACCTGGATTCACCATTTCACACCATAGAGCAAACGCCAGAGCACGGTCTGAAAAATAAGGGAGATAAGGCTCCCCAAAAAGCCAAAGTGGTTCAATGTGCAGGCAAGGTGATGGTCACTGTTTTTTGGGACTGTCGTGGTGTTTTACTGGTAGGCTATCGGCCTCGTGGTATAACAATAAACGCAAAACGATATGGTGACGTGCTAAAAAGGTTCTGTTTCTTCATGACAACGCACGACCGCACACTGCTCGTGCAACAGTGGAACTCCTTGAACAATTTCATTGGGATGTTTTTCATCATCCTCCTAATAAGGAGGAGAATACTCCGGATCTCGCCCCAAGTGATTTTCACTTGTTTCCGAAGCTGAAAACTAGTTTACACATTCGATATATCGGGGCTTTACGGAGTAAATTCGTATTTGGTGTTGTTAATGCAAAAGTAGGACAGTATCTAGATGAGAAGCGAGGTACATGGAATTTTAAGGAACCAAGGAGTGAGGAACTGTCAATCAGGCCATTCACCAACTTCCACAAAAAACGAATGCTGTGCTGATCCCGGCGCGCTGTTAAAGTTTGAAAATCCTGCTGCTCAAGTAATGCTTCATAATCAAAACCCCTAGGTGGGTACTGGCCGACAAGTTTAAATGAAATATATTTCAAAAATCGTCTTTGTATGCGTTCTAATATTAACTCGTGGGAGGTGTAGCAAGGACACCATACAACAGATGCGTATTCCAAACTACTCAACACAAAAGCAAAATACAAGGTCTTAAGTAATGCAATATCACTGAAATATCTTGATGCACGTATTATGAAGCCCAATTTCTTTGACGCAGCAAGTGACAATGCTTCAATATGTTGAGTGAAACTGAGGCGGTTGTCAAAGAGAATACCCAAATCTTTAGTAGTATTAGTAACAGGAATTATCTGACCATCTGCTATATACGACGACGCTATATTATTCAGTTTCCGTGAATATGTAACAGAGGTACATTTCCTAATATTCAGCGTAAGTTTGTTGACCAGGCACCAGTCCGACAATGTGTCCAAGTCTCCCTGCATCCCACGAACGTCGTCCACCGAATTAATGACAGAGAAAATCTTTACATCATCAGCATACGCGAGGGCCGAACAACTTAAAGAAGTGAGCAAATCATCAATATAGATAATAAAAAGTAACGGTCCAAGGTTTGATCCTTGCGGAACGCCAGACGTCGATATAAAATCAGACGATGCAAAACCATTGTAAAAGACATAACTCTTCCTGTTCTGCAGATAAGTTGACAATAGAGTAGTAAATGATGGAGAGATTCCGAAGTGGTTCAACTTATTTAGTAGTAAACCGTGATCAATAGTGTCAAATGCATTAGAAAAGTCGGTATAGATAACATCGACTTGTTTGTTCTTATCAAGTTGTTCGCTTATGAATTGCGTAATCGTTACTAAGTTTGTTACGGTTGATCTTCCTGGCAAGAAACCATGCTGATGCGGGGAAAGAAATGGAGCAACTCCATTAAAAACAGCATTATATATCACGTGCTCATACACTTTCGCAAAGTTTGATAGAATTGCTATAGGTCTGTAGTTTTGCATCAATGAAGGATCATCCTTTTTATACACAGGAACCAACCTAGCACGCTTCCATCTCTCAGGAAAAACTGATGTTTTAATGGATAAATTGATTATTATCGACAATGGTTTGGCAAAAACATGTCTCGCATCTCGAACCAGAAAGCTAGGCAACCCGTCGTCACCAGCGGTATTCTTATCCGGGAACCTGGCCATAATCCTGATCAATTCATCCTCCGTAGTAAACGGCAAGACAACAGTAGGTCTATTGCTATGTGCAGGTATGTCAAAGGCGCATGAGCTATGAATTTGAGTTGCAGAAAACAGATCAGCAAAACCGTCCACAATATCCTAGCACCACTCGTCAAAACACAAGGTATCCTAGTCGACCGCTGCTTCATGTGGATAAATTTGAACAATTCTCGTGGATTAACTTTGATTGCAGATTCGACATTTCTAAGATAAGTACCATAAGCTGTATTGATGTCACGCTTGCAAATTGTACGGCAGCGCGCGAATTCATTATAAAAATATTGACTCTTGGTTGACTTCCAGCGCTTTCTATAGTATTCCTTCATTTTTAAAGTCGATATAATTTGAGTGGTAAACCAATGTGGGTACTTTTTTTTAGATAATACATATTCCGGCACAGATTGACGACATATGCTGTTCAAACAATCATAGAAACTGTTAAGAGCTTGATTAACATCATCAAATTGATTAAAAAAGGACCAAATTTTACTTGTTTCGGCTCAGTTAAAAATGTAATAGAGATTGACAGTGCGGGATGATATGAATCAATTGGGACAAAAGGAAGCTGCTCACGTTCAACCATAACTTGTAAATTCATGCTGGAAAAAAACCAAATCCAGAATGCGATCATCACAATTTTTAATAGTATTGTATTGACATCAATTTAGCAAGCTACTGAAATTATGAAGGATGCGAGTTCTGGAACAGCTTGGTTGATTATTCATAAATTCAGCTAAGTCAGTTAAAGTCACCAATCAAGAATACAGGCTTATGTGATATTAATAATTCTAAAGATTAAAAAAAAAGTTCAATATCATTAAGTGAAATATTAGGAGGAATATATAAGGCTACAATACTAAAATTAAATGAATGAAATTCACAATCACATATAACAATGTCTATTAAAGGAACATTATCAAAAAAGGATTATCTACTACAGTAAATTTTATATTAGTTTGCAGAGCCAGCAGAACTCCACCTCCTCTTGAGCGATTGGTTGCAGCGAATCTTCTGTCACACCGCATAATATTGTAGTTGTTAGGTAGGAGTTCAGAATTTCCAATAGAGTCATAAAGCCAAGTTTCCGTAATGACTATAACATCAAAGGACATCTCACATGCACTCGTATAAAACAAATGAGTTTTGGAACAAAGACCACGGGCATTTTGATAATATACATTCAACGGACATGGACTTCTGTTGACTATTGTATCTTATTCTTAGGTTTGCCTCACCATTCCTCAAACGTGTATCCAATTCCATTTTCGCATTCTTATGCAATTGTATTTGCATAGGGGTGCGGTCGCGGTACATGGAGATATTACTATACTTTCCAGATATTTTTGCTTCTTTGAAAGTTTTCAATGCAACAAATACGGCAGCCTCAGAACCAAGAATAACTCTTAATGGACGAGCGCGATTAGATTTAGTGCCATCGAACTTGCCCACTCTAATGGGCTTAGTATCCAACATATCAAGTTTTATTGTAGATGTCATATCCTTCAATAAACTAATGTCCGAATCAATTTGCTCCTTACTGGAATCACAATTCTCCTGGCATCCAAAAAGGATGATGTTACTTGAACATTTTATATAATAAGAAATTTAAAAATGGCCCTGCAATGACAATTAATTAATTTAATAAATTAATTAATTAGATATGCCAATTAGTAATCATTGCAGTGTGTGTGTTTTAATTAACTAATTACAAACGACATCATGAGATTGTAACCCTTGTTTCGATTGCCCTTGCTTGCATTTCAATAGCTAAATCATCATCTACAGGTAGTAGTACAGAATATCCAATTTAATTCTCCATCTATTTTATTATCTAAAGAATTTAAAATAAAAGCAAACAATTTCAAATTTTCTACAAGCAACCGTGTACCCACTTCTGTCCGAGTTAAACTTGTAATGTGACTGGAAGTCGAGCCATTCAAACGAAATAAACAAATTTGCATATATTCTAACGTTTGCTGAAACGGTCTAATTAAGAATCGGTCGATTTTATCGAGCGAACGATTAAAAATCTACATTTAATTTGCACGGAAAGGTCAAATTAAGGTAACAATGAGTTAATATTATGTTTTCATTCCAACTTCAACGTTACTACAATCGTCTCTTTTTATTCAGAACGACATCCGCGACTGAAGGGGAAAATTAAATGAGTATGTGAGTATGATGGTTGGCAGATAAAATTATATAATTTCTCCATCTGAGCTAACGTGCTGCTACGTGTATTTGTACAAGTTCGCTTTATTGTCACGTAGATTTTATAATTAGTTAGCATTAGTGTTGAACTTTAAAACGATTTCAGTGCTATGCATTCGAATTGTTCAGGAATACGAATCGATGAGTCTCTGTATAATAGTTTTGGAATAATTTTGGAATTATTATGATTGTTTTTTAATCGCTGGGAACGAACTAACGCTCTATAAAGTCAAGCAAACATTGTCATATCATAAATACCGTGTCATAACGTTACATGCTGTATTGTGTACGTTATATAAAAATAAAAATCTGGGGAATTAATTCTTTTGTTTACACGCATGACGCTCATTTCCGCACGTACCACCGAAAATACTCGGTAATAAAATATCAACCAGCAAACAACGTGTACAATTTATAATAGGCACCTAGTGTAACTTCCTCTTCCTGGTTAAATTATAATATATAAAATTATACGGCACCCACACATAAAAAGTAATCCATTCAAATTTCATAATTACGACACCTTTAAACATTACTCTAGCAAACGAAGTGAAAACTGACGTCAATACTCCATTTATACGAGGGCGACTTGAAATGTTTCTCCTTCAATACTGCATCGAATCGGGTCAATAAATCTTCTACTATCTTCTGCAAATAGTCGATGAGGATCACATCTTGGGTATCCCAAAAAATGGTCGCCATTACCTTTCCGGCCGATGGAACTGTCTTTGCTTTCTTTGGAGCTGATTTGTCCGGATATGTGGATCCAAGCGTCATCGTCGGTTACAAAACGAACTTGGATTGCGTTGAATCCTGGCTAGACACTCCTTCGAAACGGTCACCAGATTTCGTTGCATGCTCCTTCATGCCCAAAATTTCGTGCAGGATATGGCCAATGCGTTCCTCTGAGATGCTTGAGTTGTTGTCTCCGCTATCTCTTTCAGCTTGAATCGACGATCTGCTAACACGACATCCTGAATCTTGTCATCAATCATTTCATGGTTGGTAGCGGTTTTTGGGCGTCACTTGTGGTTGTGCAGCCACGTTTGAACTCGCTCACCCAGAAGCTGATGGTCGAAAATGATGGAGCAGATCCGCCATGAACCTCTACCAAAATATTTCGAATTTGCGTGGCCGTTTTCCCAGCCATCCAGAAGTGTTTTATCACTGCCCGAAATTCTGTTTTATCCACTACCTTGCTACATAAAACACACTCTTAAACAACAACTATTGACAGTAGATGCCTGTGAAATTTTGACAGTTGCTCTAAAAAAGATTGCTTTTGCTGACCAATAAATCCTCTTCAACCTTGCTACGCCATCTCTTGCCGATTCCAGAAACATTTCAGGTCGCCTTCGTATGTAGTTTTTAGTTACACATTACAGCTTTACAAAAATTGAGATCAAATCTTTAGTGCCTGGCATAGAATTAAACGACGTGGAAAGGTGGAACTTTTTATTTTTCAACGTAGTTCTCTAGAACATTGACACAGAAAAGAAATGTTTTGACTTGTGTTGCAAAGCAAATACCAAATACATGGAAATCACTAGGAGTTAATTTTGGAGTTCGGCTGTTGGAAACCTTCAAAGCCTGCATTATGAATTGTAGCCATCGAAACACAACTCCTGTGGGCAGGAGCGTTGTCCTGAGTTTTCTCCTTTTTTATTTGATTGAAATTAAAGCTGCATAATATTGCCCAATTATAGTCTGACCACGTGATAAAAAGTCTATAGAAATAAGTCCTTATACATCCCAAAAAACTGTGGCCATGATCTCAGTAGATGCTATTGCACCAACGAGTGAAGGGGGGAGAAGGAGGAGGAGGGGGAGAGGGTAGGCTCAATTTCACGCTTTGCCTTTTTGAATCAGGTTCATAATGGTTTTAGATTTTGCCACTAGTCGATCCATGTTTTGTGCCTTAGTTTTGCAAAAACCTTATGTAGCTGCTTCCAATGCTTCCACTTCTTTTTTTTGATTGATAATGTAACACGTCAGATTGTAATTTATATCTAATTTTTTTATGCATCTTGTCCATTATATGCGTTGATTAATAGGAGAAAGAATACCTCTGTTCCAATCTGGATACATTCTTAGTAAAAAGCTCCACTTTTCCAAAACGAGTCTTAAACGAATCAATAATTATTGAGTAGTATTTCAGTACAAAATTGTTAACTAACTGTAATTTGTATTTTATTGATATTATGCATGCCTTCTCCTATAATACATTCATTAAAGTTAAACGTATTGTACCTAGAACCGTTCTTTTTTTTTTAATGTGTGGTGGGTGCTTAGTTGCAGTGACTCCGTAAGCTGTATTACTTGTCTGGCTATCACTGCAACTCTTGCGGTGTAGTTTAGTGTGTGTAAGTTGTATTTAAATGGCTTTGTGACAGCATCATATCGCCATTTATGACGCCGCGCTGTTAATCACTTTGCTCCCAACAGCGAATGGCAAGTCGATCCGGGATTAAACTCTCTGAAAAAATGTCACCGTCCCTCCAGAGAATTGAACCCCGGCACCTATCGTCCTCTCACAACAATAGTCAGCCGCCTAACCACTGCGGCCATCGACCCGTTAAAGCAGCTATTTGAATAAGTTGAAAAATTTCTGATTTTATATTAACTGCTGACAGTAAAAAAATTCTCTTAGGTCAATTTGCTCATAATATTGATCTTTTGAATTGTTTGGGTTTTAGTATAAGTTGTTGTAGTAGTTCCTTAGCTCTTTCTGAAACCCCATTGTAAGACTCGCAACAAATTATTTAAATGCTAAATGCTACCCTATCCTTTGTGTCAGGATTATAAGTTTCTAACCAGTTTTGAAATCGAGATCTTTCTACAAAAAACTCAGACTCTCTTTTATCGACATATTATGTACATATGTACTGTCATATTATGTCATTTCGATCATTTCCTACAAAATTCGTTAGAGTCATATAATAAACACTGTAAATTTGGGATGAATTGAATTGTCAAAATTACACGTACACACAAGTTACTGCTATTTAGAAAAACTTACAAAAAAAGAAGGTCAAGAAAAACAGAAAAAAAGGAAGAACGGTTTTGAAAAGTTGATTGAAAAAAGAGAAAACTCAAGTGAAGGAAAGGAAAAAAGTTCTTTTTAAAAGAAGAAAAGACATAATAAAATAGAAAGTCAAAAGTTTGAAAATTAGAGAGACAGGAGAAAGAGAAACGTTTTTGAAAATTGAAAGAAAAAAGATTTGGATTGATTTTGAAAAATGACAGATGAAAGAATATAAAAAGGAAAAGATTTTGGATAAGATTGAAAAGTGAGAAAAGGAAAACAAGAAAGAAAAGTGTAGACGAAGAAGAAAAGATTCAAAGGAAGGAAAAGGAAAAGAGGTAGAAGGAGGAACAAGGTGTTTTGGGGATAAAAATATAATAATAATAACAGTTGTCGTCCAGAAATATAATCTAGAGGAAAAGTTGGTGTAGTATTCCTAAGAAAATATGGATGGAATTTCCGTAAAAACTTTGAGTTATAAAGTTCTCAGTGAGACTCAGTGAGAGTTTCCTTGTGATTTGATAGATGTGAGGGTTGTTGCTAAAAATTGTTTGACCAAAATTGTACGAAATATTTCATAATTTAAGGATAATTGCGCTAGTTTCGCAGAAACTGTTTCCAGACTGGGTGAGGAAAAAGATGTCAAGTTTGTATGTTTACCTTTACATGCTACCAATCTAATGACACTATTTGGTATGGTATATTATTCTCCACTAAACAGGGCATGACCTTGTTTCGAAGCCGCCAAATAGATCAAACACTGTCAGAGAATGAATTTCCCAGGATTTAGAGTCATGAAGAAGTACCACAAAACATTGTACCCGGGTTCAGGAAATGTGTAATTTATCCTTTTAACTAGAAAAAGTAAAAGAGTAAATATTACGACTGAAACATTAGTCACCTGTTGGAAAAAGTATTAGTCTAGAAGATTTACCACCACTATTACCAATCTAAAGAAGATGAAATTGACACCGAAAAAATTGGCAGTGATTCTTCAGTAAATAGTCGAGAAAGCATTCAAAATAAATTTAGTGAATCATTATTCTCTTATCCGTACTTTTCTACGGATTTCAAAAAACGTTGGTAACAAGTTTATATGGCTTACTGTAGAAGATACAGGATTAATCTCCACTGAAGGCGTTCTTTAAAAAATTAGGTCATTCTCTTGTACCTATAGCCTTGATATGCATCCCTATGATGTTTACTTTCTTTAATGCAAAATAAAATTTTTATTAATTATGCAAATGATGACAAAAATTAAACTTAGAGTTAATAACAGCTCGACAACCGTCCCTCATACTGGCAACTAACGTTCTCACTTGATCTTGACCAACTTGCTTCCAAATTTCCACCAATCTCATGAACACATCATTTCATGAGTTTGGGGGTTCGGTAATTGTCTTAGCCGCCTTCCCATGGCATCCCGCATGTGCTCAATTGAATTGAGGTCCGGATTCCTGAGGGGCCAAAACATAGTGGAAATTTCAACCTCTTGCAGATACTTTTGCACAATTCCCGTAATATGGGGCGTTATAAGTAAGGAACTGACCTGGTGCTGTGCTTCTAGATCTTAAATCCCTTTCTGCGAGTCTTCTCCGAAGCGCATTTTGGCAAATCCTGACGTTGTAGTGCTCCAAAAATTCATTTTGAATCAATAAATCGTTGCCAAAGGGCACGCATTCGTAGATATGGGATTGTAACTCTTGCACGACCCTTACCTGGTCTTCTTACATTTGCTCCAGTTGCCACAAATCGTCTTAAGACTCTAGAAATGATTGACCGATTTCCATTAAATTGTTGAGCCAATTTACCTCGAGTCGCTGTAGGTTCATTTTGCAGAAAAATCCTCAATACAATGCCACGAAGTATTGTCAGACGAACTCACATCAAATTTATGAGATTGTTTAAGCAATTAAGGCTGTTTCTTTTTTTAAACTTTTTAAGATTATACTTTAAATTTATTACTAAAATAGTATTTAAAACGTTCAACGTTATTGGAGCCTAGAGAGATGTTATTTCTACTAAAATATACACCAAAGAATTATCAGTAATACAATTTTAATTTGGACATTTTCCAGTTGAAATTTTCCACAAAATCATTCATATCGTTTAAAAACGTACACATAAATCTTCAAATATACACATATCGTAGGAAACGACAGAAAGAATAAGCAGCAAAACCAGAAACGTTGGTGGTTGGTTGTGTGTATTTCAATGGTTAGGTACACGTATTTATGAGTCCTTTATGTTAAGCTTAAGGACACCTGGTATTTCCCGGCCGGGGATTCTTGCAGTAGGAAGGACTACGTATACACAGTTTCCGTTTCTAAACGTAATCCTGTTTGTAGCATATCTTTGATTCTGTCATTTCATTTATGCTTTATTAGGGTGCGCACGATACAAGTGTATTCCTGTACAAATTGCCGTTGATTCTCCGGATTATTATACCGCCGCTATGATTGCGTCCGTCTCCGGTTCCTCCGGTTTTGTTCCGGTTAGTTGTAGCGGTACAATTTTAAACGGACAAGCTTTGCCAAACTTCTATTATTCGATAGTTGTACAGAGTATTTTCTATTTTATTCAGCTCTTGTTTCTAATGCCTTAAAAGTTTTTTTTACTTATCTGTAGCTTCAAAAACTCAGATTTATTGTAATATTATCATTGAAAACTACGGAAATTCATTTTCAAAATTCAAAAATATAAATATCTTCACTATACTGCAATCAATGTAAGATACTTTGGATTAGGAGAAAAAAGTTTCTAAATTATTAAAAAGTTGGATTACTTGATTATGCTCTGCAACAGCAGCAGTATCACGTTTACTAATTTAAAACATTTTAGCAAGAATAGCCTTGCTCTAGAAGCGGGGTAAAGACCTGAAACTCCTTTTAAGTTATAGATCGATAAGCCAATCTATCTAACCGCTCAAAGATATCTGAAGCTGCACCATCAAAGGCAACTTACTACACGACGAACAATTTCGATTCCGCGAAGGGTTGTCGAGATCACGCATCTGGCAACTCTCCGTCAGCGCCTCGAAGTGCGTGGTCGTGAGGTTTTCTAGCAAGACCAACCAACATATCTGTAGGTGGTGAGAGGCTTTCCTGGTCACCAAATGTTAGGTACATTAGTGTCACTCTTGATAGACGACACACCTTCAGGTAGCACTTTTCTGACATTGCTGTCAGTTTCCTACGTGCGAAGTCTGTCTTGTACCCGATCATTTACTGGAAAAGTTCCTTGACCTAAAGTTATTTGTTTACATCACGTTTGCCAGGGCGATTCTAACTGACGGCTCCCTGACATGCTCAAGCGCCTTGAAGACCACCATAACCAGATCTATCCTAGAGAGGGCCCATTAGTGTGACGACCCACTCATGCAGCATCTAGGGGAGCTGTATCCTCACAGGAGTCCAAGAATTCCTATTTAAATTTGCATTTTAATTTTTATTTTCATCTCAAAGAGAAGAAAATTCGTGTCGAGTCAACTTGTGAAATCATGTTTCGGTAAATATCACGAACAAATGTATTTAAAAAAAAAACAATTTATACGATGAAAAGAGAACGCTGCTTTGTAAGGGCGTGAAATAATATCATCTACTGAGAAAGAGGGAAAGCGAAACTAGCAGATAATAAACCTATTAATGTAGTCTTCAGGCACACTTCAGGCCACAACTTTTCTACGCGGCAGAGAACCCGAGAACCGAAGAGCAGCCAATAAGCCTATTGATAACAAAAATGTACAAAACTATTAGACCAGCAATTATGTCTAAGCAAGAAAACTGTCGTTTTATACAGATCGGTATTTTGAAGATGAAAACTAAGAATCGTTTGAACTTGAACTTGACTGAAAAATGTCTGAATGAGATTCAGTTCAATACTTACTTAATTAAGATTGTTTTTATTTGAAAGCTGAGAAAGGAAACAAGGTTGTTATTTTAGATAAAGAGGACTACTATGATCGGGTTAATGACCTGTTGAGTAGTGGTGACGTCAACAATGTGTTTAAAGCTTGTAACAACCTTGTTACTGCCGATGTTAGACGTAAGCTACATGTTTCCTATCCTGTTATCCCTAAATTATATTGTTTACCTAAAATTCACAAACCTGCCAAGTCGATAAGGCCAATTGTTTCGGCAATTGACGCACCTACTTATAAGGTTTCCAAATGGCTGACCAATGAATTTAATAATTTGCCAATACAGCAACCTAGTTTTGCAGTAAAAAATTCGTTAAAATTTATTAAAGAAATTCAAAATATTCAGTTGCTGGAGGGTGAAATATTGATTTCATTTGATGTTCCCACCAATTCCCCACCAATCATCCTGTATATATATAGTCTTCAGACTTTCACGGATGCTGTTGATGGCTGCTCTTCGGTTCTCCGGTTCTCTGCCGTGTAAAAAAGTTGTGGTACTTGACGTTTCGATCATCTAGTCGTGATCTTCAGAAGTGAAGTGACTGGTTCGTCGAGAATCGGGAGAGAACCGAAGAGGAGCCAGCCTGTGTATAATTTCTATTTTCAAAGCAATCATTATTTTGTAGGTAACATTTTATACAGCGTTCTTGATAATTATTATAACAACAAGAACGCATATAAATACATAAACATTATCTTTTCTTTATAAATTCCAACGCTGTTCGACACTATAATATCTTTACATGTAATGCAGTTTGTAATAACTATTAAAGAGGAAATTCCCTGCAGCACAGTCTTGATCTGAAATCTTAAGAGGTTTGTTCGCACATGTCCGCAAATGCCTGAAGATACTGCAAGAACGTAGACCGTCAATCTGATTTTAGTACTTGAACATTTTATATAATAAGAAATTTAAAAATGGCCCTGCAATGACAATAAATTGGGATGCAATAATATCCTTGTAATTTGGGCTATCATTATAAATAAATTAATTAATTCGATATGCCAATTAGTAATCATTGCAGTGTGTGTGTTTTAATTAACTAATTACAGACGACATCATGAGATTGTAACCCTTGTTTCGATTGTCCTTGCTTGCATTTCAATAGCTAAATCATCATCTACAGGTAGTAGTACAGAATATCCAATTTAATTCTCCATCTATTTTTTTACGAAGTTCTTCACTGGATCTCTTGGTGCAGAAGTAGAACACTAAACACTTTAACCCACTGAACACCAAACAAGTTTTAACTAAAACACCGACGCGTTTCAACAGCTATGCTGTCATTATCAAGGCGATAATAAAACTAAATTAAAATAAAATCTACAAAAACAGGTAACCTAAATGTTATGCACGGTCAATCCGATACGCATAATTAATTTCCGATTAACGAAAACAATGACGAATGCGGTATAGGTCCATTGTCACAGTTCATTACACATGACTTATTTTTATATATTTCTAAACTTTCGAAAACATTTAGAAACTTACAATTATTGTTTATTTGTCTAATTAATTTAACATTCGTATGATCGATGTTGTGATCTGTTTCAAAAATGTGTTGGGCAACGCTCGATTTCTCAATTCTATTAAATCTAAGATGAGCCATATGCTCTTTGAATCTAGTTGAGACTGCTCTCCTGGTTTGCCCAATATATTTTTGATTACAATCTTTACAATTGATTTCGTAAATACCTGACTTTTCTAGAGGTTGTATTTTATCTTTAGGGTTACCGATAAGACTTCGCAAACTAGTCCCAGAACTGTAAACTATTCTGAGATCTAGCTTTTTGAAGATTTTACTCAAACCTTTAGTGATAAAGGGAGCGTAAGGGAGGGTCACAACGGGTGAAGCTTTAACATCCTCTCGAAAAGTCGTAGATTCTTTCACAGTTTTCTTATAATTAAACTTCCTAATTAACTTATGGCTGACCAATGAATTTAATAATTTGCCAATACAGCAACCTAGTTTTGCAGTAAAAAATTCGTTAGAATTTATTAAAGAAATTCAAAATATTCAGTTGCTGGAGGGTGAAATATTGATTTCATTTGATGTTAGTTCTCTCTTTCGTAGTGTACCGATTCCAGATACCTTGACATATGTACACTAAGAATTCTTTTTGGTTGGACGACCTGCCACTGCACATACGTAGGATGGATAGTAGACAATATTGCATTCACTTACTTCAGACAATATTGCATTCATTGCGCTCGTCAAAATATATAAACACAGATGTGATTTGCTGGTCTATTTTAAAAACGCTGTAGCTGCATTTATAAATGTGGAAAAAAGCATCCATTATTTGACGTATTTGAGTAGAAAGAAATTTGTTTGATGTTTCAAGTATTTCGAATAAAATAATACTGTAGTCTTATTAAATTGTTTTGAAAGGTAGTTTCATTACTTTTTGCGGTGAACTTTTTTTGTCGTTGAACTAGGGTAAGATCTAAACCAAAAGCATATTTATTATACAATAAATAACAATATCAAAGGTTTACTACTTTTATTTATTTAAAACATAATATAACGAAATAATTATACGTATACACTTGTGCTGAAATCAATAATGAGTCCATCCGCCGTTATTTTGTATAACTTCTTCCAATCTTGACGGTATGGACTCTATTAATTTATGGCAATAGTCGTCAGTAATTTCTTCCCATTCCTGCACAATTTTTTGCCACAACAGATTTCTGTCCCTTCGTTCTATAGGGTTTTCCTTCATTCTGTTGGCTTCGTGCCGGCCAATTTAATAATCTCAAATTATTGTCTGTAATCCATTGTTGGACAACATTAGCCGTATGAATGGGTGAGTTGTCATGTTGGAATGTAAACTGATCACAAAGAGATGTTACCGATGGCAACATTACATTCTCCAAAATATCTCTATATTGTAACGCTGTCAAGTGTCCATTAATATCCCAAATAGTACCAGGTCCTGACATCCAACCCCACACTGCTACAGAAAGCCGTCCACTTCTACTTTTCGGATGAACATATTGTGGTGCAAGCCTATAGTTACGAGGACGGTTAACTAGTCGCGTGTGGGTGTTGGGGGTGCTTTGAAACGTCGACTCGTCGCTGAAGATTACCGTTTTCCAAAAATCTATGGGCATATTTAGATAGTATAGTGCAAAATTTATTCTGTCTTGACGATTGCGCTCAGAAAGTTCTGTTTTAATAGCAGCACGATAGCTTTTGAGGCCACTTGCCCTCAACCTTTTTCTTGCCGTCGTTACGGAACCGGGAAAGGCGGTAGGCTGCAATGGCTTGCTTGCAACTTGTGAATGGATGCTCTGCGTAAAATTGCCTTAACATGGTATCTTGATAAGCAGTGGATATTCTTCGTTTTGAAGTTTTTGGTTCATTTGCAACTGAATGTGATATTTGCCATTTTCTTTTTAAGCAAAAAATTGTATTGGGATTAACACCAAATTCACGCGCTACAGCACGTAGACTCCATCCGTTTTCCAACATTGTTATTGCACACATCCCGTCTTCTATTGACATCATATTGTTCGACACGTATGCATTTAACTGTTCCTAATGCTGTATAAAGAACTGAATATTATTGTGGTGTCTGCTTGTTTTTATATACGTCAGTGTCTAATATGACTCATCATTCGAGAAAGCATATTTTCGAATACTTATCAATAAGCCTGTGTTATATTCACATAAATAAAGATTCCAGAAATACAGAATATGTTTTTTTTTGCTTACCTGTCTATGTCTACGCAAAGACCAAATAAATAGATGCAATCGGCCTTGTAAATTCATAAATGCAACTACAGCGTTTTTAAAAGAGACACAAAAATCGCACATTCATTCATTGATAAGCATCATCATGCATTTCAACATAAGTATATACTTATGATTATTTCGTTATGTTTTAAATAAATAAAAGTAGTAAACCTTTGATATTGTTATTTAATGTATAATAAACATGCTTTTGGTTTAGATCTTACCCTAGTTCAACCACAAAAAAGTTCACCGCAAAAAGTAAAGAAAGTAGAAGTAGAAGAAATTACCTCTCAAAACAATTTAATAAGACTACAGTTATTTTATTCGAAATACTTGAAACATCAAACAAATTTCTTCCTACTCAAATACGTCAAATAATAGATGCTTTTTTCTACATTTATAAATGCAGCTACAGCGTTTTTAAAATAGACACAGAAATCGCATCTGTGTTTACATATTTTGACGCGAGCAATGTATGCAATAAGCTGTCTACTATTCATCCTACGAATGTTGAGCAACATGGTGTACAAATACAAAGTGTTCCTAGTGTACCTTGAGGACTTGTTGCTTCAAAATAGTTTGAGTCAACAATGTGTCCAGGAATATATTCGCTTAACTGACATGTGTATGAAACAGAACATTTTTCAATTCAACGGGAGTTTCTATGAACAGCTGGAAGGTACGGCAATGGGTAACTCCTTGTCGCCCTTTTTGGCTAACCTTTTCATGAGCCGTTTTGAAAAGGACTTAGAATCTGAGAGCGAATACTTTCCTAGGGTGTGGTAGAGGTATGTGGATGATATTTTCGCTATATTTGACACTAAAAAATGTAATATTAACGATTTTCTCAATAGATTAAATAATCGGTTCGAAACCATAAAGTTCACTTGTGAAAGAGAAGAAAACGGTCAGCTACCCTTTCTAGATACTTTAGTAATTAGAAATAACAATAGATTAGAGTTTGACGTGTATAGAAAGGAAACCAGTACACTTCGCTACATTCCTTCAGATTCCCATCATTGTGTTCAACACAAAATGGCAAGCCTGAATTTTTTGGTCCACAGACTTCTCACTTTTCCCTTGAACAAGGCGAGGTATGAGAAAGTGCTTAAAATTATAAAAGATGCGGCCAAGTGTAATGGTTTCCAGCCCCAGCATATCTATAAGATAATTAGGAAGTTTAATTATAAGAAAACTGTGAAAGAATCTACGACCTTTCGAGAGGATGTTAAAGCTTCACCCGTTGTGACCCTCCCTTATACTCCCTTTATCACTAAAGGTTTGTGACAAGGGCCCTATCACGCATTCGTCATTGTTTTCGTTAATCGGAAATTAATGATGCGTATCGGATTGACCGTGCATAACATTTAGGTTACTTGTTATTTGTAGGTTTTATTTTAATTTAATTTTATTATCGCCTTGATAATGACAGCGTTGCTGTTGAAACGCGTCGGTGTTTTAGTTAAAACTTGTTTGGTGTTTAGGAGGTTAAATAGTGTTTAGTGATAAACTAATTAGAAAAAAAAGTTCTCACAATTTTCTTAGACAAATGTGGTGTATATCATAAGTCATTCGTAAGACTAGCTTGCTGATTCTTTAAATAATTGTTGGACTTGATTATTCAAGATAATATGTAAGAGATACCTTTGAAAGTTAAATAATTAAATATCGAATGTTTATGCTAAAAGACTCACTAACATTCTAAAAATACACGCCGCTATTTTTATTTGTCAAAACTAAATTTCCCCTTGCTACTAATATTTAACGGGGATCAAAGACGTTCATAAAATTTATAACTTATAATCCCTAATTACTTCTTCAGCGAAGTTAAAATGCTAAAGCCTCCGCTGACATAAACGGTAACGGAATAACGGTTATGTCGAAAACAGCAACATTAACAACAACATAGAACCGCCAATATTATTAATTACCCGAGACGATACTTAAGAAACCGCATTGAATTCAAACGCGCAACGTTATATGTAATATATTATATACACAGATATATAATATATACGTATATAATCTGACAGTAGCAGATGTATTCCGTACCTAAGACAATTTACATATTAATACCGGAAGTAACAGGGTAACAGGTTGCAGTTGTAGGTGTGACATCTGTTATTGTTTAGTTATAATTACCTTTCCGTTTTACGCGCCAATTGTCAGTGTTTTATTACTCACCTCTTGCATGTCAGAAACACAATCGTGGACAATTTTAATTGAAATCCTCACATGCAAAATATATATTTAAAAAAATGATTAATCATACTACATTCCAATTCCAATTCTACTTATTTAATAGTAAGCTTTAACCAGATCGACACAATTAAAATTGTATGATGTCACACTTATTGGACAGCAATTTATTCACATTAATATGTCTATGATACTACCTTTTACACCCTCTCTTCGTTGTTAGTGTGTCAGAACAAACGTCTAGGCGTAAAATCATTATTTACTTCACCCGTGCTACGGGAAGGTAATTAATTTGAAATTATATATAAATGAGCGACACATAAATTTGTCGCGGGTTGTAAAATGGTTATTTCAGTTGAAGGAAAAAAGGGAAAGAGGAAGTAATGTGTCTTCTGTGTCTGAAACGGAGATATGAGTTTTAAAATATGATGTGAAAATGTAACAACTATATGATGATGTTATTTTATAGGAGTATTATTTTTCTACATAGTCTCTTCAACCCGTCCAAATAGTACTCAGCATCTTTCTCTGCTAAATAACTGTTGACGAAGATGATTGACAAAGATCTCTACCCTTTGATCGCAATTTTTATGTTAGGTAATAAAAAGAAGTCGTTTTGAGCTAGATCTGGTTAGAAATAAGACTGATTAGTTAGTTCAAACTGTAATTCGTTAATTTTTGCTATGGCAACTGCTGAGGTGTCTTGCTGAAAAAATTTGTTGTCTGCAAATGTCACCTATTTCAGCAATTTCTGCCGTTTAGCTTTTCAAGTAACGGTGCTTAGTATGCTCCTGTAATGGTGTTTCCTCTTTGAAGATAATGAATTAAGATAACTCCATGACTGTCATGTCTAAATCTGGATTCAATATGTGATAAAAACGTTCTCTGGACATGTTCATAACCTCTGCTATCTCTCTCACTTTAATTCGGCTGTCGCTTAGCACTATCTGGTGAACTTTAGCGATGTTACTGTCAATGGTTACAATTTTTCAATGACGGTTCCATACTCGATTTTGATTACCGTTGTTGATTGAAACACTCACATCAAACGATTCAAATTCTTATCAAGCAACTGCGCGTCCAAAATGGCTGAAATTTTGGTGAGTACCTGTCAATGGATGCACAATTGCATTATCCAGCTTTTACAGACGAGTGCTGTCGTCTTCACTTTGGGGTGGGAAATATGTGAGACCACCCTCGTGTAACCTAATAATTAAACAAATACTTAAACAAAACAAAAATCCGTATATAGGGCTGTGTTCCGATTGACACACATACAGGGTGGGGCAGAAAAACCTATCCGATTTCAAAACGTTATAAAATTAAAACCACTCAACTTGACAAAAATTTTTTTTATTAACATATCGCAAATTTTATGCCATTTTTAAATTTAAGTTTTGAAAAGTACATCACATAAATGTCGTCCTTGGGAGCGGATACACTGATTTAGGCGCTCGCGGTAGCTTTCCATGACTTTCACCGTCATTTCCACAGGAATTTCTTCAATTGCCCGAGCAATTTCCCTTCGTAAAGCAAGAAGGGTCCTTGGTCGATGCTAGAATACCTTCGATTTGAGGTAACCCCAAAGGAAGAAGTCACATGGACTGAGATCCGGTGAGCGCGGCGGCCAGCCAAGATCACCTCTCAGAGAAATGAGGCGTCCGGGAAACATTTCCCTGAGAAGGTCCATTGATCGTCGCGATGTGTGGGCGGTTGCACCATCCTGTTGAAACCCCACATTTTTCACGCCAATTTCTTCCATTTTGGGTCGAAGAAAATTTTCCAGCATGAAACAATAGCGCTCGCTGTTGACCGTTACGGTTTGCCCATTTTCTTCAAAAAAGTAAGGCCCCCAGACGCCTAGGCGGGAAAGAGCACACCACACAGTCACTTTTGGGCTATGGAGGGGTTCCTGATGGATTTCCCGAGAATGTTCATCACTCCAATATCGACAATTTTGCCTGTTTACGGCGCCATAAAGGTGAAAATGGGCTTCGTCGTTTGGGAGTTCTCGGAGGTCGCGACAAAGGTTCGTACGGGTTTCAAAATCCCTTTCACTTAATTCCTGTGCAACAACCATTTTGTAGGGATGCATTTTGAGGTCCCGGTGCAAAATTCGCCGAATACTGCGGTTGGAAATCGCCAAAGCGAGCGAATGTTTTCGCGTTGAACGACGCGGGGAATGTTCAATCGCGGCTCGCACATTAGCCACGTTTTCAGGTCCTGTTGCTGTCCTGGGACGTCCAGGCGACTTCTTTTTCAATGCTGATCCCGGCTGTCGAAAATTTGACACCCACACTTTAATCGTAGCGTGATGTGGAACAGGATCATGACGCCCGAGTCCGAAATGAATTCGAAACGCACGTTGTGTAGCAATTATCGAACCGCCGTTTTCGATAAACCGCTCAATAACAAAAGCGCGATGTTCACCAGACCAAGGCATGTTAACTACTGACAAATGGCATAAAACCGGCCTTCTAACGGTTTTTACCCCACTACTCTACCTGTTCCCTCTTCTGAGAAAAAGGGATTTGAAATCGGATAGGTTTTTCTGCCCCACCCTGTACATAGCCCAAACGGTTAATGATATAAACCTGAAATTTAGAAGAAGTGTTAATTTTACTTTGTAGGCGTCATTTAAGAAAAAAATCGGAATTCCTTCTCTAGGGGTACGAAAGTGGGTGGAAAAGTACAAGAAATTATATTTTTATGACCAAATTTACTTAAAACTTGATGCTAATGCATTACAACACAATTTAATGAGACCCATGTTTTGGCATTTCTTTTAGTTCAATCCTTACCCAAGACGGTGAAATTATGCCAAATAAGGTGAATGGAGGTGGCAAATACTTATTAATAATAATATTGTTATGGTCGAGACTCATATGCAGTTAATATCCGGTAACATCAATATCAAACATCAAACAACATATTTAAAAATATTAACAACGCTAATTAAAACTCGAAAGTGTAATGTTTCACTAGGGCTAACAGTAAGTGAGGTTATAGTAATCGCAAATTTCCCACCAAAAGTTGGGGAATTGATGTTATCAAGATAGAGACAGGTGAAAATCTTAGTGGATCTGGATCAGATATGGACAACGAAGTTGTAACATCATGAAAGCGTTAATGAAAACTAACATCCGGCACGCCAAGATGATCAATCGAAGAAATTTTCTCCTGAACTGCAGAAAAGGTTCCATCATTCCAAAGCACATCCAACATTCCTCGAAAGGGCTAGTGAGACTTCTCCATGAAGCAAAAGGAAAAACAGCACGTAGGGTAGCAGAATTTAATGACAGGTTAGGTGTAAAATCCTTAAATCTTGAAATAGATATCACGCATCAACAAATCTTCAATATTGAACTTTCAATTCAGGATTTAAAAACCCAACTTAGTCCCAACTTAGTTCTTTGATCCCTGGTTTTGTTTTTGACCAATTTCTTGCTCGTTTAAAATATTCCTTTAATAAACTTTTTCACAAAATTAAAGTCAAAAATATTAACAAATTGAATAAAATGAAATCTGAAATTACATACAATACATTCTTCAATAATAATTCCGGATGGTTCATCAACCTATCAAATATTGACATTCCTCAGGATTAATATATGTATTTTTTGACCTTTATGTACTTATCTTTATATTCCTGATTTATTTCCACTTAGAGGTCAATAAAACAATAAATAATTAAATACCAATTTATTCCATAACATATAATAATATGCTTTCGTTAAATAACTTCTTCAGTGGAAGAAATTGACATTTAATATGTGTCAAATTACTAATAATATAAATATAAATTGCCATGCCTATCAACAAAATTATCTAAAAAACAAAGAATTCATTGATATATCGAATTTTAATTATATTCACAAGTAATAATGAAGGAATAATGATTTAATACAACATTAGAAATTGAAATGATTTGAATTATTCGTATATCAATCTATTTTTTGTCAAGCTCTAACAATTCTGTTCAAGGACTAGGGAAAAACATGGCAAAAAAACCTAGTCAAGAGCTTAAAATTAATAAAATTCATGCGTGAATTAAATTATTGTAAATAACGCTTAAATTATCAATATCCGTTCTAAAATTTACCGCGTTTTCATCTTTCTTAATGTATATCATTTCGTAAATTAATCTTTTTTTATAATTATTTTCCTTTTTTAATATTTTAGTGTTTTGAAAATCAAAATTATGTCGTCTATCTTTAGAGTGCTTAGATAAAGCAGTTTCAGCGGTGACGTTATGTGTAACAGTGTATTGATGGTTATAAATTCGTTTCTTTAAATATTGTTTGGTTTGTCCGATATAACATTTATTACAATCTTTGCAATCTAATTTATAAACGACATTACTTTGATTATCATGTTTAATGGGTGTTTTTAAATTTGTGAATAAATGTCTATTGTTGGTAGGTATAAAAGTTATGTGAATGTTTGATTTTTTTAATTCGTGTTTTATTGTGTCGCTTAAATTGTTTATATATGGTATAGTGTGGTATATGTTATTATTTGACTTTGTACCTGTGTTATATATTTTATTTATTCTTTTTGTGATTAATTTATTGTAAAACTCTTTAGGATAACTATTTTTTTCTAGTATTGTTTTTACTTTGCTTAAATTTTCTTTTCTAAAATCAGGGTGAGCTAATTTAATAGCCTGATCTACTAAACTGTTAATTACGCTTTTTTTAAAATTTACCGAAGTGTTTGAAAAATAGTTTAAATGCCTACTACTACTAGTGTCTTTAATGTACCAGTTTGTTTTTATTTGTGTGTTATCATGTAGTATCTTTACATTTAAAAAGTTTATAGAATTTTGATTTTCTCTTTCAAAAGTAAATTTTAACCTATCATGATATGTGTTAAATGTGTGCAGAACATGTTCAATTTTATCATTTGGTATGCAGCATATACAATCATCTACATACCGCTTATAAAATTGCACATGACAGTTTAGTTTGTCAGTTTAGACGTTGTATCTTTATTCACAAATGTTCCTACAGATTTGGCATTAAACATTATAAACAAAAAATGGAATTTAATTCAAAATTATACAAATTTACCAAAAAATGAATTCATGTTGGCTGCAAAACTTTGCTTAAATTCTACATATTTTCAGTACAATGACACAATATATAAACAAATATTCGGTACAGCAATGGGTTCTCCATTATCTGCTGTTATAGCAAATTTAGTAATGGAGGACTTAGAGCAGGTCTCACTTGACAAACTAAACTGTCATGTGCAATTTTATAAGCGGTATGTAGATGATTGTATATGCTGCATACCAAATGATAAAATTGAACATGTTCTGCACACATTTAACACATATCATGATAGGTTAAAATTTACTTTTGAAAGAGAAAATCAAAATTCTATAAACTTTTTAAATGTAAAGATACTACATGATAACACACAAATAAAAACAAACTGGTACATTAAAGACACTAGTAGTAGTAGGCATTTAAACTATTTTTCAAACACTTCGGTAAATTTTAAAAAAAGCGTAATTAACAGTTTAGTAGATCAGGCTATTAAATTAGCTCACCCTGATTTTAGAAAAGAAAATTTAAGCAAAGTAAAAACAATACTAGAAAAAAATAGTTATCCTAAAGAGTTTTACAATAAATTAATCACAAAAAGAATAAATAAAATATATAACACAGGTACAAAGTCAAATAATAACATATACCACACTATACCATATATAAACAATTTAAGCGACACAATAAAACACGAATTAAAAAAATCAAACATTCACATAACTTTTATACCTACCAACAATAGACATTTATTCACAAATTTAAAAACACCCATTAAACATGATAATCAAAGTAATGTCGTTTATAAATTAGATTGCAAAGATTGTAATAAATGTTATATCGGACAAACCAAACAATATTTAAAGAAACGAATTTATAACCATCAATACACTGTTACACATAACGTCACCGCTGAAACTGCTTTATCTAAGCACTCTAAAGATAGACGACATAATTTTGATTTTCAAAACACTAAAATATTAAAAAAGGAAAATAATTATAAAAAAAGATTAATTTACGAAATGATATACATTAAGAAAGATGAAAACGCGGTAAATTTTAGAACGGATATTGATAATTTAAGCGTTATTTACAATAATTTAATTCACGCATGAATTTTATTAATTTTAAGCTCTTGACTAGGTTTTTTTGCCATGTTTTTCCCTAGTCCTTGAACAGAATTGTTAGAGCTTGACAAAAAATAGATTGATATACGAATAATTCAAATCATTTCAATTTCTAATGTTGTATTAAATCATTATTCCTTCATTATTACTTGTGAATATAATTAAAATTCGATATATCAATGAATTCTTTGTTTTTTAGATAATTTTGTTGATAGGCATGGCAATTTATATTTATATTATTAGTAATTTGACACATATTAAATGTCAATTTCTTCCACTGAAGAAGTTATTTAACGAAAGCATATTATTATATGTTATGGAATAAATTGGTATTTAATTATTTATTGTTTTATTGACCTCTAAGTGGAAATAAATCAGGAATATAAAGATTCCTCAGGATGTAGTAAATTTCCTTTCATTAGGTTATAAATTTGGCATTCCTGTTCAAAAGAAAGAACTACATATAGGAAGGATCCTTGCAGACCTTGAAAATATAATTTATAGAGTGCCTTCTGATTCTCGTGACCTTATCAGATCAAAAACCACTAACATTTTCACAAACTTCTTAATAAATAATAATCCCCCATCAATGTTGTTTTCCTTTCTTTGGAAACAACAGTCCTTGTGCACAACCTTCTTACACAAATTAAAAAAAGATCTTCCTCATTATGATTCCCTAATGGTGATGCCTGCAGACAAAGGACAAATTACTGTCCTGATCAAAAAATCCCAATATGTCAATAAAGTTGAGGAACTTCTTAATGACGTCGAAGTTTATGAACCCTTGGTCAAGGATCCCGCAAACAGAATACAAACATTAAACAACAACATCGTAAGGAATCTTAAAAAGAAGGATTATATTGATGAACACATTCAAAAAACTTTAACTTGCTATAACGGCATTTGTCCTAAACTCTATTCCCTGGTAAAAGTACACAAAACTGGTTACCCTGTCAGACCTAT
This sequence comes from Holotrichia oblita, assembly GCA_023690525.1. NCBI lineage: Eukaryota > Metazoa > Arthropoda > Insecta > Coleoptera > Scarabaeidae > Holotrichia > Holotrichia oblita. The sequence continues at coordinate 175,702,147 of CM043017.1, forward strand.
AGTTTCCTTCGTTGGATCTCCAACATACAGATTATCTTCCTTTGTGGCTGGCATTCTCACAAGGGCTTTCGGTGAAAATACAAACTACAATATAAAGGATACCTTTACTTTTGCAGAACTTGTTGCCAACATCACTTTATCTTCAAATTATGTTGTTATCTCCCTGGATGTAATATCTCTATTTACCAACATTCCGTTGGAGGTTGTCATAAATATTATTGATAGGGATTGGCAGTTAATTTCTGATCATACTGAAATAGACAAAACGTCTTTCATAGAAATTACAAAATTTTTATTTGACTCTTCCAACTTCACATTTAATGGTCAATTTTTCAAACAAAAGTTTGGTACGCCAATGGGTAGTCCATTATCTCCCATCATTGCTTGTATTGTTATGGATGAACTCCTTTCTCAATGCATCCCAAAACTACCATTTGAATTACCGTTCATCCACAAATATGTTGATGACATTATCACATCTGTTCCATTAGACCATACCGCTACAATTCTTAATGTATTTAACTCTTATAACAACTCTTTACAATTTACGAATCTCTTATGTTGGACTGGTACACTAAACCAACCTTCTCTGGAAGATATATGAACTTTAATTCTAATCATTCAATTAATATGAAGTTAAACAATGTCATAGCCCTCAAAAATAGAGTTATCAAAATTTCACACCCCTCCCTTAGGGAAAAGAACTTATCCCGACTAAACAGCATTTTTTCAAATAATGGGTACCCAAAAAATCTGTTGAATTCCTTATTACACAACACACCACTTATGGCCTCTAATAACAACATCAATGAGGAGTCTACTAACGATGTTTTTACCTCCTTGAACAGTCCCCCTCTCAACAACACCCCCAACAATAAGGTCATCACGTATTGTAAGTTTCCCTTTATCGATGGTTTAACTCAAAAAATATCTTCCCTCTTTAAGGATTTACCAATCAAATTAGGCTATTACAACATCAAAACGTTGAATATCTTATTTTCCAAGGGGAAATCTCCCACCCCAAAACCATTACAATCTGGTCTGGTTTATTGTATTCCTTGTCAAGATTGCAACTCCGTATACATCGGACAAACCTCCGAATATCTAGACAGAAGAATGAGACAACATCGTTTGGATTGTCAACACTCATCCACGAAGACAGCATTTTGTGAACATAGCACATCGTTGAAACATACGTTTGACTTTGACAACGTCATTATTTTGGAAAAGGAAAACAGACTTGGTCCGTCGAAGCCTTCGATATCATTTAATTTTAACATAGTTCACAAAAGTCAAGAAAAACAAAAAATAAAACAATGGAAGATTGAAAAATAAGATAGATCGAAAGAATTAATGAAAAGAAAAGTGAAAAGGTTCTTCGTTGAAGGAGAAATCTTGATAAAACGTTTAAAGGTTAGAGGCAGTGTTGCAACATAGTTGTGCGGTTGGAAAAGTGTAAAATTTCTGTTCTTTTGAAAGTCAGTGGAGAATCCGAAGTTTGAGGGAAAAGTCAAGCAGATACAAGCTAAAAAACGGAGACAGAAAGAAGAGAGTAATGCTTTTGGTAGTTCTCTTTTTACATTGACACCCGATCACTTGGTTTCAACCTCGACTTGTGTTGTGTAGTGCCTTACGATGTGCTATTTCCGAACTTACCCACTAGAGGGCATGGGGTTGTAATTAATCAATTGTCGAAGGTATTATATAATTAAAGCTGAAATTCGAAGTGCGATGAAATTATATATTGCATTGGTAGTTGCGCTGACGAGACCTGGGAGGTCAACCGAACCGAAATTTTATTGCACTCGTTCGCAGGGTGATCTCCAAACACGATCGCTTATTACAGGCATTGTTTTGGTTGTTAGGATTAATTTGTATAGATTTTTTAGTTTTTTTTTTAACAGAGAACTGCTATTGTACAATATTTTATTGAGTGGTCTATCTGTGAACCTGATACTTTTATCGATTTTGTACTCATACTTCATCACACCTCAAAAACAATTGAGCACCTAACATAAGTGTATTGAATTTTTTTTTCTTGTTTTAATTTCTATCACAACTAGAAGACAATCAAAAAAATTCTAATTCTAATAAAATTTCGTAAAAAATTTGTTTACCATTCGGCGAAACAAATATCACAATTCTAACAATTATTGATGAAATGGCAACAGGCTAAAAAACAACGGACTAATTTCAATTTTTGTACACGTTTTGTACGTTACCGGTTTGACTAAATAAACGTAAATTTTTAATTATTGGCTATCGATGCCTTCGGGGAATTAAAACGGAATTAAATTCAAGCTATTGTTTAATGCTAACCATTTTGCAAAATATCTGTTTTTGCATGTTGCACTCTCCGATCACTAATTAAAAAAATGTCCGACGCAAACGTTCGACCTGACCCGTGTGTGTGTCGGACTCTGTTTGCCCCTGACGCCCTCGCAGTGCATACAGTGAATTTAATTCTGTATTCACTTTTAATTATAAATATTATCGTTCGTTCTCCGTTTTTACCCATTTTTACCATTTGTGAAAACTATCGGTGCATATACAATATACGAGCGTGTGCGCCAAACATTTTGCGTATCTGCTATTTTTAAGTTTTTACACAACATTTAGGTCTCGCGGGTGTCATACTTTTAAACGTGAGTACACATTCAATTTGTAGTATTCACAATCATAGTTCAATATATTTTACGTAGCCGTTTTATACAAAAATAGAATATAACAGGAATAAATTCGTAAAATGCAATGGATTATTTTAAATCTATAATAAACGTCTTCTTGAAAGTAAATAATTTTCTTAGTTTTTCAAGACATCTAAAGTAGCAGTGAAACAAGAATAAAGCTTTTAAAAGCTTTAGCTTAACTCAAAGAAAATAACTATTATACGAGGGACAAGCTACAATAATTATTGAGAATAGAAAGATTGATACAAGTTTTTAGAATTTTTATTTTAAATATGTTCAAAGTAATTGCCATTTACAATAATGCACTTAATTATTCTCTCCTTCCATAGTTTAAAAGCGTTCAACCAGCTGTCTTTAGAGATACTATCAAAAAAACACTTAACGACGATGTCAATCTCCTTTTCTGACTGGAACCTTTTCCCTTTCAAATGTTTTTTGATCGATCGTAGGGGTTTCCTCATCTTCATGTATCCAGATTCGGCTTTCTTGGCGAGTGGGAACATCAAAAAACGACATGTGCGTTTCATCGCCAGTTACAATTTTAGAAATAATTTGATGGCCTCCAACATTCAACATGTCTAAAGTTTGTTGGCAAATGCTAATACGTTCTGCTTTTTGTAAATCTGTCAGATCTGTCAAGGTACAATCCGAGTTAAAACCTTTTTCAAATGTAAATCTTCGTGCAATATTGATTTGACTTGCGAGGATCCAATCTTTAGATTGGACTCTATCATTGCATAGATAATGCAGTTGTCCTCTTCCACCATTTTCAGCCACTACCGCAGCGATGTTTTCGGGGTTAACAGTAGTTAAAGGAGGGCAACCTCGTTCAAATTCTTTGTACCATCTATAAACAGTAGCCAATGATGGTTCGAGATCGCCAAATGCCGATTTTAAACTTTCCTCACACTCATATGCGCTCAAACCATTCTTGAAATCATAGTAAGTTATTATCCGAAAGTTCTCTTGTGATAATTCCATTTCTTTGGTAACAGAAGCTTATTCTATGGACTATTTCTCACGCACTATGCTAAACTGCAATTGCAATCCCTTGTATAGATATTGCTCTTAATCTACTTTATCAAAAAATGTGCTTAAAATTTGCCAAAAATCAGAACAAAGAATCAGTTCAGAAATCAAACTGAACATTGAATAACATTGAACAGCCTTTGTTTGGGAAATATTAAGTAGGGCATGGACATTATCTTAAAGCAAAGGTACTACCACCTATGAATTACCCTTTATGTTCGAATATTGAAAAGCTGTTCTATTCTCAGTGGAAGCACTTGTTCTAGAACTCGATGGAAAATGCTGAAAAAGACTAATCTTGGTATAGATGAGGGTTGGAGTAAACATTCACATAAAAATACCTTTAATTCAGTTTCTGGTAAGATCTACGAAGTTGACAGAGTGAAAAAAAAACAATTTTTTTATCAAAGGCAAAATTTTTGTTGCAGGATAAGATTGACTATGATTTGACTACAAAATAACTTTTCTAACTCAATATCAATTACAAGGAATATGAAAAAAGGAAGTTGAAATTTATGCCACTTGGACACGCAAAGAATTTCAAAGATTTGAAAATGTAATCCAGTGCCGAAAATGCTACAACTTATTATTTTATGTGTCTAAATCACACCCACCGATTATGTTTTATCGATCTTGAACGATGTTCAAGAATAGCCTCTCTCTGGGGGGAAACCACCCGAACAAACACAAGCAAAGAAATTTATTAACTCCTCGCCAATCAGCAAAAAAAAAACTACTTGATCTCAGCAAGTCAGATTTAGGGACTCTTAGGGGCCTTCTGAGTTACCACTGTCCACTAAGATACCGTCTTAAAAAGATGGGTAAAGTTGATTAAGACACATGTCGATTCTGCGAACTGGGAACTGAAACAGCCGAGCACATACTTTGCGAATACAGCATTAAGCCGGCATAGGTTTCAGCATCTAGGACAGGAGACCTTAACATCTGATCAGATCAAAGCCTTGGCACCCAAACTAGTC
>CM043017.1:175707345-175887996 GCA_023690525.1 Holotrichia oblita
ATTATTTTGCGTCTTTCATGTACAAAGAACTGGAATTTAGGTTTTATTTTTTATTTCTTTATTACAATATATGTATTAAAATAAATTCACTCGTTTATTGTGAAAAACCCTTACACTAGTAGTATTTCTCCAGCAGCTAGGTCCAATAAAACAATTGGACCGTAACAATGATTACGGACCTTATTAGTTCAAAGAAAATAATTCATTCATGGTTTGAAATAAACTACTTTTAGTCCCTAGTTTACTAGTTTAGTAAATGTTATAGATACAGTATAGGTAACAGATCGTTACCTAATATACTGTTTCATAACATAACCACTCGAAATTTTGTATGTATATATTTTAATATAGTTTGACACATACTAAATGTCAATTTGTTCCACAGATAAAGTAATTTACTTATTTTATTGACTTATAAGCGGAAAAATAAATTTCAACTATTAGAACTTAATAAATTTTAACTTTCACGAAACGTAAAAGCATCAGCATATTAAAAACATAAAAATACTTGTCCATTATTGTTGTAAATGTCAGTCGCATATTTATACACGAAACCGAGAGAACGAAAGTAAATCGAATTACATTAAAACCCACTTCAGAAACTTTAACAGTCGACCTCCAAACTACATAATAGAACTAAATCAATTTTTCATTAAAGAAATCACCTAAATTTGCATATACGTATAGATATTCGAATCCATTCGATTCCAATAAAGGAATTTATAGTTATGTTTGTGTCATATCGTATCTCGTTTTTTACTATTACTACATTTCTCTCGATTAATTGGTGTAATACAAAGACTAATAAGGGAAAAATCAATTACATCATAAAATAGTTTCTTTCTCGATTCCAATAAAACATGAAAGGGATCACCGTTCTCTATATCTGAGAAAAGTAATGATTGATAAAAAAAGAGCTGGAGTAATAAAATCGCCGCTATAAAATTTATCTTCGGATTTAAGGAGTTGTTGATTCGAAAGAAGGAAGTCTGTATTTACGCGTAGTACGATTTGGCCTAGAAAATAATACCGATATAGTTAAATTCTAAGACTATCGATTCAACGGAAATGCAAACGATAGACGTAAGCACAAGAGGAGTACGAACTTATTAAATCGACACTTGTAGCAATTTTATATGGATGTCATACGTGCATATAAAGCAAATCGAATAAAATTTGTAAATGCCCGTTACGAAATATCGTAGTTTTGGACTGGATGCAGCTGCCTCTATTAATAGAGGTTTATATGCGTAGTTTGTCCACCAACGAGATGACATTTAGTAGGACTAATAAAAGTTTGAATTTTATTAACAAGCAATGTGCGCTTTGTGAATTATAAATACCATAATTTTTAAATGTAAAAGTTAAATTTTATAGGCAATCAATTTATTCATTGTATTTAATATTATTACGGAACATTCTTCCAATTAATGCTTGTCGCGCTTAGAATGATTTAGTTTATTATTCATTAAAACAAAAACTACAGAAATTAAGGAAACTATAAAATTCTGCAGATAAAACTCAACAGGCGGTTAACCTAATTTGGGTTAGAAACAAATAAATAAATCTATAATGAATTGAAGTCATTTATTTTAGGAATTTGAAGGATATTGACTAACGATTATTAAAAATGTTATACGAGGGAGCGTTTTTATATTCGCGGAATGAGCGGGTTGTAGGGGGCCGATTAAGCGCATTGGGGGCGTGGCCTGTGCAGCGACTCATAATTACTATAAATACGAAGTTTCATTGTTATTAGACAGTTAGTCTTTGAGCTATCGTCAACCAAGTAACATAATCAGGAGTGAAAAGTGAAATATGGAAAAAATCGAATATCGTGCCGTTATAAAGTTCCTTACCAGGCAAGGAAAATCAGTCGCGACCGTAAGGAATGAGATGTCATTGGTTTACGGCGACTATTGTCCAGGAAATTTAAAGTGTCACAATCAGCTGGGAAACTCATGGCAACGGTATTTTGGGACTCGGAAGGAATATTGTTGATCGATTATAAAGATAAAGGTGTTTCGACAACCGGAGAATATTACGCTTCGATATTAGAGCGACTAAAAGAAGCCATTAAAGAGAAAAGACGGGGAAAATTGACGAAAGGTGCGCTGCTTTTGCACGACAACGCGCCCGTCCACAAGAGCCGCGTTGCGTTAGCTGCCCTGCATAAGGTGGGCTTCCAAATTGTGAATCACCCACCCTACAGCTCAGACCTGGCCCCGAGTGATTATTACCTGTTTCCGAAAATGAAAAAAGAGCTGCGGGGTAAAAAATTTACTGCCGATGATGAAGTCAAGGAGGCAGTTTCGGCGTATTTTGCAGATAAAGAGAAATCATTTTGTTATGAGGATATAAATAAATTAATTGAAAGATGTGAAAAATGTATCCGTCTTGCAGGTGAATATATTGAAAAAGAAAAATAATTTGGTTTTTTTATTTCCACCCCTTATCCCCCATTCCGCGAATATAAAAACGCTCCCTCGTAGTTACGGGCATCACAATTTAAATCTTAATATAACAAACAAAATGACAAGAATAGTACACCATTAGAACTCTGCACCTTCAATTTCAATGATAAAAAAGTGGTTTACTGAATTTCGTTGTGGTTGTACAAGCACGGAAGTTGTCGAACGTTCTGGACGCCCAGTTGAGGTCTCTACACCCGAAACAATAAAAAAAATTCACGATATGGTGTTGGCCAATCGGAGATTGAAAGTGCGAGAGCTTGTTGAAGACATAGACATATCACATTGCTTAGTGGTTTCAACTTTGAATGATCACTTGGGTATGAGAAAGCTTTCGCAATCGTGTGACAACTTCGCAAAAGTTTTTGGCGTTGTCATGGCGAGCCTTTTTTTGGGATGCACGCACGTTGACTACCTTCAAAAGGGTAAAACAATTAATGGCGAATATTATGCCAACTTATTAGGTCGATTTAATGAGGATTTGAAACCAAAACGACCGATTTGGTCAAGAAAAAAGCTCTTTTCCACCAGGACAACGCAAGGGTCCACACATGTCCAGTGTCCATGGCAGAAATCCATGAATTAAGCTGCGAATTGCTCTCTCATCTGCCCTATTCTCCGGATTTAGTCCACAGTGACTATTTCTTGCTTCCAAACCTAAAGAAATGGCTCGGTCGAAAAAGATTTGACTCGAACGATGCAATCCTCTCACACACAAACACATATTTTGATGACCCCGATATATCTTATTTTTTGGAAAGGATAAAAAAATTGAAGAAACGTTGGACAAAATGTATAGAGCTCAAAGCTCAAAAACATATGTTTCATTCAAAAAATCACGGACATATTGAGCCACCCTCGTATATTGATTTGAGGAGGAGTGACAAACATCACCAAAACACTCTAATATATAGAAATAGTATTTATTAAAGAATAATACTGATGGAAGGTAGATAAAATAATTACCTAAATACCTAATACAGTCTTTAGGTAAGCAAATAAAACCAAATTCGAAACTTATTCAATTCTAAATATAATAAGCTTAGGATAAAATAACAAAATGAAACTTAATTTTTAAAAATTTGACAAAAATAAAGGAAATACAAAGCATTCCCGACAAATAATATTGTTGCTATTTCTACGATGGCCACGTCTTTTTTTCGATTCTTTCATGGGCAATCTTGCAAAATTAACAGATCTTTTCTTGGAATTACTTCTTTTTGGATCATGTAAAAACTGGGTAGTGGGCTCAAGTTTAGTCCATAAAAAAATATGTTCCTATGAGCTTCAATTCCTAACCAGTCCTAAATTTCAACTGCGTCATGGATTTTTTTGAAAATTTGAGCTTCTTTCGCTCTATCCTCTTCTATCTTTTAAAACATGCCCTGGAAAGAATTTCCTGGTTTGATGACTAGTAACGTAAATGAATACCTTTCTATTCAACAGCTCTTTCGCCAATAATACAGCGACAAAAAGAAAACACGACTGCATCCAAAATTTCCGAAGGCTCTTGATAATTGACGCATGACTCTATGTTGTTCTCTCGCTCTCGTACTGTTATACTTTTGTTTACTTTATCTTCAGCTCAAGCGAGAGTAGGATTATTTTTAAAAACTTTTCCAAAGGCATAGGGCAAAGGATTCGTACAACACCTAAGTTTGTAATGGTACTCCAATAAAGATCCATGCACAGTAGAGTATCGAACTGGCACAGTCAAGTTCTAATATTTAATTGATCCACAAGATACTGCAGAAAAATCCACTATATCATTATACCAAACCATCACTCAAATTGTATTTGAGAAAATTTTGTTGGAGTTCTTAATTTTCAAACCCAATCAAACATATCATCATCGAAAATGTTAGATTTAGCTTTCAAAATTTCGATCTCAGTATCAATAATTTATCAAGAATCTTTCCTGTGATGAGGTACTCTGATGATTCAGCTTCCACAAACGAAGATTCAATTGCTGAAGAGCGTCCTTGTCGTCCTCAACTTCCAAATATACTTTTGCATTATTAATTAAGAAACTGAGATGATATGCTTAAAAATATCTAACAGTTTTTACAGTAGCTTCATATGAATAACAATGGAACCACCCATTAATAACAGGAACAAAATTTGACGTGTTGGTCAATGGACTACAGCACTTTCATCTGACGAAAGTATGATCATTTTCACAGGAAACAGTTTTAATATACCGGGTGTTTCTGGGAGGTGGCTCGCCCCTGTAATTTCTAAAATATTTGAAATGGAGAAACGAAATTTGGAAATTATGCACGGGGCTTTAATTTGCATTCCTTGACATAGTCGACACATTCTTACCACCTCTGCTTTTACCGGAGATGACTTTAATTTTTGATTTTTAATGGGACTACCTGATTATTTTTCGATATTTTGATTCGGGCTAACGTTTTGAGTACAACTGCAGCGAAAGCTATTTTTTGATATACCTAGGTACAATTTTTTTTTTCAATTTCTTTTTTTTTTCATCGGTAGTGCTTTGAAGTTCTTAATATGTTCAGGTCAAGGGTGTTACTGTATAAACACGATACCAACAATTTTTTTCCATTTTTTCTGTATTCCCAGTTTTTTAAACGCATTTGTAGGTCCAAAATTTAGTTCTTATGTTTTAATATAATTTTTCCAAATCGGAACAGGGTGGCTCACTAAATCATCACGAAAGAGCATTGAAATACCTTCATTTTGATCTACATTAATATGCCGAATGAACGTTTATTAAGTATATTTTGTGAAAAAAAAAACTTGAAAAAAAAATTTATATCAAAAAATATCTTTTGCTGCAATTGTACTCAAAATGTTATCCCGAATCAATTCCCAAATTTACAGGGGCGAGCCACCTCCCAGAAACACCCGGTACCTATAGCAGAGCAAAAATTAAGAAGTTTACCAGCGTAAAAACGAGGTGGCTGAGGAGAATTTTGAGCAATTGAAATTAGGTAAAAGAGTGAATTTGGGTGAATATTATTGAGGCAAAAACGTCGGTGCCTCTTCTGATGATCATCTAATATGACTGAAGATAAAAGTATGAAACGAAAGTAATGTAGGAAAGAGTGGAAATAACAAGTTGTACCTAAATGTATCGAAAATCAGTGAAGGCTTAATACAATCTGATCTGACAATTCAAATGACATTACTAAAATAATGCATTGTAACCATGGCAATAGAATCAAATGAGAAAATAATATACAGCGTTAGAAAAAAGTCCCGGAACGGTCGAATAACTTTGTTATTTGAAAATTATGATTTCTGAAATTTGGTATGGGGGTATAGTTAATATAAATGCATTTTAATCAATACAGTTTATATTTTTTTCACTTCCGGTATAATCGGCAATACGTCCAACTTTTTTTTTAAACGGAACGCCCAGATTTTTTTAACACTTTTGAATGCAAAATAAAAAACTACGTTCAGGAAGTATTAAGATGTTTATTTTTATTCACAAGAAAACAGTTAAAAAATTAAAAAAGTGTCCTAATACAGAAAAATCAAGATACCTGTCTATTCAGGTTACGATTACAATAATTGTTCAAAATGCTCTCCGTTTACAATTTGACAAAAATGTAAACGGTCAGTAAAATTTCTTATTGAATTTTGTATTTGTTCTGGAGTGATGCGATTGGCTTCTTGAACTATTCTCTCTTCCAATTTCTCAAGATTATGGGGACGATTTTTGTACACTTGACATTTCAAGTGACCCCAAAGGAAAAAATCTAATGGCGAGAGATCTGGCGAACGTGCTGGCCATTCGATTGCTCCTCTACGTCCGATCCAAGGTTCCGGAAAAATTTCAATCAAATAATCGCGGACATTATGGGCAAAATGGGGGGAGCTCCATCTTGTTGAAACCAAAAAATTGCATTAGGGTGATCACCTATGTTTGCATTTGGAAAGAGGGCCGCAAGTGCTGGAACAACCTCATTTCGCAATAAATTTTAGTAGACGTTGCCAGTTAAATTTCCTCTTATAAAAAATGGTCCTATGATGTTGTTTCCAACAAGACCAGCCCAGAAATTCACCTTTTGAGGACGCTGTGTATGGACTTCTTCAATTCAATGCGGATTTTCAATTGACCAGTAGCGACAATTATGTCTGTTCACAGTGCCGTTGAGACAAAACGTTGCCTCATCTGAAAAAATGATGTGATCTAAAACATTAGGCTGCTGCTCGATCAATTCCGTCATTGTTTCGCAAAAATGTAGTCTACGATCTGGATCATCTTCAGTTAACTCATGGACGGGATACATTTTATAGGCTTTCATTCTTGCTGATTTAAGAGTCTTATGAGCAGATTTTTGAGAGATCTCATGAATTTGACCTAATTCTGTTGTGGACACGTGATGATTTTCTTCCACTGTAAGTAACACATTCAAACTAGTTTCTTCAACTGTTGCTGTTAATGGACGTCCCCTTCTAGGTAAATCCTTCACCTGACGAAAGACTTTAAATGTGACGATCCGGATAAACAGTATTAAACAAAATACGAACATCTTCAATAGAACGTTGACGATCACCGTACCCACGCATCATTAATATCTCAATTCGTTCTGATTCAGTAAGTTTTACTGCCATTTTCAAATGTGTCAATGTCTAAAATAAGTAAATTTATAGCGATGCAAAAGTTAAAACGATTTTAAAATTGTCAAATGTGACGGCAAAAAGAATGCAAACACTAAACAACAACTTTTTTCGAAGGTACCTTGTTTTTCTGTATTAGGACACTTTTTTAATTTTTTAACTGTTTTCTTGTGAATAAAAATAAACATCTTAATACTTCCTGAACTTAGTTTTTTATTTTGCATTCAAAAGTGTTAAAAAATCTGGGCGTTCCGTTTAAAAAAAAAGTTGGACGTATTGCCGATTAAACCGGAAGTGAAAAAAATATAAACTGTATTGCATAAAATGCATTTATATTAACTATACCCCCATACCAAATTTCAGAAATCATAATTTTCAAATAACAAAGTTATTCGACCGTTCCGGGACTTTTTACTAACGCTGTATAATGAATCCTCCATTAATTCCTATAGGTAATCTTACAAAATTCTAACTATGTATGTACCTATATACAATAATATAATATTGTGGGTATATTAAATACATCAAATACTTTAAAATTGATCAACACTCCTCAAATACTAATCTGCTGCAATCCATCATATTCATTCATATATAGAACAAAGATAAGATTTTATAAATATAACATATCTCCACCGCATTTAATACTTTCGACTAATTAATTTAAAGAACAAACTTATTACATATTTATAATATGTTGTAGATACATACATACATATTATGTAAAAAGCTCTAAATTTTTATATTGATTCTCCGAAATGTAGTTTGTTAAATGGAACTGAATTAATTACACAAGAGACGTATTGAATCCAAATTGCGATAAAATATGAAGTCGAATCGTATGTTGTAACAACAAAATAGCATTCCCGTGTAAGGAAAGGGATACAGTTGTTGACGCTCAGATAAATGTTGATACCATCTGTAAATATTTGGATAATCAGTACCTACATAGGTACTCCACTATATTACAAGTTTACTTACTTAGGTTGCATATTTTTACTGTCATTCGTAGAAAATTTCATACTGATATTTTACTAACCGCTATAACGTTGATAGTAATTAAATACGTGTGTTTATGCAAAATAAAATGTCGTTATGAGTTGTTGATATATAAAAAAACGTTTCAGAAATTGTGTTCATTGTCCAGTACAGTCGCTAAAATATCAAAAAACTGTTTCAAATCCTCCACTTTGCTTCAATCTCTTAATTTTTTATAGCAATAGTAGGATCAACAATCTCTTACCTCGGTTGATGATGCAAATGTACTTCTAATACTTTAATATGAATGATTTAAACATCAAGTAGAAAAGATACCTTTTTATCTCTCATGGATACAGCTATAGTGGCTTCAAACTGAAACCAAATCAGATAAATGTTATGCTTTGTCTGTGTTTGGCGAGTTGGTCTCAACTCCTTAAGAAGGGGGTCTAAGGATTTACTCTGTTTATCATGAAATAAAAAAAAAACTAAATAGCTTTGGTTAGGCATCAATTGAGACCAAGCTGCAAGATATTATAGATCAGACCACAGAGTGGCTGTGCATTGTACAGAAATAAATTCCTTCCGAGTTTTTGTTCGATGACAAAAAGCCACTATCCAAAATATCACAACGATTTTCAAGTGGAGATGTGAACGAAGTGGAGGGCAAACTAGATATAAACAAGAAGCCAACGAGGAGCCAAATGTATTGGTGACATCTATCTTCACATAATCGAAGAAACAATGGTTACCCAAAATTGTTACATTTGCCCATTAATCATTGTCTGATTAATATCCCATTCTCGACACTCTACACTGGCCAAATTTCAGAAGAAACCCAAGAACCGAAACATAAAGGATTCAGGAAATTTTGTCGACCAACTCCCTCAAGCCCATGGATACAAAACGAAGTGATGTAGCTCTTCATTCTGAAGTTCTTAAATTAGTCAAGGCATATTAGTCACAGACGTAAATGAAATTTTGGTGATTGAATAACGTTTAACTTTGATTTAATAGCCAAATCAACAGTGTATAACATCAGAAATTAATTCAAATCCTCCTGTTACTTCACGACTGCACTTCTCCGTTTCTCCCTACTATTTCAATACATAATTGTCTTTAATGCTTCTAGCCCTGCTTCTTCTAATACCAACTGGTACTTTTGAAAGATATCCAATTTAGAAAAGGTCTTAAAGTTTTAAATGAACGCGATTTCAATTCCTATATGCCCATTTTTTTTTTCAATTAATTTGCAACTGTATCCCATAATGTTCTGTCTTTCTTGTGGAAAAAGTTTCATATTCATTAGTGTGCGGGTTATTATACCTTCTTTACGAGGGAAGATCAAGTTCGTGGAACGATATAGAAGGGGGTGAAATGACACACACATTTAATTTTTCTACCTTAATTCTATTTTCCGATCATTTAAATAATTTATGTATACCCTCACAAAAACATGTTTCATCAAGGCCTGCAAAATAGAGGAATAGAGCTAACTTCACTTTTTCCGTATCGGTAAATGGTCTTCCTCGAAGCTCTTTATTCAATTTTGGAAATAAATCATAATCGAATGGGGTAAAACCTAGACTATAAGGAGGATGCGTTGCTGTGCAAAAAGAGAACATCTGAAGCCCTTTTTTCGTTAATTGCATCTTTTAGTTTTCCTAATATTGTAGCATAATATTTCCCACATGTTTCCACTTTTCGTCCCTCTGAACACTAGTAAATCGTAACCATAATCATCCCAACTGATTGTGACAACTTAAACTTCTTAGCCAGTGCTGCACCATTTTTGGGCCACCCCATGGATACTCGCTGTGACTCAGGCTTATAATAATGAACCCAAGTTTCATCCTCAGTCACAACACGTTTAATAAATTCATACCAGTTCCCGCTACACACAAATTCAAAAACTCAGACGAAACTCGAAACTGTGTTGTGGCTTCTGCTTCTTCTTCTGTCATTAATTTTTTCTACAGTCCAACATCTTAGAGAATTAAATCTTCTACTTTTCCAACAATGTCTGCAGAAGTCGCCTCAATCGGCCAGCCTGATCGTTGATCATCTTTAATAGACTCTCTTGTTTAATTGAATGGCGTGGCTAAATGGCATAATCATGCCATTTAGAAATCATTGTTTTACGAGGAAAAGAGTTTGCATAAACAGGAGACATCTCTTCCATAATGATCTGTTGCGCTCTTGCTTACCTAGTGAGGAATTTAAACACGCCACAAACTTCAATTAATGATATATTAAACGTTAGTGTATCGATCAGTTGCATTGAGTGACCAACTTGTACCTATTAGGTGCACAAGCACGCTCTCCTCTCTAACCTCTCAATTTTCACCACCACCACCACTTTGCTGATAGAGATAGATAAATGATCGGTGACTATCTCTGAATTATTGATAAGCATGCCCAAGTTAATTAATTGTTTCATCGGTTATAAAAACGGAGTCCTTAAAAATAATCAATTCAATCGATAACACCTCCCCCGAATTTGCTAAACAGACTAAACAAACAACAGACAAATCAGAAAACAAATCTGCACCAGTGTCGGTCGTACGACAAAACGGACTCTCCCGCCCGACATTCTCAAAAATAACAATTCGAGTGGAGAGAAGAAAGATCAAAATGAAATAGTGAAGACCATAATTTAACACGCCAGATTTAATATTCACAAATTACGGAGCGGTCGCATCGCGAACGGTACGACCGCGAGAGCGACTGAGAAAGGTGCCCTCGAAGAAAGAGCGAGCCGGTACGATTTGGTGGAGCGGTGACGTCACGAACGGTGTCTAGCAGTCGTGACCACCAAGTCGAATGGCGTAAGACAAGATTATAAATAACCCCGCTGTATAAAAAGTGAGACCGTGGCCGACTCGAGTATTCTACGACATATAGACGCGCCGTCGTGCTACAGGTTGGATCGCAACTTTTGACTTTTAATACAAACACCGTTTGATCTGCTTTACATAAATGTACATATGTATATACATATAGGTTGTATATTCATTATCGATTAATTTTGATATGTTTATATGGTGAGGAATTAACGTGCTTGAAATAACTGCTGTATTTTTTAAGGAAATATTTGAGTAATGATAATAATTTATTGTCCAATACAAAGAGAGAGACAAAATTCTGAACAGACCCAACTGACAGTTGTTTCTTTTTAATTTACTTGACCAATGGCAAAAGATGCCAATACTGTAGAGTAGTTTTATTATGTTAACTTTAGAATATTGACTTCTGGTTATACAAAAATAAATTGCAATAATTGTCTGGAAACTGGCGTATAAACTTTTCTCTGTCCTCTTTCCCACGAAAAATGAAACACAATTGAGGAGATTATAATGTCGAAAAAATATATCCAGAAACTGGAAAAATTATGACTCTTTTTATTTTAAAATTGGAGATTTAAAATTTACCAGTTTGAAATGTTGGCAGCCTTAGTGGGGCAAATTAAAACAACAAAGAAAAGGTATATTAGGTTTGTAATAATATTCCAACATTATTTTTTTATAAAAACCATTTTATTTAAAAGTGGTTTCCTTGAGCATTGACTGAGAAAACTTTAATACTTAATACAACTCACATTATGCATTCTTTGATTTCTGAAATATGAATTAAATGTAATAGTTTCAAGAGTGAAAAATGTTTGAAGAAATACTAAATAGACTTTAACAAAAGCAAAATTTTGTCCACTTTCGAAGCAAGTTTCCGCCAAACTATAAAAAATTGTTGTCATAAATACGGTTTTTTTCGATTTATTCTAAATGTGTTCGCATAATTCTGGCAAATTTGGAAGAAATAATGCCAGATAAGTCAAAGATCTCTGATCAGACTATCCACGGCATTCAATCACAATTTGGAGATATATGGAATTAATGTAGAACTTCAGTGGTGATGTTATGTGTAACAATGTATTACTGTTTATACAATTGTTTCTTTAAATATTATTTAGTTTGACCGATATAGCATTTTTTACAGTCTTTGCTGTCTAATTAATGAACGACATTAATTTGATTATCTTTTTTGATTAATGTTTGTAAATGAATGAAGAAGTATTTATTGTTAGTAGGTTTAATATGATTTTTGAAATTTATAAATTTTCTTTTTTAAAAATTTGTGTGCTCCATTAATAGTCTATCTATTTAAAAAATAGTTTAATATTAAACATTTTCTGTTACCAAAATCGCATCGAATGCCTGTCGAAGGATATGCTAAGGACGCTCTTTGTAAATCACAATACTTTGAACAACAATTAATATATCTATGTTATGACCTTTATGTACTTATCTTTCTTGGTATTTACTTAATTTGCTGTTTTATTGACCTTCTATAAGTTCTTCACTGGATCTCTTGGTGCAGAAGTAGAACACTAAACACTTTAACCCACTAAACACCAAACAAGTTTTAACTAAAACACCTAGTTTAGATGTTTTAGTTAAAACTTGTTTGGTGTTTAGTGGGTTAAACTGTTTAGTGTTCTGACCTACTATAGTGGAAATACTTAAGAAATTGAAAGATAAATACTTTGAATGGTTTAGAAAATACAAAGGTGGCGATTCTGACGTGAGAAACGAAAGATGAGTGTATTATAAGCATGTTTTGATGAAAATATCACAAAAAGGAGTCTCCGTACGTTTTAAAGCCATGAGAAACATCCAGAAGATAGAAAAATAGCTTCCACGCGGATTAAATTAAAGATAGAAGGAGAATTAGAGAACCATTTGCAAAATGCTGCTGGTCAAGTCCAAGAGAAAATCGTTTCTCCATCGAATTGAACTACTAAAACCTGGCGAAACTGTTACTTGAAGCAATCTTTGGGTGAAAAGTAACACTAGTTTACAAAATGAAATTTTTTTCATGTACATTTGATGAGAGTTAGATTTCCTTATGTATATTCTTCCGCTGAATTCGAAAATCAAGGTTGATTTTTTTTTTATGGAACAGTTTTTGAGATATTGTAATTTTTTAATTTTGTCGACCTTTTTTCCCAAATGCAAGGTATTGAGATGACGAACAAATATGTATAATCGGATCTTTGATTGATAAAGCGGTTCAAAACATATCGATGAAAATAGGGCACATTTTCAAAAAAATCATATTTTACAGTGACTCTGCGCCGACAGAAAAGTACAAATCGTGAAAAAAACGTCTGGTTTCTGTTCATGTACGTAAAGATGATACTTTTACGTAAGAACTAAGACCAACCAGAAGAAAATCGACCGAAAAATGACAAAGTTATAAGCAATTGAGTGAATAAATCGAAATCCCATATTTTCCAAAAAAAATTTTTTTCGACAATTTATTGGGTTTAAACGCTTTCAATACATTCTTGACATTTTTGTGAATTAGAAATAGTTGTGGCTCTTGCTTTGTCTTCGGTTGCTTTTGGGATCCGTTTCTCTAGTGAGAAACCATACATAGTCTCCCAACATTGGATTCATTCCAAAATCCTTGATAGCGCCGCTCAATGGTTTTAATTTGTTGGTGAAATCTCTCGTCGTGTTCATCACCAAGATTATCCGGAAAGAAATTCAAATGCGAATGCAAGAAATGGATTTTTAGAGACATATTTACACCTGTAAGAAATAAATAAAATGGTAAAAACAATACAATAGCAAACAACCAAGAATGCAATTAAATAATGGCATTCCGTACCGATCTTGTTGTAGTTCTTCAGCAAATCGGTAGTAATTCCCTCGTATTTATTGCTTTTATTGTTCCCAAGAAAATTGGTAACAACCCGCTGAAATGAATTCCAGGCCTGGTTTTCAACGGGTGTTAAATATTTTGGAAAATCTGTGCTTTTTACCAATTTCTTTATGTGTTTATGTGTTTTGAGAAGGGTTTTCAAATAGGAAAATACTTGGCCTTCCTTGTCTAAGGCCTTCACAAAATTTTTAATGAGGTCAAGTTTAATGTGCAACGCTGGACGTGCCTCTTTTGACAAGAGGCACGTATTTAATATTGTCTTTGCCCACTGTGACGTTCTCCCTTTCTGGCCAGCGTTTTCTTCTATAATGATGTTCACGAGCACGACTATCCAGGACACAGACGTTTTTTTCACGATTTGTACTTTTACGTCGGCACAAAATCACTGTAAAATATGATTTTTTTGAAAATGTGCCCTATTTTCATCGATATGTTTTGAATAAGGAAAATCACCTCTCATCAAATGTACATTTTTGGTGTAAAGTAGTGTAATCAGAGTAACAAAAATGGCAACACAAAATGGAAAAGTATTCTGCATTCTGTTATAGTGGACAACTTAGAACCAACTCCACCATGATCTTCAGTGGAGTTGGTTCTAAGTTTTTCACTATAACCGAACGCAGAGATCTTTGTTGTTCTTTTCCATTTTGTGTTGACATTTTTTTTTACTCTGATCACTTTTTACGCAAAACTTGCTTTGTCACGTCCAACCCAACCGTCTACGAAAATAATATACTCACGTTAGTAAAATTTGGATCATCTAAAAACCTTACAAAAATATATATCCGTTTCGACAAAAGAGGTAAGACCACATTTAAAGGCTCAAAGATGGTTTGGAACACGAAAAGTAAAAACGAAGGAACAAACTGCTCTTTTGATCGATACACCAAACAAGAAGAAAAATTGAAAAACGACAAAGCAAAAAGCTTATAGTGTCAAGAAAAAATAGTATTAGTTTATATACATACATATGTGGTGGCTGCTTAGTTGACACATCTAGTATATTATCGGATGAATACTTTTTTAACTTCTTAAAACGTCAAATTCAACATTTTTATTGATTATTTATTTTTTCAGAAATAAAAGACATCAAGAAAAGCTACACTGTTCGAAGGCACTGAAGAATCAATTTGAATTTGATTCGTCTTCTTATATTGTACAGCAATGCAGTTTTCTAAATTGCTAACTTTGTAATCTTCACTTTGATTTTTGCAATGTCCCTCTATGCTCCATGCCATAGGCACGTTTGAAATATACAGGTATGCCATTATGTTGTCAACGATTTCACTTCTAATTTGTAATGACAGCAGATGTGAAATCTTTGCCCCATTGGAATCATTCACTTAGCATTAGCCTGGGAGATATGACATTTTATTTCGTGGTCTGCAAAATTTAAATATCTCAGTAACTGTTGATTTTAGGCATAGGTTATCTTCAATAAATCCAAGATTTGACAGAACAATACGAGCATTCCATTTAAAGTTTCATTTTATACAAACGCTGAAAATTTTAAATATTTGCATTGACCGAAACTTCAAAAACTTCTAATAAGAGTTTATGGTGAATAATGTATGTTATTAAGAAGCAAAGAATCATCATCACATTAGATTTAGAGCAAAATTTATTGGCATTTTTTGAATTCGTCTGACGTTTATAATTGAATTTTTTTCAACAAGCTAATCTTCTTGCCAAATACGCTTCTGTCATGAGAGTTAATAAATTTTTCCTGAATTTTCCACAAAAAAATTACAAAGTCTATGATGTCTATATTTGTCATCGGCTTTTAATGATCCGTACGGCAAATTAAACGGTTAGGAAACACATATTGCAACGCAAATTATCTTCACAAGAAACGTGATTCAACTTTCCATCTTTAAATTATACTAGACCTAGGTATATATAAATATTTTTTGTTTTTATCAAAGCAAACTTTATAACGATTACAATTATGTGAAAATAGTCGCAGGACACCCCCTGCGACTATTTGGAATAAAGTATTAAGCATAAAGTATTTCTCTATCTAAACGTGTCCGGATATATTTGAACGTCACTGTACCACAAGAGTCTCTAAATAGATTTGCATATGGTTAAGAACTCAGTGGATGGTTTCCAATATAAGGTTACAACATTTTTATATGCTCATCTACATCGTTTCAAAGAATAAACAGATCTCTAAAAATGGAGAAAAAATATTGGGAAGATAATGTCAATGTTGAAAAACAAATGATTGAAAATTAACGATTGATGAAGCAAAAGAATCGAAAAATATTATAGTCTTAGTCTTTTCAAGATTCAGTACAAGTTTATTAGTAACAATGTCGTTATATTTTCTTTTTAATTCAGTCATTGTTCGGTAGATCATTTATATAAATATCAAATAAAAATGGACTCAGGACCGATCCCTGAGGAACGCCCATATCGTTAGAGACCACATCAGAGGTATGTCTTGAAATATTTCCGCAATTGTCAACAAGTTTCATCTAAGTACATATATATTGCTTTCGACTACTTAAATAAGAAACGACGATTTCATAAGCAAGACCTCTAACACCATTGTGGTGTAATTTGCTCAACAAGATATGATTTAAGCTTGTTGTTCAAGCTTTTTAGTATTGTATCTGTGATGTGAATCAATGCTGTTTGAGTTGATCTGGTAATCATAAAACTGTGCTGGCAGTCTGTTAGAAGGCTTTGTTGTCACACAAATAATTGAGCAATATCCGTATCCGTTTTTAAATCTAGTTTCTTTGCATTAAATTAATGTTGATGCCCTACTTAATCTTTCTTAAATAAAGACTGTAGTTATTCAATGTTTAGTTTGATTTCTGAACTGAGTCTTTATTCTGATTTTAGCAATTACTCGTTATTATCTCCCATTTTAGCTAATTTATTCCTAAACAACTGAGAGAATCAGATAAAACATACCTCTCCCGTTTTCCCTAAGTTCTGGGCAAAATACGCGGATGATGTTTTGGCTATCGTTTGGGCAACTTTCTCGTTTTTATCAATAATCACGGATTCCCCATAGCGGTACCAAATGTCTGTTTATAGCAAGAATTATTAAATGTAGAAGTATTTTGATCCATAGCTATTTTGAAAAGTTTGACGTATTCTTCGCCAATGTTATCTGAAATTTTATTGTAAGTTACTCAACACTGACTTATCGCCTCTTAATAATAAGTTTTTAGAATTTGTTGAAACCGAAAATTATTAGTTCCACCTGGTTTCCACACATGTTTATTGGTCCGATTGTTTTTTTATGTGTTGTTAGTTCTTATTACATGTTCTTGTACTGTGTCTTTTATGTGTCAACATATTTGACGATCAGTTTATACTGGCGATGTTAGCTTGACGCTAACGAAATGTAGTACATCTGAATTTGTTAAAATAAAATATAAATTGTGGAACTTTGAAGGTTTTTCTTTATACTAGAAGATCAGAAGACAGTTACCGCTAAGTGGTAGGTTGAAAATTGTTTGCCTATACTGTGTTCAGTAAAGTGTCGAGAATGGGAATCAATACAGCAGAGACTGATGTTCAGTCTTTAGCGAAAAATATAATCAAAATTAT
This sequence comes from Holotrichia oblita, assembly GCA_023690525.1. Taxonomy (NCBI): domain Eukaryota; kingdom Metazoa; phylum Arthropoda; class Insecta; order Coleoptera; family Scarabaeidae; genus Holotrichia; species Holotrichia oblita. Next base: position 175,724,688 of record CM043017.1, read on the forward strand.
AGAACATCCTCCTCACTCACCGGATTTAGTTATATGTAACTTCTGGCAGTGGCGGCGCTAAGCGTGGGCTGATTCAAGAATCCCAAAAGTATTGGCGCAATGTGTTCGAAAGATTAATTTATATTATAAATTTCTTAGCTTCACATAATTTGGCACTCAGAGGTCATCGAGAATCTCTTAAGTTAGATAGTAGCGGAAACTGTGGCAACTTTATAGACCTATTTAAATTATTATCTAAATGATATCACTTTAAGAGATCATCTGCGATGCATCAATGACGAACATCTGAAGCAACACTATCTCAACCACGACATCCAAAACGAATTGATTCTACTTATGTCTAAAACAGTTATTGAAGAGATAATAAGAAGAGTAAAACAGGCAAAATATTACGCTATCTTGCTTGACTGTACTAGGGATGTAAGCCGAACTGAACAAATGTCTGTTATCTTAAGGTTCTGCAATACATTAACCGGCACAATAGAGGAACATTTTATTGGATTTATTGCTGTTGCAGAAACAACAGGAGAGCATTTAAGAAACGCGATATTGGAAAAATTAGAAAAGCATGGACTAGATATTCAAAACTGTCGCGGTCAGGGCTATGATAACGGTGCTAATATGATAGGCATAAATAAGGGCGTTAAAACACGCCTTGTGGTTGTCATAGCGGAACTTAATATTAGTAGATGCGGCTAGTTCATCCACGACAGCTAAAACATTTTTTGGCTTTGTTCAAAAAATTTATTTACTGTTTTCAAAATCTAGCAAACGTTGGGATGTCATTAAAAACAAATTAAAGTTGACATTAAAGCCAGCAAAGGAACTGCAACTTATAACATCAAGTTTCCCAGATTCTATTAAAGATAGCAAACACCTTATTCAATATATTATAGAACATAGTTTACAGGAAATATACCCAAATATTTTTATAGCTATAAGAATTATGCTCACTGTCCCAGTCAGTACAGCAGGAGAAAAAAGTATCCGGTTAGTGCGCGAAAGAAGGAGGCTTCTTACTCAAACCCTACAGGAACTTTATTGTCCTAGAGTGCATACAAATAATGTCTGTGCCACAGACAGTCCATGTAGGTATACTAAGTCAATAAAATACCCGTGCATTTTGAGTGAAGGGCGTCTTTCTTGTACCGCCTCTGCTGAGAGAAGCTTCTTGAAATTAAAAATAATTAAAAATTATTTAAGAAATACAATGACTCAGGAAAGACTCACAGCATTCGCAGTTCTATCTATTGAAGCCGAAGTAGTCTCCAACTTGAATTACGAAGAAATTCTCGAAAATTTTAGTAAGGCAAAAGGCCGTAAAGTGTGTTTTTAGTTAAAAATATCTATACTCTGATTATTCTGCATCATTTAATATTTATGATATTTATTTTAACATAAATTGCAATAAGTAAAAATAATATACTGAAAAAATAATATTTTTATTTGCATAATTAATGATTTTAATTCACCACACCAAGTGTTTATCGCCTGGCAATTTTTGTGTATCTTTTAGTGAAACATTGAGGAAAAGGGCCTTGCGAGTTGCTGTTGCCCACGCCTGCATTTGGCCTTGCCCCGCCACTGACTTCTGGCTATTTTTTGAGCCCAAAAAAAAGCATTTAAGAGGGAAAAGGTTCCAGTCAGAAGAAGAGATTGACATCGCCGTTAAGTGTTTTTTTTGTTGGTATTCCTAAAGACAGACAGAAGTGCATTATTGTAAATGGCAATTACTTTGAACATATTTAAAATAAAAATTATAAAAATTTGTATCAATCTTTCTATTATCAATAATTGTAGCTTTTCCCTCATATTAACGTATTAAAGGTAGCTCTTGTTATATTATTGGAATTGACAGTGAGTCGATACATACAGTGTGGAACAGCCAAATGGAATAAATTCGATAACAAATAAATGAGGGTATATTGAGAAAAACGCTTGGACACGTCGATTTGTATTTTTAAATGCGCATTTTTTTCCAAAAAAAAAATTATACAGAGTGTGTCATGTGACAGTGGCTAATACCAACTTTCTTATTTTAAATGGAAACCCCTGCATATTATTTATTTTTAGGGTTCTTCGGAAAATTCTAGACATAATTCATGTACAATGTCCCATACCTATCTTCAACTGTTTCGGAAATATTAAGTGTTTTCAGATTTATTACAAAAATTAACATTAAAAAAAGAAAATTATTTTATTTCACAAATTCGCTACATTACATTAAAAATCTATTTCCCATTTAGCTCTTGATATTGATAAAGTAAGCAAAAACCATTGCTGCGTTGCTTTTTACTGATATGAAATTAAAAAAAACACAAAGACCGTTTTGTTTATTTTCGTAGAAACTCATAGTTCTAGCAACATGTTGTCTGACTGCATGACAGTAGTGATCAGTGTCAGTGCTATTGTCGTTTGAATTTCGTTAACTGTACGTAATAATATCAGAAAAATGGTTCATTTAACAGAAACGCACAAAATAACCATTCTACAAATGATTGGTTATGGAGCAAACACACGGACACAAATGGAAGTTTCTCGCTTATTTCACGAAAAATTTCCAAATTTGCCGCCTGTATCCCAAGGAACAATTAGCAAAATAGAAAAACAGTTTTGCGAGCTTGGTCATGTAAGACATATTAAAAAAGTAGCTGCCAATGCAGTAAGTGATGATACGAAATTGGATATTATGCTTGAGTTTCAAGAAAACCCACATAATTCTGGTCGAAAAGCAGCCCCACTCTTCAACATTAGCCACACATCAATTTTTCGAGTATTAAAGGAAAGTAAAATGCATCCCTATAAATTGATGCCAACTCAGTAGCTCATGGAAGACGATTTCGATAGGAGAACGTATTTTTGTGAACAGATGATGGCAATGTTAGATAACAATGTGATCCAATTAGAAGATATTTTATTTTCTGATGAGAGCACATTTACACTTCACGGCCATGTTAATCGTCAAAATTGCCGCTATTGGTCTAATGAGAATCCTCACTGGATGAGAGAGGAACATATGCAATATCCTGAAAAAGTTAATGTTTGGGCAGGAATTGTTGGAAATCACATCGTAGGTCCCTTTTTCATTGATGGTAACTTGAATGGAGATAAATATTTCGAACTGCTCCAAAATAATGTCGTGCCAACTTTCGCAAACTTATATCCTAATCCAGCAAACCCACAAGTTCCTGCCAATACAGTATGGTTTCAGCAAGATGGAGCACCGCCCCATTTCCAAATCAATGCCCGGCAGTATCTGAACCAAATTCTTCCAAATCGGTGGATAGGGAGGCGCGGATCGATAGAATGGCCAGCACGATCTCCTGATCTGACGCCATTAGACTACTTTTTGTGGGGATATGTCAAAAGTCTTGTATACAAAACTAAACCCCTCAACTTAGATGACTTAAAAAGACGAATCACGCTTGCGATTAGATCAGTCACGCCTGAGATGTTGAGTAATGTTAGAAGACATTTCTATGCCAGATTAGCATGATGCCAAGACGTTCGCGGCGAGCATTTTGAACATTTACTACATTGACATTAATGTTTTTTGTTTTTTTTTTACATTATTAAGAAATAATCAGTATTACTTATTAGGTTTTTAGTGTAATGTAGCGAATTTGTGAAATAAAATAATTGTCTTTTTTTAAGGTTAATTTTCGTAATAAATCTGAAAACACTTAATATTTCCGAAACAGTTGAAGATAGGTATGGGACATTGTACATGAATTATGTCTAGAATTTTCCGAAGAACCCAAAAAATAAATAATATGCAGGGATTTCCGTTTAAAATAAGAAAGTTGATATTGGCCACTGTCACACGACACGCCCTCATTTATTTGTTATCGAATTTATTCCATTTGGCTGTTCCACACTGTATGTACTTTAATTGCATTCTCAATTATCTTTTTAAAAATCTTAGCATACTTATTGTAATAGTTGATTTTTAATCAGTGATATTTGGAAACAATTTATTGAATGTTGTGATACTTTAGATACACACTGTATATAATATAATTAATACATTTTTTTCAAGCCATTATACTTTTTTCGTATTTCTTAACATCATTTTCTTATAAGTATGAACTTCATTCGTAAAAAAGCTCCATAGAAGCGACAGAAAAAATAAACATAATGGAAATTCACAAGAATTGTTTGAACGCGCGAAATGAACACGAATCATTTACGCGAACGGAGAAAAGAAAACAAAAGGATCAGCGAAAAAATTGATTGGAAATTATCCGGTCCCCGGTGTAAAAAAAAAACAAAAAAAAAGAATAATAACCTGGCAGAAAAAAAAACACGTACTACTAATATAACACACACGATTCAACGGTGAAGTGTGAGATTTTTGCGAGAGAAAAAAACACATTTTAAAGGAGAGAGAACACCAAAACAAATAGCGGAGTTATCGCGGTCCAGATAAGGCGGGCAGAAAAAGGAAGTGGCGCGAATGAGAGTGTAAACAAACCGGCATGCAATCAACCGGCACCAGATAAGGGTCCCATGTGGCCTCTGTCCCATTCAATCACGAACCTAACGTGTATATATATCGATTTCACCGTAAAAATTCTTTCGTTTATACGCAAGTTTATGAATCGTAGGGGGTTTCGAAGGAATTTTGCAAATATATACGTGCATGTGTGAAAATGAAAAGTGATGCAATTTACTCACTTTTTTATCAATGGTGTGAAGAAGCAATTCCAAGCTGAACGGATGTTGTTGTGTTTGTAGGTTTGTCGTCCTCTCGAAGAGGACTTAGATGCAGTTTTCTTGAGTTGATTCACACCTTGAGAGTTATTATAATACAGAGAAACTAAAACTGAACGTATATATTGCACAATTTTTAATTCGAATGCAAATATGTATAATTGAAACTTAAAAGGAGAATACACGTATCGTAGATTTTAATAGAAATATTTATCTAAACAGAATATAATCGTCTTAAGGTCACTATTTTATTTAATATAATAGTTCACCTTCTATTTAAAACAAAAAATCTCACTTAATAGATATGCATGTTTCTATTACAAAACTAGCTCACAACATTGAGAAGTCGTGTCAATCAGCGTTTCCGGAATTGGCGGGTTTTATTTATATACAACGGTGAAACAATCGAACGCGATCGCTCCCAAAGAAGAGCTGAATATAACTGAAGTCTGAACAGCGGGTTGCAGAACCATTCGATGCTACACCAACCTCGGTCAAGTTCGGTATGCCTCGTCGCAACGAGAGTTTCAAATCGTAGTGATAGAGCACCTGGTGTTCGTCTGTAGAAGCTCTCGCTCGAACGGACCCAAGTCGGGGACTCGGGAATGCCGCCGAATTTATCGGGTCACGTCGGAGGCGGTCTCTCGCGAATCGCGATTGCGCGAATGTTGCGCCAGTAGAACGCCGCGGTAGAAGACTTCCAAGCTGGGGGCCGGACTTGTTCGGCCACGGAAAGGACAGGTGACAAGTCGGTAGGCGCTGATTGGACGTCCCCTTCGAGTTGGAACGTTGAAGGTTCAGGTGTCGGCGTGTCTAAATGCGGACACCTTCGCCGTGTATGCCCCGTGGTCAACGTACCTGAAGAGAAATAAATACACTCGCAGTCGGTTAATTCGTAATGACCGTCACAGCTCGTATGTCTCGGTGATGGAGTTGCCTCCGCTGCCCCAGATAAATGATGTATATCGTTCGGACGGGGGAGACGTATTCATCACTTATGGATCCGTCACGATCTATTATGGTAACGAAACGAAAATTTACGAATCGCAGAGAGACTCCCATCGGATGAAATTTCGATGATGTGTTGATAAAATAGTTCTTAATGGAGCTACGTATATATCTATATTAGATGGGTAAAGTTAGGAGATAGATCTTCTAAAAGTTTCCTCTTTTCTCGAACCATCTCAGAAATATAACTTCATCGTGACCCCATCATTTATCTGATGTGAATGAAGGCAGCATTAACTAACAAAACTTCTCCATAAAAGTAACCAAGTTATGTTTAGTGGTCCTAAAAGCTAGATTCAATATTGATACTGAATTTTATTTATAATATATCGATCGGTAATGCTTTTGATTAGCAATAGAATACATTCTCTAAGATCGAAATTTTGACATAACTGTCATTACAAATGTGCAGCTTCTCAAGTGATGGTACAATTTCAAGAGCCCCGTTTGAACTGGCCTATACTAACTTGTATGGTGTATTTCTCTTTAGATATATAGACAATAAAACGTCTTCATATAAATCCCATTCACCTTCTGAATTTAAGATCTTCTGGTTTTAATACGAACTAAATATTAAGCTATATTTTTCCAAAATTTTTTTAGAATACCTGAAGAAAGTTTGCTCCATGAATCAGCAAGTCAAAATAGGACATCCTTAATAATAATAATAATTTTCCTCCGCAGATAAAAGATGGATCAAGAAGCTCTCTTAATAATACGTTTTACTTAAACGTATTAAATGTTACTATACAACACTGCATAAGTTCTGTGCAATTTGGTTATAATTTGGCCATGATCAGCCGAACCTCCAACGCATTTTCTACTTAAAAAAACACAAAAAATAGGTGCTCATAACATAGTTGTTGGAAATCACCCTGCAAACGAGTGCAATGAAAATAGGTCAGGCATTAGAATCGGACCACATGGTTTTGATCTATCCCATCTCATCAGCGATCCTTCAAATACGAGACCTAATTTCATCGCAACTCAGTCTTCAACCTTGTCGTGTAATACCGAGCGGTGCTACTTTCAATCTTGCCCACTAGGGAACATGGAGTTCGAATTGTCGTAGTACATTGTCGCAGGTTTTATACGATTAAGGGACGATTGTACATTGCGAATTTAAGCCCGAGTTCAGCTTAAGCCAAAGAAAAACCTAAGTTCAAAATTTGAACGATTTACGATTTATTATTATATATTTATAATAGTGTTTTACATTTTAAAAAAGAATATTGTTTGTTCAAAATATGGAAGATTTATGGATTCAGATGATGAAGAGATATTAGAACTGGTAGATCTTATAAATCGACTGAGGCGTCGCAAAGTATTTCGTCCTCGTGAAAACTGTGAAAAAAAATAGAATGATTTGGATTTAATACGAAGATTTCGATTTTCTAAAAATGGAGTTCGTTTTATTCTCTCTTCTTCCATTAACTTCATTTCATGTGCTGTTTTTTCTTCATAAGCTCAAAGTTCAGTTCATGCCTTTCTATCATAATCTATAACTTGATCTCATGTCCTTTTCCCAAAAATTTATTTTTTGAAACTTTTAATTGGCTTGTGGCTTCAGCCTACTGGGAAAGCCAGCTTGTGATGTCATGTTGTTCAGCAATTTTTGTGTTTTCTACTATACTATATACTAAGTATATGATCACATTACAGAACCAGATAATAATGTTATGTTAAATTAAACAGCTTCGATCTCAATCTAGACGCCACAACACAGCAAAAGTGACAGTTGATATAGTTGTTGTTCCAAACGCGAATGTGCATTTTTTTAGTTCATTTATAGTATTAATATAGCTTTTCCATTAAGATTCCATTGACATTTTCTTGACATGTGCAACAAATGATTCGTGAAACCATTTTACGTGCAAACCAGAAGTCATCTAAGCATTTTTTGTGACATAGTATTCAGTCTAGAGGAATGCTCTAGAATTTCTGGCTTTTCCATTGATCATCATTTTGACTTTATGTCACCATTTTGCGTTGGCAGCTAAAGTCGCTCTCTCTCTCTCTCTCTCTCTCTCTTTCTCTCGAAATTTTTCGCCATGGAGCAGTTGTTTCACTGACATGTGTCAAAATTCGATTGGAGAACAATACAGATTCATACATTTCTGTAAAAGAGGCTCTATGCCTGGTATTTAGTCATCCTTTGCTATCAACCTTTTCCTGTATAATTAAGCTATTTTATTGCTTCGTTGTGTTTACAACACATCGTCTAATTATTACATGATTTCAATTCAATTTTTCTAAATTTTAGAATATCACCAACAAATCTTTTTATTAGTGCCACATTTAAAACTAAACAAAAATACTTCGGTTTTTGCCCTCATGAGTGCATCAGCTAGCACCACAATGTGGTAGTACCATTTATCATTTTCAAGCACCTATTCCTCTATTTTCTAGTTCTTTTTTGTTATTTTTAGTACTTAAAAACATAATATCTTGGTATGATAAATTTTCGAAAAGTTTGACATTCTACGCGTTTAACGTTAATCTGTCCCACCTCCCTTGTTTATTTCCAAGTTCAAAATGTGGAAGCTCTTTCAAGTTGTTCCAGGTTTATTCTCTATTGCCCCGAAATGTTAGCCTTTTACCGTATATATGACAAAAATAATTTACAACAATTTTACTAGGACATATTAAAAGTTAAAACTTAAAAAAAGCTGGAGGGGCGGAGGGGGGCAGATTGCAATTTTTCTTAGTTATGCCATGAACTATGCGAGATAAAATTCTATAATTTGGAACAATATTCAGAACAACTAGAACAACCTAAAGCAACTTCTATAATTATTTTGCAACGTCCTGGAAAAATATTAAACAAACCTAGAAGAACCTAAACCTAAAACAAATAACTAAAATTTCACACTGTTCAGGTAACTTTACCAATTTCTGAAATTGCAATAGGTAAACTACTAACTCAAACAAAAAAGTAAGACAAATTGTTTTCAAGAAGGCATTTTCTTTACACCTAACTATTGCTAACACAAAATATAAAAATGTCGTAAGGTAATGGATAATTTTGGCGTTAAAGTGTTTTCAAAGAAGCTAGATTGTAACATGAGATAAGACCGCCAATTAAATATTTTTTAGACTAACAAAAAATTAATATCTGCCAAGCCTAAATGATTTTAGGTATTATTGTTACGATTAGTACGAGAACAATGCAGTAGAGATAGGAAGATTTTTTATAGCAGGAATGAAATTTTGATTTCAATGTTACGAAGATAGCACCTAAACTTATTTTTATTATTTACACATTCGATAAAACCAGCTCATCATAGCATAAATTCCACTCATCTTGAGTCACTTTCGATATAAAATTTTCGAAGCTTTCCACTGCATCTTCTGGACTTGCAAATCGTACGCCAAGCATTTGATCGTTTACGAGCCTGTGAATTAACATGATATTTTTAATAATGTTGTAGTGTTACAAGATTACAAGTCTTGCAAATTTTGCAGTTTTTTCTCTCCCATCAGGTTGCTCTTATTTTGATACTATCATCTTAATTGAGTAGGTGGCTTTGAAAAAATGACGCCGAAACTACTGTCAGTTAGTGTCAAACACATTTTATACATTTGGTGGCGATTTTTGATATTTGTTTGATTTAAAATGGGCAGAAGAAAAGTTATCGACAAGAAAATTCGATCACTAAGCGTTAAATTTTCTAATTCTGTAAAACCTAAATTGAAAATTTATTGGAATTATCCCGATAAAGTCTCAGAAATGTAGTTAAAAGATATAACACTACAAATTCGATAGCTCAAAAGACTAGAAATGTAGGCAAAAGTAAGATAACTGAAGGTGATAGACGAGCATTGAGAAGAATTATTTTTAAAAACCGTCGTGCAAGTCATCTTGAGTTGAGTGTTATGCGGAATGAAGCTGTTGGAAAACTAATTTCCAGTCCCACGTGTCACAGAGAGGTCCATAAACATGGATATGGAACTTACAAAGTAAGTTAAATTGATAAAAATGTGTGAACAAACTTTACTAAAATTTGAATTTTTATATCAGGCAAAGGAAAAGCCACTTTTGGTCATTACAGCAAAAGAAAAATAGAATAAAATGGACAACAGAACATAAGAATCGGACTCTCCAGCAATGGGATGCAGTAAAGTGGAGTTCCAGATTCGAGGTTTGTATTGGAGATAGCAGAAGTCGTGTTATCGGCAGAAAACACGAAGCATGTCATCCCGACTGTCTTATGGTCTGGGGCAGTATGTCATCCAAAAGTGTAAGAAAACTTTATTCACTTTATTTACAGAATAGTGAACACAGACAAATATTTAGAGATTTTAGAAGAATCTCTTTTACCGATTATGGAAAATCACTTGATATCGGAGCAAGATTTCGTCTTCCAACAGGATGGTGCAGGGTGTCATGCGTCGAAAAAAGCTTTGAAATGGATGGAAAACTACAGGATATCACTTTTAGGATTGGTTTCAAGCAGTCCTGATTTGTCTCCAATTGAAACTTTGTGACGTGAGATGAAGAAGGCTTTCCAAAAACACCCAGCAAGATCAATCCCTGAATTGAAACAAAAACTTGGAAAAATATGAGATTCTTTTACGCAGGAGTTTTGCCAAAGCTAATCTCATTTTGTGTCATGTTTTGTTCGTTTTAGTTAATTATTTTAATTGAATAGTTTTCTTTGTTCTTGGTATCCAACTGCAAACTGCTGAATCTAATCAAAAATAGGTACTACTTAATAAATTATTGTTAATTTCTTTAGAACAAAAAATTGTAGTAGTAGTACGTTCTTATTGTGTTTCCTCCTATCAACCACAATAACAACATATCTTGGATTACTTTTGTTTGGATAATCTATCTAACTAATCATGTGTAGTCAGAGCGATTACAAATATTGCTCATCAACGTCCGTATAATTTGGCCAGCATCCAGAATCTTACATGCATAAATTTGAAAGCTAATCAATACTTCATAGACTTCTTGTCGACGTTTTCCTATATGGTAATATCTGATACTGTTTTTACCAACCACAGTAATTTTTTTTAACAAATGAAACTGTAAAATTCAGCTTAAAACTGTTTGAAGATAACCTTAACTTTAGACCACAACCACTACATAGTCTATTTCATAATAACATAAAATAATCACTTATTAAAGTTAACAAATCTTGAACGAACGAAGACAAGCACTTAAAAGTCTAATTATCAGCCAAGCTGACGATTTCACTAATTTTTCTAACCATAAATATTCGGAAACGTTAAACAAACATCTCTAATACAGCTACATCTAAACTTACGAATCGTTTAAATTTGCATTAGAATTAAAGTCAAGTACAAACAACTGTTCTCTTGTCTACGTTGTGAGATTAATTTGACCAGCAAATGTTGAAAAAAAAAAATAAAAGAAAACACTATAAGCGCACTTTACAATGTCGACCTAATATTGACATGAACATGTGGGAGCCGCTTCAAAACAAATACAATTTTAGTGCAGTGCCCGGGTAAAAGGACCGCCGATGGACAAACACCGGCACTAATGTCCAATAAACAGTCGAAGAAAACTATACAAACACATCGGTTAGTCTTTCATTAAGTGAGGGGGTTCGCTTTTTTAATTATATGCATTTAGTTCTCCTTTACACCGCACCGACCCACGCAATATTTGCTCTCTCTCCATTCCAAACAACTTGATTCCCGAAATAAAATGAACAATTGTCATTGTTTGAACAACCAGTCCTCTTCTTATATACCCGATCGTAAATCGTAATGTATATTTATTCGGTGTGTTGGTACTCGGTAATTGTCATTTAAGTACATCCCATGGATGACATACGGCCTGTGGCACCGCGAAAGAAAATCAATCGAAAGCGATCGTCGTAAGAGCACCTCGTTTGCGTGCTGCTACACTTTTGGATCGCGTCTTCGCAATTTTTTCCGTGAATAATTTGCAATTGCACGTGATTATATCGGCAGGTATAGATACGCATGTGAATATAAATAACCTGGTGGCAGGCAACTTAACTAGGCTCACGTTCAACGGAGATAACCTATCAATTAACGGCTAGTATCGCGTTTTGTTACTTGGAGTGGTTTTAAATTACGTTTAAATGTTAATTTAGAAGAGTTACAACCTGTTATAGTGGAGCATTTATTTTGAATTGCTTAATTGAAGATATCGTTGTTAAACACGTTTTTATAAAAAGCTGTTACACAGAAATAATTTTAATATTACACCCTAGCCTTCCATATACTATCAGGAGTCCCGGGATTGGAATCTCCAAAATGTTGTGGAAATGATCTTGAGTTTCGATGGCTCTGTTTCTAAATACACGTTATAGAAAGATGCGTCCACTTCAACAATCAACAATCGGAACAGTTCTAATATGAACGGATTTTTTGGCTATCTGCAGCCATTAATTAATCCAAACGAGATATAAATTGGATCGAGACTGACCTCTTGAGACTCCCATAGACGTCAAAATCTCTAATCGTTTGATAGATCCTCACGAGGGTATGTGGTGTCAGCGCAACTTTGCCATTAGAGCACCCATCCGGACAGAATCCGAGTGTCAAAACGAAGAGAGAAATCTGACGAATACAAGAGGTGCAGAGGTACAACTCGCGCTAAATTATATCTCGTTACATCGAAACAAAATTTGAGTTTGAACTAGCGTTCACATCATGTAGATCCTATTGTTAAATTGGAAATAAAAACTAGTAGAATCTATCGATTTGTCTGGAGAACTATGTTATTGAAAATGAAACTTAGCGTTAGCTAACTTCGTTGCAATAAAGTTAAAATCGATAGATTCTACTATTACATCTAAAAAAATAATTTAAAATTAAGATGCATTTGCATAGGATGCTGACAATTTGTCGCAAGTTCGAATCTTCTGTAGAAATCCATCTACTGAAGCTTCCACAGCAAGAACGCAGACAAAACAAACGTAGCTGTCTTCCCGGACAAATCACAGTATGCGACCAAAATATCTGGTCGTTTGCAAGACGGTAGTAGATATAAAAAAAAACGATTAATACCAAAACAATCCAAACCACCTCTATGTAGATTAGAGCAAACATACCATTCCGACCAGTAGTCAACACGAAACGACTTACCAAACCATCAACAATAAGGCAGAGATCTCCTTAAGTAGCTTAACATTTATCTCAAGACGAGGACCAACATTCAACGCACTACCCAAACCTTCGATATTAACCGATCTACTAAACCATCAGCAATAAGAACAGTTCTAATATAAACGCTTTTTTAGCATTCTGAGGCCATTAATTAGCCCAAACGGGATATAAATTAGATTGAGACTGTCCGTTTTGAGACTCTCACGGACGTCAAACCTCTCTAATTGGTTGATAGACCCTCACGAGGGTATGTGGCGTCAGCGGAACTATGCCATTAGAGCACCCACCCGGACAGAATCCGAGTGTCAAGACAAAGAGAGAGAATCTGACGAACAAAAGAGCTGTAGAGGGACAACTCGCACTAACGTACACCTCGTTGCATCAAAGCAAAATTTGAGTTCGAACTAGCGCTCATATTAGGTAGTTCTTCATTTCACGCAATACCCAAACATTCTATAGGAACCGACCTACCAAACCATCAACAGTAAGATTTCTTTAAGTAACTTGACACTTATCTCAAGACTTGGACCAACATTAAACGCAATACCCAAACCATCAACAGTGAGACAAAGATCTCCTTAAATAGCTTAACACTTATTTCAAGACGTGGACCAACATTAAACGCAATACCCAAACCCTCGATATCAACCGACCTACCAAACCATCAACAATAAGAATAGTTCTAATATGAACGCTTTTTTTGTCATTCTGGGCCCATTAATTAGCCCAAACGGGATATAAATTAGATTGAGACTGTCCCTTTTGAGACTCTCACGAACGTCAAACCTCTCTAATAATAATAATAATAATAATAATAAAACTACAAGAATTTAATTCGTCCGATGTAAAACAATACAACCGTCTCTATAGATGTTACCTCTACCGTTGTCGACGGTCAACTGAACCGCTATTCAACGTCTCGCGCGAGTTTGTCGACCTTAGGTCGTTAAAATGTTATTGTGACGTCAATGTGACGTCGACCGGAAGTTATAAAAATGTCATTAAGTCAATACAGACTTGTTATTCCGTAATTATGTCATTTTATAATGTATCAGGTAATTAAAAGTAAATAGAAAGAATAAATAATGTTCTATTCTAGCGAAAGGGAGCGATATACAGGGTGTTTCAATAGTGCGGTGTCGGTCGGTATCTCGATACCTGTTGAAGATAAAAAAAAACTTTTAAAATGAAAGTGCTTTCATTCTTAAAGGGGGCGATAGGTTAAAATTGCTTTCGTTTATACAGGGTGTTTCGTTTATACAGCCTTTAAAATGCAAAAATGCATATGATAGGAATGTCAGTGGTTCTTTAGTTGCAATTAGTATACAATGCAATTTCGGTTTTCCCGTAATATAAACTTTCTTTAGGACATTCTATACGTTTATATTCAAAAACATATATGTAAGTAGCTAAATAAGCAACCAGCAACGTTTTAATAACACTTAGGATAAAGTTTGATGGTTCGGTAAAGTATGTAATTGACATAACCACTGACATTCCTGCCATATAATAAGTTTACAATAGTAAAATGGATACCTACATTTAATTTTAACTCCCACCACCCTCTCCTATCAGTCTGTGTCAAGAGGCTTTCGTAGTTCAAGTTGTTAGCGTGTCTACATATACAGCGTTAGTAAAAAGCGACCTTCCGGTTTAATCGGCAATACGTCCAACTTTTTGTTTTAAACGGAACGCTCAGATTTTTTTAACAATTTTGAATGCAAAATAAAAAACTACGTTCAGGAAGTATTAGGATGTTTATTTTTATTCACAAGAAAACAGTTAAAAAATTAAAAAAGTGTCCTAATACAGAAAAATCAAGATACCTGTCTATTCAGGTTGCGATTACAATAATTGTTCAAAATGCTCTCCATTTACAATTTGATGTGAACGGTCAGTAAAATTTCTTATTGAATTTTGTATTTGTTCTGGAGTGATGCGATTGGCTTCTTGAACTATCCTCTCTTCCAATTGTTCAAGATTATGGGGACGATTTTTGTACACTTGACATTTCAAGTGACCCCAAAAGAAAAACTCTAATGGCGAGAGATCTGGCGAACGTGCTGGCCATTCGATTGCTCCTCTACGTCCGATCCAACGTTCCGGAAAAATTTCATTCAAATAATCGCGGACATTATGGGCAAAATGGGAGGGAGCTCCATCTTGTTGAAACCAAAAATGTGCATTAGGGTGATCACCTATGTTTGCATTTGGAAACAGGGCCGCAAGTGCGGGAACAACCTC
Organism: Holotrichia oblita; assembly: GCA_023690525.1. Lineage (NCBI taxonomy): Eukaryota > Metazoa > Arthropoda > Insecta > Coleoptera > Scarabaeidae > Holotrichia > Holotrichia oblita. The sequence goes on from CM043017.1 coordinate 175,739,766, forward strand.
ATTTCGCAATAAATTTAAGTAGACGTTGCCAGTTAAATTTCCTCTTATAAAAAACGGTCCTATGATGTTGTTTCCAACAAGACCAGCCCAAACATTCACCTTTTGAGGACGCTGTGTATGGACTTCTTCAATCCAATGCGGATTTTCAATTGACCAGTAGCGACAATTATGTCTGTTCACAGTGCTGTTGAGACAAAACGTTGCCTCATCTGAGAAAATGATCTGATCTAAAACATTAGGCTGCTGCTCGATCAATTCCGTCATTGTTTCGCAAAAATGTAGTCTACGATCTGGATCATCTTCAGCTAACTCATGGACGGGATACATTTTATAGGCTTTCATTCTTGCTGATTTAAGAATCTTATGAGCAGATTTTTGAGAGATCTCATGAATTTGACCTAATTCTGTTGTGGACACGTGATGATTGCCTTTCACTGTAAGTAACACATTCAAACTAGTTGTTTCATCTGTTGTTGTTAATGGACGTCCCCTTCTAGGTAAATCCTTCATCTGACGAAAGACTTCAAACTTTTGAATTGTTCGGCATACCGTACTTTTACTAATGTGACGATCCGGATAAACTGTATTAAACAAAATACGAACCTCTTCAAAAGAACGTTGACGATCACCGTACCCACGCATCATTAATACCTCAATTCGTTGTGATTCAGTAAGTTTTACTGCCATTTTCAAATGTGTCAATGTCTAAAATAAGTAAATTTATAGCGATGCAAAAGTTAAAACGATTTTAAAATTGTCAAATGTGACGGCAAAAAGAATGCAAACACTAAACAACAACTTTTTTCAAAGGTACCTTGTTTTTTCTGTATTAGGACACTTTTTTAATTTTTTAACTGTTTTCTTGTGAATAAAAATAAACATCTTAATACTTCCTGAACGTAGTTTTTTATTTTGCATTCAAAAGTGTTAAAAAAAAATTGGACGTATTGCCGATTAAACCGGAAGTGAAAAAAATATAAACTGTATTGCATAAAATGAATTTATATTAACTATACCCCCATACCAAATTTCAAATTTCTTTTTACTAACGCTGTATATGCAATTGTATATTGCAATGTTATTGTAAGAGCGACAAACTACGGTTACACTCAGCAACCACCTGGGGGTGTTGCCATCAGACATTTCTTGTACTATGTCAGAATTTTCGTCTTGAATTTCTATACTATCTTCTCAAAACTGCTGTCACTGTCATAACCTTCTTCTTCACTTCCATTAGATTCGTATTCATCTTCGCAATTAGAAGCCTAAAGCTATTTTATAAAGATGTATCTTTCGGGTGTTGCCTGGTTGTTGTAACAAACTTAAGTTACGGAGTTTATTACAACAACCACGGCAATACCCAAAAGATACATCTTTATGGAACAGTGGCCGTGAAAGCCTACATTCGATTACTAAAGCTATTTTACTTAATTAAATCTAAACGCATAATTTTTTAAAAGTGCATTACATGACCATAATAATTATGATATATTTATGAGCAGTAAGTATATATTTGTAACTGCTAAATTTTAGATTAAAGTTATTTTTGCACTAAATACATATGGTAATTGAATTACACGCTATGAAATAAGAAGGGTACATGTAGAGTAAATGCCTCGAGCGATACACCGTGCTTTCAACACACGTCGAGAGCTAAAGCTCTATTATTAAATGAGCCGATCAACGCAACGTTTCGGAATGTCCGAGCTACCACAGTACATACACACAACTTTTTAAATCGCGTGTAACTTTCAATTTAGCGAATTGAAATACTCTTCACATTAATAGACCTAATGGATGATTATGAGCTAAATAACTATAATAACTGTAAGAGGAAAGGGTGTATGTATGTATTATGAAATATTCAATTCCTCTTACGAGCACTCACGTCCGTCCATTAGCTGAAAGAAAAAAATTAGCAAACTGCTGCGTCGAGACAATTATTAGGTACTGACAAATCAATGTAATAATCTCAAATTACCATGATTACTCCACTTATATATACAAGTAGATTTCAGAAAACACAAAGTGTGTTCGAAGCGATTACCTGTTATTACAGACGAGAAGAAATCTGTCGAGTAGTTTTACATCTTGTTTGATGAAAATCACTAAAATAATCTACTACACTATACATTGTTTTTAAGCCATTAAGATTAAAAATAACCATACAATTCCATCAAATTCCTAAGCCTTGTTAAATATATGCTATTTTAACATGAATGCGGAAATAATCCCGGAACATTCTGAGCACATACTTGATAATTATCCTTCCTGTTGAAAAATAAATAGAATTGTTTTATCTATAAACGCGCACATGTATTGTTCTGCCCACTTAAAGAGATTACCAATGAAACAATAGGGAATCATGCGAACTTTGGCTTTAAATATATTAAGCACGTATTGTACGAATAAACGAACAATGCACGGTGGACTTCCAAATGTTCTAGAGTGGTTCAGAACAGCTCTCGAAAGGGTTTTATCCTTTGCATCCGCATACGTGTAGGTACATACATAAATACCAACAAAATACGTTGATATAATATAATAGCTATTCAGCAGATTACCGTTATGTCCAGATTGTTCTGGATGCTCCATAATATACATATTGATAATGTAAAATAATTTGAAATATTTTTGTACACTAAAATGAATTTATTTATTTCCACAAATAAATATTTTTTTATCATACATCAAACTTTTTAGAGATGTTGGGCACTGTTACTATGGCTGAAACTTGGGTACATTTCTACGACTCAGAAACAAAGCAATAATCGATGGAATTGAGACACTCTAGTTCTCCAAGGCCTAAGAAGTTTCATGTTCAAAAATCTGCTTGCTTCAAGTTTTTGTGGGATTGTCATCATCAGTAATCATGATTGATTTACAAGATAAGGGTGGAACAATAGAATTTCGGTTTTGAATTACTCGAATACCCTCCTTATTCACCAGTGCTGACTACATCGGACTATCATATCTTTCCTCAACTGAAAAAAAACAGGTCGTACATTTTCTGCTAACGAAGAGGTGATAGAAGCTGTGGAAGCCTAGTTCGGAGAACAAGATAAAAATTTGTTTTTGAAAGGTCTAGAGACGTTACAAATTCGTTGTAATAAATGCATCCAATTAAGAAGACAATTGAACAATAACGTACTTTGACTTGCATACAGTGATCCCTCGTTTTTCGCGGTTAATGGGGACCAGAACCTTCCGCGAAAGGTGAAAAGCCGCGAAGTAGGATTTGACCCGAGGAATTTTCGTGTAGGTATGCGGGTAGAAGAATGTTTTAAATATGTAAACATTCATACTTTACTCATTTAAGACAAAAATTACAACAGTATACGTATTTATTTAAACGTGTCAGTGCTAATTGATAATGTTAATTACAAAACCTTCTAAAATAATAAAGATTAATGAACATTGCGCTGTGAGAGAGGCGAAGAGTCTTGTGTTGGTGGTGGAGGAGAGGGCCTCACTTGACTCGCCGGGGGCTCTACCTTGTAGAGAAACATGGTGATGGATAGTTGCTTCTTTTTCCTTCAAAATTCCCCTGTACAAGGACATAATCCCGTCAACGCGACTGCTGAATTCGACAGCTAGAACCATATTGTCGTCAATGTCTTGTGCAAATTGTTGCATCGCTCTTGCCATGCTGCACAATTGTTGCAGATTCTCCAGGGTAAGGCCACCTTTTCAGTTTCTTCTTCGTCTTCCTGACTTGCAGACTTTGTCATTTCAAGGAGCTCTTCATCGGTCAGTGGGTCCGAGTGGCAATCGATAAGGGCGTTGATGTCTTCTTCCGTCATGTCAACAAATCCTTCATTCCATATCATGTGAGCCAGCCTCACCGCCTTCTCCACCGCTGAGTGATGAACTTCTTCAGGAGTGAAACCTGGATAGTAGTGCACCACGTTCGGCCATAATTTCTTCCAGCTAGATTTTATGGTCTCACTCTTCATGTCCTTTAATGCTTGCTGAATATTAGATAAACATGAGGGAATGTCGTAACTGCGCCAGTATGCTTTCTAGGTGAATCCGTCATTGGCATCGTCAACTGTCCAGATGAGGCCGTTCATCGTGAATCGAGTGTAAAGTGCCTTAAAGACACGAATGATACCTTGATTCATCGGCTTAATTAGAGATGTAGTGCTCGGGGGCAGAAACTCTGCACACCGTCATATTGCAGGTCCGTTGCATGGCCTCCTGCACAGTCCATCAGCAGAAGGACTTTAAAGGGGAGGCCCTTCTCAGCCATATACAGCTTCACCTGGGGAATGAAGCAATGGAGGGACCATTCAAGGGTCAGAGCTTTCGTTATCCAGGCCTTGGAGTTATGCATCCAGAACACTGGCAACAGTATTTTTGTTTTTTAATGCCCGTGGTTTTTTTTTGCTTTATAAATAAGGCCTGGCTTAAGCATAAAACCTGCAGCATTGCCAGCCATAATGACAGTCACACGGTCTTTGTGAGTATTGAAGCTTGGCCTCCTCACTTCGTCCTTGAAGAGGAATGTACGTGAAGGCATCCTCTTCCAAAAAAGACCTGTCTCATCCATGTTAAAAACTTGTTCCCTCGCTGATAAGGTTAGGAAACTTTTCCTCCACGTAACGGCAAGCAGCATCGTTGTCAGGAAGCCTCACCATTCGGAAGCACGTTTCTGAGGCCGTATCTCTTTTGAAATTTTTCGAACCAGCCTCTGCTGGCTAAAAAGGCTCGTCCTACAGGAGGCGAATCACTCTTGGCAGCGCCAGTACTGGCTTGAGGTTTGTCAGCACCTTGTTCAGCCTCTTCATTGTCGCCATCGGGCAAGATTTGGTCATAGAGAGCTTTGGCCTTTGTCCTAATCATATTCGTGTCCAAACTCACTGTCTTTTTCCTGCAATTAGCAATCCACAGTGCCAGTGCCGCTTCCATTTTCACAATTTTCTTATTACGCGGAGTTACCACACGTTTCGCTTCTTTATTGAAGGTTATTGAAGCAGTTTTGCGAATGTTTGCTTCCTCTTTCTTGATGTACCGCACTGTAGATTCATTCACCCCGTAATGGTGTGCCACAGATGCATAACTTCTGCCCTCTTTGATCATATCTAAAAGTTTCACTTTTTCGGTGATGGTCATCATCTTCTTCCTCTTGGGCGCCCCGAAGAAAGCTTTCGCAGTGGCACAGTGCTTAGGCGGCATTATAAAGACTTAATTAATAAAAAAGTTATCGCCTAAACAAAACAAGTTATCGTCAACACAACACTAAAATACAATATGCGAGACAGTCAACATCATGAACAAGACTGATCAGATACAACCAGAGAAGATGGTAGGTGACGCTGCGACAGGAATAAATCCATTCGTAATCTCATTGGTCGATGTCGCACCGGAAACCAATCACGCGCCTTTATGAGAGCTCGTGGTATGTACTCTGTTTGACATGCTGGGATCCTTCTCTCTCGCGCATCAACATGAAACAATGCTCCTTTCCGCAATGTGACTGCTGACATGGTTGTATTTTTTCATTTTTATTTTTTGATGAATATTTTGGAAAAAAACCGCGAAGTAGTGAAGCCGCGAAACATGAAGCGCGAAGTAGCGAGGGAACTGAACTGAACAAAATACAGTGTGTATTTTGTTCAGTTCTACAGTAGGCTAAGAATTTTTCAATACCTCCTTGTATTTCTTTTCGATAGCACTTTCCTGTACACTCTTTTGTACATTGGCAGGAAACAGTGTTGAGAATTTCAACTGGAGCTGGATCCTTAGTGTTTATGATGGGGAGAAGGCCAGGGTCCGTCCTCCTCGATCCCCACCTCAGAGGATCCTTTGGTCTATCATCCTAGTCTTGGATGTTGGGCGGCGGCTCCATTTGTTGGAGATAACCAGCTCGAAAGTTGGCTTGGTTAGTGATCTTGAAAATATCTCATAGCGGATTTGGTCCAAGGAGGTCTCATCTGTCTGAGGTGAACCTCAGCATGGGCATCTTCATGATGGAAAACCTCGAGAGTCTCTTGTAATGTCATGTTCTTTTGAAGAAGCTTGACAAACTTCAACTTCCCTTGGCGATAGAATGCAGAGGTTGTATCACATCCACAGAATATTCTATTTGACAACGGACGAGAAGTTGAGGTATTTGGAAGAGTAGAATAAAAGGTGTTCTGAGAGGTTCTCTTTCCACGTTTCATGACGTAAATGGTGGATGAATTTGGTGCTTTGGCGGTTAATAGAATCGATAAATCGGTGTCCTCCCCGGTGTCCTCAACACTTTGCCTTCCTTTGTACCCATTCTGTACCAATTTCTCACGCAGCATGGAAATCAGCCGTTCTTTGTTATTGTCGTTGGAGAGAAATTGTTCTTCAACATGGTTGCGTTCATCGTTTCAGTGAACACTACATTTGCAGAAGAGTGTTTGCTTTTACGGCGAAGCCGCTCAGCTGATTTGGTACTCTTTACTGATGCCGCATCAGGATAGCCATCAAAAACGATGGTTGTACTGGCAGAATTGTAGTATTTCTTAACGTAGTCCACATATCTTAAGAGAATTGTTGAAAATTTTTCGTTGGATTGCCAAACCACTCGATGTAAAAGAATTACAATGGCACTATCTGCAAGTTTTGGTGGATCAGACACTGGTCAAAATAAATCGTAGAACACAGATTTCTTTGTTTTTCGCATTCCTGTTTCATCAAAGATAGAAATTTAAATTGATGCAAAATTTAGTGTTTCAAAATTGACTGAATTAAAAAACTGAGGCAGTTATATTACGTAAAATTTTATTCCCTACAACTTTTATTCCACGTGCTTTTTCAGTAGTAGTGTCTGTTTTCAAGATATGTGGTCTTGGAAAGTCGCTTAATGTAAGGTTGCTTCTAGCTATTTTTGAGAAGAGAGAAAAAAAGTTCCAGTCAGAAGAAGGAATTGACACCGCCGTTAATTGTTCTTTTGATAGTATCCCTAAAGACAGTAAAGGACCATTACTTTGAACATATTTAAAATAAAAATTCTAAAAACTTGTATCAATCTTTCTATTCTCAATAATTGTAGCTTGTCTCTCATATACTTAGAAAAATATAATATTCTTTAAAACCTAATAGGATAAGAAAGGGTAAGAGTACGCACTTAGTGAATTTTCATCTACAGGTGCTAACAAAATTGTACAATACCTCCTAGTAGAAATCACACACAAATGAGCCACTGGCCCCATACGCACTACACTCCTCATTCCACCACTCTTTGCACAGTCCATACTGGACCCAGTTTCCGGTGTAGTTCCACATCCTGGGTAATTAACTTAGCTTAGCATCAAAAGCAGGCTGGATGAATACAGAATGTTTTGTAAAAGTCATAAGCCACTTCATTAAACATACTAACAGTTCATTAGAAAATCAATCTTTGTTAATAATGGAGCCACCAAAGCCACCTTTCAATCCAAGCAATAGACCTGTGTAAAACGAATGGTGTCACAATTTTAACTATCCCACCACACTGCACCAACAAATTGCAGCCGCTGGACGTAGGGTTGCTAAAACCATGTCAAACATTCTACAGCGCTGCTTTAGACTCATGGATGATGAGCCATCCTGGCCAAACCTTTAGTATATATAACGTGGCATCATGCGTAGGAATAGCATATCCTAGAGCGATGACTCCCATAAATATTTCAAACTCCTTTAGAAAAACGGGGATTTTTCCATTTGATAAATACGTTTTTAATGAAGAAGATTTTATGCCAAGTTCTGTGACAGATAGGGAGATTATTACAGAAAATAATGTCGAAATTCCTGAAAATGAGCTTGAAATTATGCCGTCCACTTCATCTAATAATAAGACTGAAAAGAATACTGTTTGTCAGGGTTTTAAAAGTCCAGCTGTTTTCAAAGGCTATCCTAAAGCACCTCTAAAGAAATCAGATCAAAATACCAGGAAACGTAAGGGCAAAAAGATAGAATTAGTGAAGGTAAAAGACAAGACGGCTAAGGAACAGAAAGTTAAAAAGCGAGTTCTGGACAGAGATTCGGATGATTCAATTGCTGAAGAAGACATAGAGCTACAAGATTCCAGTGGGGGAGAAGATTTTATTAATGATGAGTCTGAACCTGAGCCACTGAATTTTGGAAATCTCTTTCGTCACCCAATTCAAGACGACTATGTTCTTGTACAATTTAGTGCCAAACAAAAAGTTTATTACGTGGGAAAAATTATGTCCCAATGTAACGAAAATGAATTTGAGGCAACATTCATGAGGAAGAGTACAAAAGGCTTTGACAGTTTCTTTGCTCCTAATGTCTCACATTTGTCATTAGTCATGGAAAAAGACATAAAAATGATTTTACCTCCACCTTTAACACAGGGATTAACAAAGAGACAACATGGCTGCTCTTCGGTTCTCGGGTTCTCTGCCGTGTAGAAAAGTTGTGGTACTTAACGTTTCAATCATCTTGTCGTGATCTTCTTCAGAAGTGAAGTGACTGGTTGGTCGAGGATCGGGTTTATATATAGCCGCGCGTTGCTTGAGGCGTGACCGTTCCGGTTTGTTGAAGCGTATCCGTAGTTCTTCGTTGCGGTTGGAAGAATCCTTTCCAAATACTGGGTAGCTGTAATCCGTCTTCTCTGTTGATGTTATTCGGATTCTTCTGTATTTCGTTGGCTTCTCTATAGACTCTTCTCCAGTAATGTGGTTCCGTTGCTAGTTTCCTGCATTTGTCGAAATTGATTCCGTGTTTGGTGTTTGTAGAGTGTTCTGCTATTGCTGATTTGAGAGTATATTCGTACTTAGTACCTCGTATATGTTCTTTTAATCTGTTGCTGATGTTTCTGCCTGTTTGACCGATGTACACTTTTCCACAAGTGCAGGGAATCTCGTATACTCCTGGATTTTGGAGCGGAGGTGTGGGATCTTTGAGTGAAGGTAGTTTGGTGGATAGTTTCTCAGGAGCGTTGAAAATTACTTTGACCTTGTGTTTGCGTAGTTTCTTCCGATTTTGTCCGTACATCCTTTGATGTATGGCAGGCAGGTCGTTCCAATGGTGTTCGTTGGTTCCTCTTTATGTTTGGGTTGCTTGTTGATGGTTGCCGTGATGTCCTTGAGTCTGTAGATTTTGCAGTTCAGCTTCAAGATGTTCTTTATCTGATATAGTCTTGGCCCTGTGTACTAGTGTGTTCAGGATACCGCGTTTCTGTGCTGGGTGATGGTGAGAGTTTGCGTTGAGGTAGCGATTTGTGTTGGTCGGTTTACGGTACACCTGGTGTCCCAAAGTTTGGTCTTCCTTCCTCTTTAAAAGTACGTCTAAGAAAGGTAGGGTGCCATTCTTCTCCAGTTCCATAGTAAATTGTATTTTCTTGTGTTGTGTGTTGAGGTGTTCCAGAAACTTCGTTAACGTGTTCGTCCCATGTGGCCATACAACAAAGGTGTCGTCGACGTATCGGTACCAGCACTTCGGTTTAAGTTCACAGGATGCGATGGCCGTGTCTTCAAATGCTTCCATAAAGATGTTTGCTAGTACTGGTGACAGTGGTGAACCCATGGCGGTTCCCTCTACTTGTTCGTATAATTTCCCATCGAAGGTGAAGTAAGTTGATGAAGCACAAAGTTCAATTAAATCCACGATGTCATCTTCCATGTTAATTTCCTGGCGACGTTCTCGGATGATGTTGATAGCTTCTTTTGCTGGGATGTTCGTGAACAGTGACTTGACGTCGAAGCTGACTAAAACGTCGTTCTCCTCCATTTTCACATCCTTCACTACACTTGTGGAAAAGTGTACATCGGTCAAACAGGCAGAAACATCAGCACCAGATTAAAAGAACATATACGAGATACTAAGTACGAATATACTCTCAAATCAGCAATAGCAGAACACTCTACAAACACCAAACACGGAATCAATTTCGACAAATGCAGGAAACTAGCAACGGAACCACATTACTGGAGAAGAGTCTATAGAGAAACCATCGAAATACAGAAGAATCCGAATAACATCAACAGAGAAGACGGATTACAGCTACCCAGTATTTGGAAAGGATTCTTCCAACCGCAACGAAGAACTACGGATACGCTTCAACAAACCGGAACGGTCACGCCTCAAGCAACGCACGGCTATATATAAACCCGATCCTCGACCAACCAGTCACTTCACTTCTGAAGAAGATCACGACAAGATGATCGAAACGTTAAGTACCACAACTTTTCTACACGGCAGAGAACCCGAGAACCGAAGAGCAGCCATCAACAGCGGCCGTGAAAGCCTGAAGACTACATTAAAGAGACAACATCTTTGTTAAAATTTGAAATTAATTTCTCTAATTCTAACATAAAATAGATTTAAAAATTATTACGATTATTACGAGTTTAATTTGCAATGACAAATCTTTTTTAATATAAAATATATTTTGATTTAAAGTTTTGTGTCTCACTGTTACTACCTCTCCCCTACTTGCGCAGAGCTAGTAGATGGCGGCGGTTCTTCAAAATTCAGTTCTCTTTTCGCATGTTTCCTGGTTATTTATTCAGAGTTGGACTTGCTTGCCTTGTTTATATTTTTGGTAGGTCTCCCTAACTCTTCTTTAAACAAAAACTGCTGTGCGCACTTTTAGCCTCTCTCGTGGAGTTTAACAAAATAATCAAAAGGTCAATAGATTCTTTACTATGATGCTTGTTTAGCAGACATTTATTTGCTTTTATTGCTAGAAACTACTTGTATCTTACGTTCTAAAGGTTATATAAAAAGTACGAAAAATGAACTTTATCTTGTTGCCCTTGCTGATTCCAAACCAGTAGGAGAAGACCAAAGCTATTAAGGCGTACTCTTCTACTTCAGTAGACACGCTAACACGACACAACAAATTGCTCTCTGCAGACCTGCCAACAACATGAAATTTTCCTGCGAACTTTTAGCCACCTGCGTACATTATCGTTTCTCTTCTCCTAGATATATTATCATTTTCTTCTTCAAAAGTATCACTTTCTCTTCTATCTACATTTTCACCTTCTTCTCCTTGTTTTAGCGTTTGAACTTCTTCACTTTGCCTTTTTCCAACTATAATAACTTATCCATACCTCTTGCTTGTTTTAAGTTAAATTTATTTTGTTTATCATCCATTTCAAAGAATAATAATATTTTCACAAATTGCACTAAATGAGACCTAATTTGTTGATGATTTTTTTACTTCCACACTTTGGGTGGTCACTCCCTACATCATAAACTTTTCATGACACATCTCTATTCAATTAACACAATAGTTATTTGAACTCTATCTCATGGATGTAGGTACTAAAATATCAGCTTTTACATTTTGGTTTTAAAATTAATTTAATCTTAAATTGGAAATTGCTTAATAATTCATTAAACTAAGTGATTATTCAGGCATAAATGTAATACGGAAAAACAACAAGGAACGGCAATGAGTATTTGCATGTTCAACAGATAATTAGGAAATGTCCTAATTACATACGATAAATTACACGTTTACAAGCGGATGGATCACCCTAGAAATTTATACTTTATGCAGATTAGTTGAGTATACACGAAAAGAAAAAATAAAGACAAAAAAAGAAAACAAAAGAAAAATACGCACACATATGCATATACGAAAAGAATTATCCTAAGACGTAAGTTACACTTATCCGCCATAAATATGCAAGTAAATTACCAATGCATCACGCACGGGGCTGAAGAAAAGCGAAGATATATAGCGGACGACCTCGAGGCACGAGCGGCTTAGCCCTGTATTTAAGCGCTATGAATCAGATACAGCAGGTGCTTATTACCGGTCCCTTCGCGCCCCTTCGGTGTCCCTCGCGGTACGGAGAACGGATCACGGACAAGATTAAGGCCGCATCTATCACCGCTATCGGTCGCGGCATCGCGAGATCCCGCGGGCTCTTCTTACATACCTTATATACCCTTATACTCCGCAAGCTTCGTTCATCTACGATACCGGTAAAATATACGCACGCGGTGATGCTGTGGCATGTCCCGTCGCCGTCGTAACGAATTGACGCGTTCCTTAAATTGTGGGTGATAACTAATGACAGCTAGCGTGTCAGTTTATCGGGAATCGTGTGAAAATGACTCAACTTCAACGTCCACGGTTTTGTCGCTTATGGAACTTATATAACTGTACCATAACTGTTAACAGCTTATCAAAGAAACTACAAGATGAGATGAACAGAAAGTAAAATTAACTAATAGATAGAAGATAATTTACTTAGTGTCTCACTCCAGCAGCGAATTCAAACTTGACAAAAGTTTTGATGCTGTCATATGAGCCCCCACACGTCAGTTTTGGATCTATGAATGGCTGTTCATTGGCATCTCTTGCTATTATTTCCTTGCACCTGATTCCAGTGTGGCTTAACACTCATCTACTGCTCCGCCCGTTGTCTGAAATTCCTAAGCCAACCTAGTACCAGCTCAGAATCAAACTTAACAGCCTATAATGCTTGAAGACCATCTTCGCTGTCCGATAGAATTTTTATGCAGACAGTTCAAAATATTCTCTGCAGAAGTCTGATTGACGATTATTTGAACCCATCGAGCTCTTCATCTCTCCAAATTTCAATGCCCGTGGCATCCAGCGTTTTCCAAACGTCCACCAACCAGTGGGAGATTCATTGCTTCGTTTTGTGGACGAAGGCTTTTGCAGTCTTATTGCTGGAAGTATCTACATTGTACGTTACAGTGAAACTACAGACGAGTGAGTGAGACCTTATCCAACCTTAGAGCCGGAGAATCCAAAGAGGCCTATTATAGAGTTGCTTCTGATCAGGTGTCTGGCGATCTGGTGTCGAGAACATGGCGATTATGATACCTCAACAGGCAATCCTGTGGACCTTCTGAGCGAGTTTACAGCATAGCCTAGACTAGGTTTATGCTACCAGACGAACGAGGCGTGAACATGTCATTCCTATACAAATGGTTCGTCGTTGGCGAGTAGGAAGGAAAAATGTGCACGATGATGAGCGAAGTGGCCGACCTTCAACGTCCCGGCAACCTGACTGCATTGCTGCTGTGCAAGCCATTGTTGATGCCGACAAGCGGATCACACTCGACGAAATCATGCATCAATTGCCATCAAACATTGAATTAAGCCGTACATCAGTGTACAGCATTGTGAGCAAAGAGCTTCAGCTGTCAAAGGTTTGTGCGAGGTGGGTGACTCGCTTACTGAATGACGTGCATAAGGAGCGGCGCACGAGCTTTTCAACAATTGTTAAGAGAACCTCCTATCACCTATCTGTTGACAAGAATAGTCACTGGTGACGAAACCTGAATTCACCATTTCACACCAGAGAGCAAGAGCCAGAGCACGGTCTGAAAAATAAGGGGGATAAGGCTCCCCAAAAAGCCAAAGTGGTTCAATGTGCAGGCAAGGTGATGGTCACTGTTTTTTGGGACTGTCGTGGTGTTTTACTGGTAGGCTAACGGCCTCGTGGTGTAACAATAAACGCAAAACGATATGGTGACGTGCTAAAAAGGTTACTAAAAAGGTTCTGTTTCTTCATGACAACGCACGACCGCACACTGCTCGTGCAACAGTGGAACTCCTTGAACTATTTCATTGGGATGTTTTTCATCATCCTCCTAATAAGGAGGAGAATACTCCGGACCTCGCCCCAAGTGATTTTCACTTGTTTCCGAAGCTGAAAACTCATTTAGGTGGGCAACAGTTCGCTAACAATGATAAACTGGAAGATGAGGTCAAATCAATGGCGGCAGAATGGTATGCAGCTGGGATAAAAAAGCTGTCGCATAGATATGAAGAGTGTTTAAAAAGGGATGGAAATTATGTTGAAAAATAATGTAATGTACAGAATCATAAATAAATGGTTTTTAAAGTGACCAGATTTGTTTTATGTTTTTTATTGGATAGGGAAACGTATTTTTTGAATATCCCTCGTAGTTGGACACTCATAGTGTCAATTGACTTGTTTAGGGCTAGGTCACCTAGAATCCTTAAATGTCTGGTTAAGTCACCATCTTTAAATCAGCGTAATATACTCAGCCGGTGCGCAATTGAGAACTGGAATTTTCTTGATTACTACATGCAGGGATGCTAACCCTATCAGCACCTCCACACACTACTCGCTACAATTCTTTCAGCCCGCTTTGTGCCGTCTCTTTTCGTTAATTTTTGGCCATCATACTAGACTGGCGTAGGTCACCATAGGTCTTATAACCATCTGATATAACAAGTCCAAAATTCCATTGTAACCTTTTGGAGAATTTTATCAAGATGCTGATTCCAGCTTAGTTTTTGATCGAGAGTAATCACTAGATATACTTCACTGGATTAATATAGTTGCATTTAATTCAGGAATACTGTATGCAACGAGTATTTTCTTCGTTTGGTAAATGGATTGACAACGGTTTTATTAGGGTTGAGACTGAATACTTCTCTCAGACACCATAAGTTTACTCGTCTTGTCACTAATGTAAGTAGCTTCTTCTAGAACACAATGCACCATCTCATAGAATATGGGAAACTTTAGTCAGTACTGTAATGAATGTGTTCAAAGTAATTTCCATTTATATAATAATGCACTTAATCATTATCTCTTTCTATAATTTAAAAGCGTTCAACAAGCTGTCTTTAGGGATACTATCAAAAAGTACTTAACAGCGATGTCAATCTCTTCTTCTGATTGGAACCTTCCTCCCTCTCGAATGTTTTTTTGAGCTCCAAAAATAGCAGGATGTTCTATAATTTTGATTTTGTGTTTCGCTAAATACTGATAGTCTAAGAGCTAGCTACATGTTGACCGACATGAAAAAGTGTACGGAAAGTCTCACCTGAAAAAGAAGAGATAATTAGTTAATGGTACTGCAAAGTATGGCGATTCCCAAAAAGTATATTGAAGAATATGAAAAAATGATACTCTCCACTTAATCTCACTCTTGCAATTTGATATGTTAATAGAAACTCTGTTTATCCGGTAAACCGGAAGTGATATTTATTCAAAAATATTTTCACGTGATAGTTTATATTCAACCACATCCAACTGCAAAATTTTGTTTTAAAATTCCGTTCCGTTTGTATAATACTTTTAATAGGCCATTCCCACCAATCACCCTGTATATATATAGACTACTACAGACTTTCACGGACGCTGTTGATGGCTGCTCTTCGGTTCTCGGGTTCTCTGCCGTGTAGAAAAGTTGTGGTACTTGACGTTTCGATCATCTTGTCGTGATCTTCAGAAGTGAAGTGACTGGTTCGTCGAGGATCGGGAGAGAACTGAAGAGCAGCCAGCCTGTATATAATTTCTATTTTCAAAGCAATCATTATTTTGTAGGTAACATTTTATACAGCGTTCTTGATAATTATTATAACAACAAGAACGCATATAAATACATAAACATTATCTTTTCTTTATAAATGCCAACGCTGTTCGATACTATAATATCTTTACATGTAATGCAGTTTGTAATAACTATTAAAGAGGAAATTCCCTGCAGCACAGTCTTGATCTAAAATCTTAAAAGGTGTGTTCGCACATGTCCGCGAATGTCTGAAGATACTGCAAGAACGTAGAGCGTCAATCTGATTTTAGTACTTAACAATAATAATAATAATAATAATAATAATAATAGTTTAATTGCCCAACAGAAACCAATTACAGGACAATAATATAAATACATTGCAAATATAAAAAGGTTAACATACGTATGCATTGAATATAAACCACCACAGAAAGTACATAATTTTGTAACAGCTAGAAGTCCAAAGTGAAGTACATAATTTAACGTACCATTATTAGTGCAAAAAGAAAATATCCCATTCGCTACAATTAGCTAGTTTACACATTCGATATATCGGGGCTTTACGGAGTAAATTCGTATGTGGTGTTGTTAATGCAAAAGTAGGACAGTATCTAGATGAGAAGCGAGGTACATGGAATTTTAAGGAACCAAGGAGTGAGGAACTGTCAATCAGGCCATTCACCAACTTCCACAAAAAACGAATGCTGTGCTGATCCCGGCGCGCTGTTAAAGTTTGAAAATCCTGCTGCTCAAGTAATGCTTATTAATCAAAACCCCTAGGTGGGTACTGGCCGACAAGTTTAAATGAAATATATTTCAAAAATCGTCTTTGTATGCGTTCTAATGTTAACTGGTGGGAGGTGTAGTAAGGACACCATACAACAGATGCGTATTCCAAACTACTCAACACAAAAGCAAAATACAAGGTCTTAAGTAATGCAATATCACTGAAATATCTTGATGCACGTATTATGAAGCCCAATTTCTTTGACGCAGCAAGTGACAATGCTTCAATATGTTGAGTGAAACTGAGGCCAGTCCGAACCAGTCCGACAATGTGTCCAAGTCTCCCTGCATCCCACGAACGTCGTCCACCGAATTAATGACAGAGAAAATCTTTATATCATCAGCATACGCAAGGGCCGAACAACTTAAAGAAGTGAGCAAATCATCAATATAGATAATAAAAAGTAACGGTCCAAGGTTTGATCCTTGCGGAACGCCAGACGTCGATATAAAATCAGACGATGCAAAACCATTGTAAAAGACATAACTCTTCCTGTTCTGCAGATAAGTTGACAATAGAGTAGTAAATGATGGAGAGATTCCGAAGTGGTTCAACTTATTTAGTAGTAAACCGTGATCAATAGTGTCAAATGCATTAGAAAAGTCGGTATAGATAACATCGACTTGTTTGTTCTTATCAAGTTGTTCGCTTATGAATTGCGTTACTAAGTTTGTTACGGTTGATCTTCCTGGCAAGGAACCATGCTGATGCGGGGAAAGAAATGGAGCATTATATATCACGTGCTCATACAGTTTCGTAAAGTTTGATAGAATTGCTATAGGTCTGTAGTTTTGCATCAATGAAGGGTCATCCTTTTTATACACAGGAACCAACCTAGCACGCTTCCATCTCTCAGGAAAAACTGATGTTTTAATGGATAAATTGATTATTATCGACAATGGTTTGGCAAAAACATGTCTCGCATCTCGAACCAGAAAGCTAGGCAACCCGTCATCACCAGCGGTATTCTTATCCGGGAACCTGGCCATAATCCTGATCAATTCATCCTCCGTAGTAAACGGCAAGACAACAGGTATGTCAAAGGCGCATGAGCTATGAATTTGAGTTGCAGAAAACAGATCAGCAAAACCGTCCACAATATCCTGTGGATTCTCCAATACCCTAGCACCACTCGTCAAAACACAAGGTATCCTAGTCGACCGCTACTTCATGTGGATAAATTTGAACAATTCTCGTGGATTAACTTTGATTGCAGATTCGACATTTCTAAGATAAGTACCATAAGCTGTATTGATGTCACGCTTGCAAATTGTACGGCAGCGCGCGAATTCATTATAAAAATATTGACTCTTGGTTGACTTCCAGCGCTTTCTATAGTATTCCTTCATTTTTAAAGTCGATATAATTTGAGTGGTAAACCAATGTGGGTACTTTTTTTTAGATAATACATATTCCGGCACAGATTGACGACATATGCTGTTCAAACAATCATAGAAACTGTTAAGAGCTTGATTAACATCATAAAATTGATTTAAATAGGACCAATCAGTTGTCAGAATGTCATCATAGAGCTGGAGAAAATTTGCTTTTCGAAAATTGTAAGCGTGGTTATAAGCACAAGGAAATTTTACTTGTTTCGGCTCAGTTAAAAATGTAATGATATGAATCAATTGGGACAAAAGGAAGCTGCTCACGTTCAACCATAACTTGTAAATTCATGCTGGAAAAAAACCAAATCCAGAATGCGATCATCACAATTTTTAATAGTATTGTATTGACATAAATTTAGCAAGCTACTGAAATTATGAAGGATGCGAGTTCTGGAACAGCTTGGTTGATTATTCATAAATTCAGCTAAGTCAGTTAAAGTCACCAATCAAGAATACAGGCTTATGTGATATTAATAATTCTAAAGATTCAAAAAAAAGTTCAATATCATTAAGTGAAATATTAGGAGGAATATATAAGGCTACAATACTAAAACTAAATGAATGAAATTCACAATCACATATAACAATGTCTATTAAAGGAACATTATCAAAAAAAGGATTATCTACTACAGTAAATTTTATATTAGTTTGCAGAGCCAGCAGAACTCCACCTCCTCTTGAGCGATTGGTTGCAGCGAATCTTCTGTCACACCGCATAATATTGTAGTTGTTAGGTAGGAGTTCAGAATTTCCAATAGAGTCATAAAGCCAAGTTTCCGTAATGACTATAACATCAAAGGACATCTCACATGCACTCGTATAAAACAAATGAGTTTTGGAACAAAGACCACGGGCATTTTGATAATATACATTCAACGGACATGGACTTCTGTTGACTATTGTATCTTATTCTTAAGTTTGCCTCACCATTCCTCAAACGTGTATCCAATTCCATTTTCACATTCTTATGCAATTGTATTTGCATAGGGGTGCGGTCGCGGTACATGGAGATATTACTATACTTTCCAGATATTTTTGCTTCTTTGAAAGTTTTCAATGCAACAAATACGGCAGCCTCAGAACCAAGAATAACTCTTAATGGACGAGCGCGATTAGATTTAGTGCCATCGAACTTGCCCACTCTAATGGGCTTAGTATCCAACATATCAAGTTTTATTGTAGATGTCATATCCTTCAATAAACTAATGTCCGAATCAATTTGCTCTTTACTGGAATCACAATTCTCCTGGCATCCAAAAAGGATGATGTTACTTGAACATTTTATATAATAAGAAATTTAAAAATGGCCCTGCAATGACAATTAATTGGGATGTAATAATATCCTTGTAATTTGGGCTATCATTATTAATAAATTAATTAATTAGATATGCCAATTAGTAATCATTGCAGTGTGTGTGTTTTAATTAACTAATTACAGACGACATCATGAGATTGTAACCCTTGTTTCGATTGCCCTTGCTTGCATTTCAATAGCTAAATCATCATCTACAGATAGTAGTACAGAATATCCAATTTAATTCTCCATCTATTTTATTATCTAAAGAATTTAAAATAAAAGCAAACAATTTCAAATTTTCTACAAGCAACCGTGTACCCACTTCTGTCCGAGTTAAACTTGTAATGTGACTGGAAGTCGAGCCATTCAAACGAAATAAACAAATTTGCATATATTCTAACGTTTGCTGAAACGGTCTAATTAAGAATCGGTCGATTTTATCGAGCGGACGATTAAAAATCTACATTTAATTTGCACGGAAAGGTCAATTTAAGGTAACAATGAGTTAATATTATGTTTTCATTCCAACTTCAACGTTACTACAATCGTCTCTTTTT
Source organism: Holotrichia oblita (assembly GCA_023690525.1). NCBI lineage: Eukaryota > Metazoa > Arthropoda > Insecta > Coleoptera > Scarabaeidae > Holotrichia > Holotrichia oblita. Next base: position 175,759,044 of record CM043017.1, read on the forward strand.
ATTCAGAACGACATCCGCGACTGAAGGGGAAAATTAAATGAGTATGTGAGTATGATGGTTGGCAGATAAAATTATATAATTTCTCCATCTGAGCTAACGTGCTGCTACGTGTATTTGTACAAGTTCGCTTTATTGTCACGTAGATTTTATAATTAGTTAGCATTAGTGTTGAACTTTAAAACGATTTCAGTGCTATGCATTCGAATTGTTCAGGAATACGAATCGATGAGTCTCTGTATAATAGTTTTGGAATAATTTTGGAATTATTATGATTGTTTTTTTAATCGCTGGGAACGAACTAACGCTCTATAAAGTCAAGCAAACATTGTCATATCATAAATACCGTGTCATAACGTTACATGCTGTATTGTGTACGTTATATAAAAATAAAAATCTGGGGAATTAATTCTTTTGTTTACACGCATGACGCTCATTTCCGCACGTACCACCGAAAATACTCGGTAATAAAATATCAACCAGCAAACAACGTGTACAATTTATAATAGGCACCTAGTGTAACTTCCTCTTCCTGGTTAAATTATAATATATAAAATTATACGGCACCCACACATAAAAAGTAATCCATTCAAATTTCATAATTACGACACCTTTAAACATTACTCTAGCAAACGAAGTGAAAACTGACGTCAATACTCCATTTATACGAGGGCGACTTGAAATGTTTCTCCTTCAATACTGCATCGAATCGGGTCAATAAATCTTCTACTATCTTCTGCAAATAGTCGATGAGGATCACATCTTGGGTATCCCAAAAAATGGTCGCCATTACCTTTCCGGCCGATGGAACTGTCTTTGCTTTCTTTGGAGCTGATTTGTCCGGATATGTGGATCCAAGCGTCATCGTCGGTTACAAAACGAACTTGGATTGCGTTGAATCCTGGCTAGACACTCCTTCAAAACGGTCACCAGATTTCGTTGCATGCTCCTTCATGCCCAAAATTTCGTGCAGGATATGGCCAACGCGTTCCTCTGAGATGCTGGAGTTGTTGTCTTCGCTATCTCTTTCAGCTTGAATCGGCGATCGACTAACACGACATCACGAATCTTGTCATCAATCATTTCATGGTTGGTAGCGGTTTTTGAGCGTCACTTGTGGTTGTGCAGCCACGTTTGAACTCGCTCACCCAGAAGCTGATGGTCGAAGATGATGGAGTAGATCCGCCGTGAACCTCTACCAAAATATTTCGAATTTCCGTGGCCGTTTTCCCAGCCATCCAGAAGTGTTTTCTCACTGCCCGAAATTCTGTTTTATCCACTACCTTGCTACATAAAACACACTCTTAAACAACAACTATTGACAGTAGATGCCTGTAAAATTTTGACAGTTGCTCTAAAAAAGATTGCTTTTGCTGACCAATAAATCCTCTTCAACCTTGCTACGCCATCTCTTGCCGATTCCAGAAACATTTCAGGTCGCCTTCGTATGTAGTTTTTAGTTACACATTACAGCTTTACAAAAATTGAGATCAAATCTTTAGTGCCTGACATAGAATTAAACGACGTGGAAAGGTGGAACTTTTTATTTTTCAACGTAGTTTCTAGAACATTGACACAGAAAAGAAATGTTTTGACTTGGGTTGCAAACCAAATACCAAATACATGGAAATCACTAGGAGTTAATTCTGGAGAATAGTTCGGCTGTTGGAAAACTTCAAAGCCTGCATTATGAATTGTAGCCATCGAAACACAACTCCTGTGGGCAGGAGCGTTGTCCTGAGTTTTCTCCTTTTTTATTTGATTGAAATTAAAGCTGCATAATATTGCCCAATTATAGTCTGACCACGTGATAAAAAGTCTATAGGAATAAGTCCTTATACATCCCAAAAAGCTGTGGCCATGATCTCAGTAGATGCTATTGCACCAACGAGTGGAGGGAGCGAAGGGGGAGGAGGGGGAGAGGGTAGCCTCAATTCCACGCTTTGCCTTTTTGAATCAGGATCATAATGGTTTTAGATTTTGCCACTAGTCGAGCCATGTTTTGTGCCTTAGTTTTGCAAAAACCTTATGTAGCTGCTTCCAATGCTTCCACTTCTTCTTTTGGATTGATAATGTAACACGTCAGATTGTAATTTATATCTAAATTTTTTATGCATCTTGTCCATTTATATGCATTGATTAATAGGAGAAAGAATACCTCTGTTTCAATCTGGATACATTCTTAGTAAAAAGCTCCACTTTTCCAAAACGAGTCTTAAACGAATCAATAATTATTGAGTAGTATTTCAGTACAAAATTGTTAACTAACTGTAATTTGTATTTTATTGATATTATGCATGCCTTCTCCTATAATACATTCATTAAAGTTAAACGTATTGTACCTAGAACCGTTGTTTTTTTCTGGATAATTGTGGTGGGTGCTTAGTTGCAGTCACTCCGTAAGCTGTATTAGTTGTCTGGCTATCGCTGCAACTCTTGCGGTGTAGTTTAATGTGTGTAAGTTGTGTTTAAATGGCTTTGTGACAGCATCATATCGCCATTTATGATGCCGTATTGTTAATCACTTTGCTCCCAACAGCGAATGGAAAGTCGATCCGGGATTAAATTCTCTGAAAAAATGTCACCGTCCCTCCAGAGAATTGAACCCCAGCACCTATCGTAGCTATTTGAATAAGTTGAAAAATTTCTGATTTTATATAAACTGCTGACAGTAAAAAAATTCTCTTAGGTCAATTTGCTCATAATATTGATCTTTTGAGTTGTTTGGGTTTTAATATAAGTTGTTGTAGTAGTTCCTTAGCTCTTTCTGAAACCCCATTGTAAGACTCGCAACAAATTATTTATATCTAAATGCTACCCTATCCTTTGTGTCAGGATTATAAGTTTCTAACCAGTTTTGAAATCGAGATCTTTCTACAAAAAACTCAGACTCTCTTTTATCGACATATTATGTACATATGTACTGTCATATTATGTCATTTCGATCATTTCCTACAAAATTCGTTAGAGTCATATAATAAACACTGTAAATTTGGGATGAATTGAATTGTCAAAATTACACGTACACACGTTACTGCTATTTAGAAAAACTTACAAAAAAAAAAGGTCAAGAAAAACAGAAAAAAAGGAAGAACGGTTTTGAAAAGTTGATTGAAAAAAGAGAAATGTCAAGTGAAGGAAAGAAAAAAAGTTCTTTTTTAAAGAAGAAAAGACATAATAAAATAGAAAGTCAAAAGTTTGAAAATTAGAGAGACAGGAGAAAGAGAAACGTTTTGAAAATTCAAAGAAAAAAGATTTGGATTGATTTTGAAAAATGACAGATGAAAGAATATAAAAAGGAAAAGATTTTGGATAAGATTGAAAAGTGAGAAAAGGAAAACAAGAAAGAAAAGTGTAGACGAAGAAGAAAAGATTCAAAGGAAGGAAAAGGAAAAGAGGTAGAAGGAGGAACAAGGTGTTTTGGGGATAAAAACATAATAATAATAATAACAGTTGTCATCCAGAAATATAATCTAGAGGAAAAGTTGGTGTAGTATTCCTAAGAAAATATGGATGGAATTTCCGTAGGAACTTTGAGTTATAAAGTTCTCAGTGAGGCTCAGTGAGAGTTTCCTTGTGATTTGATAGATGTGAGAGTTGTTGCTAAAAATTGTTTGACCAAAATTGGGCGAAATATTCCATAATTTAAGGATAATTGCGCTAGTTTCGCAGAAACTGTTTCCAGACTGGGTGAGGAAAAAGATGTCAAGTTTGTATGTTTACCTTTACATGCTACCAATCTAATGACACTATTTGGTATGGTATATTATTCTCCACTAAACAGGGCATGACCTTGTTTCGAAGCCGCCAAATAGATCAAACACTGTCAGAGAATGAATTTCCCAGGATTTAGAGTCATGAAGAAGTACCACAAAACATTGTACCCGGGTTCAGAAAATGTGTAATTTATCCTTTTAACTAGAAAGAGTAAATATTACGACTGAAACATTAGTCACCTGTTGGAAAAAGTATTAGTCTAGAAGATTTACCACCACTATTACCAATCTAAAGAAGATGAAATTGACACCGAAAAAATTGGCAGTGATTCTTCAGTAAATAGTCGAGAAAGCATTCAAAATAAATTTAGTGAATCATTATTCTCTTATCCGTACTTTTCTACGGATTTCAAAAAACGTTGGTAACAAGTTTATATGGCTTACTGTAGAAGATACAGGATTAATCTCCACTGAAGGCGTTCTTTAAAAAATTAGGTCATTCTCTTGTACCTATAGCCTTGATATGCATCCCTATGATGTTTACTTTCTTTAATGCAAAATAAAATTTTTATTAATTATGCAAATGATGACAAAAATTAAACTTAGAGTTAATAACAGCTCGACAACCGTCCCTCATACTGGCAACTAACGTTCTCACTTGATCTTGACCAATTTGCTTCCAAATTTCCACCAATCTCATGAACAGATCATTTGATGTGTTTGGAGAGTTCGGTAATTATCTTAGCCGCCTTCCCATGGCATCCCACATGTGCTCAATTGAATTGAGGTCCAGACTCCTGAGGGGCCAAAACATAGTGGGGATTTCAACCTCTTGCAGAAACTTTTGCACAATTCCCGTAATATGGGGCGTTATAAGTAAGGAACTGACCTGGTGCTGTGCTTCTAGGTCTTAAATCTCTTTCTGCGAGTCTTCTCCGTAGCGCATTTTGGCAAATCCTGACGTTGTAGTGCTCCAAAAATTCATTTTGAATCAATAAATCGTTGCCGAAGGGCACGCATTCGTAGATATGGGATTGTAACTCTTGCACGACCCTTACCTGGTCTTCTTACATTTGCTCCAGTTGCCACAAATCGTCTTAAGACTCTAGAAATGATTGACCGATTTCCATTAAATTGTTGAGCCAATTTACCTCGAGTCGCTGTAGGTTCATTTTGCAGAAAAATCCTCAATACAATGCCACAAAGTATTGTCAGACGAACTCACATCAAATTTATGAGATTGTTTAAGCAATTAAGGCTGTTTCTTTTTTTAAACTTTTTAAGATTATACTTTAAATTTATTACTAAAATAGTATTTAAAACGTTCAAAGGTATTGGAGCCTACAGAGATGTTATTTCCACTAAAATATACACCAAAGAATTATCAGTAATACAATTTTAATTTAGAGACATTTTCCAGTTGAATTTTTCCACAAAATCATTCGTATCGTTTAAAAACGTACACATAAATCTTCAAATATACACATATCGTAGGAAACGACAGAAAGAATAAGCAGCAAAACCAGAAACGTTGGTGGTTGGTTGTGTGTATTTCAATGGTTAGGTACACGTATTTATGAGTCCTTTATGTTAAGCTTAAGGACACCTGGTATTTCCCGGCCGGGGATTCTTGCAGTAGGAAGGACTACGTATACACAGTTTCCGTTTCCTAAACGTAATCCTGTTTGTAGCATATCTTTGATTCTGTCATTTCATTTATGCTTTATTAGGGTGCGCACGATACAAGTGTATTCCTGTACAAATTGCCGTTGATTCTCCGGATTATTATACCGCCGCTATGATTGCGTCCGTCTCCGGTTCCTCCGGTTTTGTTCCGGTTAGTTGTAGCGGTACAATTTTAAACGGACAAGCTTTGCCAAACTTCTATTATTCGATAGTTGTACAGAGTATTTTCTATTTTATTCAGCTCTTGTTTCTAATGCCTTAAAAGTTTTTTTTTTACTTATCTGTAGCTTCAAAAACTCAGATTTATTGTAATATTATCATTGAAAACTACGGAAATTCATTTTCAAAATTCAAAAACATAAATATCTTCACTATACTGCAATCAATGTAAGATACTTTGGATTAGGAGAAAAAAGTTTCTAAATTATTAAAAACTTGGATTACTTGATTATGCTCTGCAACAGCAGGAGTATCATGTTTATTAATTTAAAACATTTTAGCAAGAATAGCCTTGCTCTAGAAGCGGGGTAAAGACCTGAAACTCCTTTTAAGTTATAGGTCGATAAGCCAATCTATCTAACCTCTCAAAGATATCTGAAGCTGCACCATCAAAGGCAACTTACTACACGACGAACAATTTCGATTCCGCGAAGGGTTGTCGAGATGACGCATCTGGCAACTCTCCGTCAGCGCCTCGAAGTGCGTGGTCGTGAGGTTTTCTAGCAAGACCAACCAACATATCTGTAGGTGGTGAGAGGCTTTCCTGGTCACCAAATGTTAGGTACATTAGTGTCACTCTTGATAGACGACACACCTTCAGGTAGCAATTTTCTGACATTGCTGTCAGTTTCCTACGTGCGAAGTCTGTCTTGTACCCGATCATTTACTGGAAAAGTTCCTTGACCTCAAGTTATTTGTTTACATCACGTTTGCCAGGCCGATTCTAACTGACGGCTCCTTGAAATGCTCAAGCGTCTTGAAGACCACCATAACCAGATCTATCCTAGAGAGGGCCCATTAGTGTGACGACCCACTCATGCAGCATCTAGGGGAGCTGTATCCTCACAGGAGTCCAGGAGTTCCTATTTAAATTTGCATTTTAATTTTTATTTTCATCTCAAAGAGAAGAAAATTCGTGTCGAGTCAACTTGTGAAATCATGTTTCGGTAAATATCACGAACAAATGTATTTAAAAAAAAAACAATTTATACGATGAAAAGAGAACGCTGCTTTGTAAGGGCGTGAAATAATATCATCTACTGAGAAAGAGGGAAAGCGAAACTAGCAGATAATAAGCCTATTAATGTAGTCTTCAGGCTTTCACGGCCGCTGTTGATGGTTGCTCTTCGGTTTTCGAAGAAGATCACGACAAGATGACCGAAACGTCAAGTACCACAACTTTTCTACACGGCAGAGAACCCGAGAACCGAAGAGCAGCCAATAAGCCTATTGATAACAAAAATGTACAAAACTATTAGACCGACAGTTTTGTTTTTGTTATTTTAAAGATAACCTACTAGCCATTATGTCTAAGCAAGAAAACTGTCGTTTTATGCAGATCGGTATTTTGAAGATGAAAACTAAGAATCGTTTGAACTTGAACTTGACTGAAAAATGTCTGAATGAGATTCAGTTCAATACTGACTTAATTAAGATTGTTTTTATTTGAAAGCTGAGAAAGGAAACAAGGTTGTTATTTTAGATAAAGAGGACTACTATGATCGGGTTAATGACCTGTTGAGTAGTGGTCCTTATAAGTCAATTTCAAAAAATCCTTTACCGAAAATGATTACAAACGTCAACAATGTGTTTAAAGCTTGTAACAACCTTGTTACTGCCGATGTTAGACGTAAGCTACATGTTTCCTATCCTGTTATCCCTAAATTATATTGTTTACCTAAAATTCACAAACCTGCCAAGTCGGTAAGGCCAATTGTTTCGGCAATTGACGCACCAACTTATAAGGTTTCCAAATGGCTGACCAATGAATTTAATAATTTGCCAATACAGCAACCTATGTAGTTTTGCAGTAAAAAATTCGTTAGAATTTATTAAAGAAATTCAAAATATTCAGTTGCTGGAGGGTGAAATATTGATTTCATTTGATGTTGCCACCAATTCCCCACCAATCATCCTGTATATATATAGTCTTCAGACTTTCACGGATGCTGTTGATGGCTGCTCTTCGGTTCTCCAGTTCTCTGCCGTGTAAAAAAGTTGTGGTACTTGACGTTTCGATCATCTTGTCGTGATCTTCAGAAGTGAAGTGACTGGTTCGTCGAGGATCGGGAGAGAACCGAAGAGGAGCCAGCCTGTATATAATTTCTATTTTCAAAGCAATCATTATTTTGTAGGTAACATTTTATACAGCGTTCTTGATAATTATTATAACAACAAGAACGCATATAAATACATAAACATTATCTTTTTTTTATAAATGCCAACGCTGTTCGATACTATAATATCTTTACATGTAATGCAGTTTGTAATAACTATTAAAGAGGAAATTCCCTGCAGCACAGTCTTGATCTGAAATCTTAAGAGGTTTGTTCGCACATGTCCGCAAATGCCTGAAGATACTGCAAGAACGTAGACCGTCAATCTGATTTTAGTACTTGAACATTTTATATAATAAGAAATTTAAAAATGGCCCTGCAATGACAATTAATTGGGATGCAATAATATCCTTGTAATTTGGGGTATCATTATAAATAAATTAATTAATTCGATATGCCAATTAGTAATCATTGCAGTGTGTGTGTTTTAATTAACTAATTACAGACGACATCATGAGATTGTAACCCTTGTTTCGATTGTCCTTGCTTGCATTTCAATAGCTAAATCATCATCGACAGGTAGTAGTACAGAATATCCAATTTAATTCTCCATCTATTTTATTACGAAGTTCTTCACTGGATCTCTTGGTGCAGAAGTAGAATACTAAACACTTTAACCCACTGAACACCAAACAAGTTTTAACTAAAACACCGACGCGTTTCAACAGCTATGCTGTCATTATCAAGGCGATAATAAAACTAAATTAAAATAAAATCTACAAAATCAGGTAACCTAAATGTTATGCACGGTCAATCCGATACGCATCATTAATTTCCGATTAACGAAAACAATGACGAATACGGTATAGGGCCATTGTCACAATTCATTACACATGACTTATTTTTATATATGTATTTCTAAACTTTCGAAAACATTTAGAAACTTACAATTGTTTATTTGTCTAATTAATTTAACATTCGTATGGTCGATGTTGTGATCTGTTTCAAAAATGTGTTGGGCATCGCTCGATTTCTCAATTCTATTAAATCTAAGATTAGCCATATGCTCTTTGAATCTAGTTGAGACTGCTCTCAATATATTTTTGATTACAATCTTTACAATTGATTTCGTAAATACCTGACTTTTCTAGAGGTTGTGTTTTATCTTTAGGGTTACCGATGAGACTTCGTAAACTAGTCCCAGAACTGTAAACTATTCTGAGATCTAGCTCTTTGAAGATTTTACTCAAACCTTTAGTGATAAAGGGAGCGTAAGGGAGGGTCACAACGGGTGAAGCTTTAACATTCTCTCGAAAAGTCGTAGATTCTTTCACAGTTTTCTTATAATTAAACTTCCTAATTAACTTATGGCTGACCAATGAATTTAATAATTTGCCAATACAGCAACCTAGTTTTGCAGTAAAAAATTCGTTAGAATTTATTAAAGAAATTCAAAATATTCAGTTGCTGGAGGGTGAAATATTGATTTCATTTGATGTTAGTTCTCTCTTTCGTAGTGTACCGATTCCAGATACCTTGACATATGTACCTTGAGGACTTGTTGCTTCAAAATAGTTTGAGTCAACAATGTGTCCAGGAATATATTCGCTTAACTGACATCTGTATGAAACAGAACATTTTTCAATTCAACGGGAGTTTCTATGAACAGCTGGAAGGTACGGCAATGGGTAACTCCTTGTCGCCCTTTTTGGCTAACCTTTTCATGAGCCGTTTTGAAAAGGACTTAGAATTTGAGAGCGAATACTTTCCTAGGGTGTGGTAGAGGTATGTGGATGATATTTTCGCTATATTTGACACTAAAAAATGTAATATTAACGATTTTCTCAATAGATTAAATAATCGGTTCGAAACCATAAAGTTCACTTGTGAAAGAGAAGAAAACGGTCAGCTACCCTTTCTAGATACTTTAGTAATTACAAATAACAATAGATTAGAGTTTGACGTGTATAGAAAGGAAACCAGTACACTTCGCTGCATTCCTTCGGATTCCCATCATTGTGTTCAACACAAAATGGCAAGCCTGAATTTTTTGGTCCACAGACTTCTCACTTTTCCCTTGAACAAGGCGAGGTATGACAAAGTGCTTAAAATTATAAAAGATGCGACCAAGTGTAATGGTTTCCAGCCTCAGCATATCTATAAGTTAATTAGGAAGTTTAATTATAAGAAAACTGTGAAAGAATCTACGACCTTTCGAGAGGATGTTAAAGCTTCACCCGTTGTGACCCTCCCTTATACTCCCTTTATCACTAAAGGTTTGAGTAAAATCTTCAAAGAGCTAGATCTCAGAATAGTTTACAGTTCTGGGACTAGTTTGCGAAGTCTTATCGGTAACCCTAAAGATAAAATACAACCTTTAGAAAAGTCAGGTATTTACGAAATTAATTGTAAAGATTGTAATCAAAAATATATTGAGAGCAGTCTCAACTAGATTCAAAGAGCATATGGCTAATCTTAGATTTAATAATAGATAGAGATAATAGAGATAATAATCGATCATACGAATGTTAAATTAATTAGACAAATAAACAATTGTAAGTTTCTAAATGTTTTCGAAACTTTAGAAATATATAAAAATAAGTAATGTGTAAGGAACTGTGACAAGGGCCCTATCACGCATTCGTCATTGTTTTCGTTAATCGGAAATTAATGATGGGTATCGGATTGACCGTGCATAACATTTAGGTTACCTGTTTTTGTAGGTTTTATTTTAATTTAGTTTTATTATCGCCTTGATAATGACAGCGTTGCTGTTGAAACGCGTCGGTGTTTTAGTTAAAACTTGTTTGGTGTTTAGGAGGTTAAAGTGTTTAGTGATAAAATAATTAGAAAAAGAAGTTCTCACAATTTTCTTAGACAAATGTGGTGTATATCATAAGTCATTCGTAAGACTAGCTTGCTGATTCTTTAAATAATTGTTGGACTTGATTATTCGAGATAATATGTAAGAGATACCTTTGAAAGTTAAATAATTAAATATTGAATGTTTATGCTAAAAGACTCACTAACATTCTAAAAATAATAATAATAATAATAATAATAATAATAGTGTTTTATTAGCCCAACAAAAAAAAATACAAATAAGTATGTATATAAATATAAAGGTACAAAAATATATAGACATCAAAACTGAAGAAATACATGTAGGTACAGATTTGAGCTAATAGGCTCAAGACCAGCCGAGTGAGAGATCACACGACTGCTCCACCTCTTGAGCCACACATGCAACATGGAAATAATACAATAAAATTACACAAAAAGAACATGAGATAATGAAAATAAAATATCAGAGAACTAGTATGAAGTAGTTGACAATTTTCGACAAGGCTTTCATCCACGACCTAAGGACAGAAAGTGCGCCTTTAACCCACGGCAGAATGACGGAATAGATAAACGTTTAAGAAATGTAGGAATAGAGTTATATAATTTTACAATGTTGTATCGGAAGGATCCTTTGAAACATTCTAGTTGATGTTGTGGAGGTGTCAACAGGCCCCTACTCCTAACATTAACGTTATGAACATCTGTTCGAAAAACAATCTTGCGGTATAAATAACTAGGTTTTTAAAGTAAATAATTTTATGGAAAAATATAATAGAATGAGAAGAAATTCTATCACGGATATTAAGCCAATGAGCCCATTTTAGTGCATGGGAAACGCGATCATACCGACGTATACCATAAATAAACCTTAAACAAGCATTCTGTACTCGTTGTATCCGAAGTTTATCAACGCTGTCAAGACAAGGGAAGTATACATGGTCACAAAAATTAAATTGAGAAAGCACTAGAGACTCGCATAACATTTTACGTAAATTAGTATCTAAGCAATCTTTATTTCCGTATAGTATCTTAAGATTATAAAAAGCTCTTTGAATAAGTTTGGAGACGTGCTCCCTGAATCGCATTTTAGTATCAAGATAAAGTCCAAGATTTCTAGAGCAATTTGAGTGAGGAAGAACTACGTTGTTAATGAATACCTTAACCCGAGGCAAGACCAAATCTCTTTGTTTGGTACGCCCAAAGACCAACACCGCAGATTTTTTAGGATTGATGAAGAGAGAATGACGTTCAGATTCAGTAACAAGTGATTGAAGATCACAGTTAATATTGGCAATAGCGGTGACAACATCTGAAGGATGGAATGAGTAAAAGAGTTGAGTGTCGTCAGCATAGAGTTGAAATTGACAATATTTTAGACATTTAGTTATATTAGAGCTATAAATGGCAAATAATAGAGGACCCAAAATACTCCCCTGAGGAACACCAGATATAACGGGTAGCTGATTTGACACATTATCATTAACACGGACCTGTTGTACACGATTCTCCAAATAGGAATGAAAGAAATTTAAAGAGTTTTGATCAAAACCAACAAAACGCAAAATAGCTAGTAGGAGGGAGTGATTGATAGTATCAAACGCCTTTGAATAATCAAGAAGAACTAATACCGTTACCAAACTTTCATCCGTAGCTTTAAAGATTTCGTCTGTAATATGTGACAAAACTGTGGCACAACTATATCCAGGGCGGAACCCTGATTGTTGACTTGGAAGGATGGAATTAGCATCAAGATAATTACGAATTTGCTTATCAACTACCTTCTCCAATATTTTTGAAAGCAAGGAAAGAATGGATATTGGTCTAAGATCACTGAAAGTATTAGGATTAGATGTTTTAGGAAGGGGAGTAATCAAAGCGCTCTTCCAGCAAGAAGGAAATATACCATCAATTAAACAAGAATTTATTAAATGTGTAATCACCGGAAGGAGAAATGGGCAGCAATATTGTACCATTTTAAGATTGATTTTGTCTGAACCGCAGGAAGTAGATTTTAAAGATGAAATGATGGTATCTATATCTGATACTGAAGGTAAGGTAAAACTAAAATGAGCATTGTTAAAACGGTTATTATTATAAAAGTCGAAAGTACCAACATCAACGGGGTTATTAATTAATGAACTTGCAAAGTGATTATTTATTTCTTGAACATCATTGAGATGAGCGGGTAAGCTAGCCGATTGCTTACGATTGTAAATATTTAATAATTTTAGGTTTTTCCATAGAACTCCAGAGTTTCCACTGATAGCTGCCTGGCGCATATATACTCGTTTCTCAAGACGTATAGAGGATGTTGTGAAATTACGAAGTTGCTTGTAGTAGTTAAATGAGGTTTGTGTTTTTTTTATTCTGAAATCACGCAACGCTTTATCTCTGAGCTTCATTAGTAACCTGATATTATCAGTAAGCCAAGGTGCTTTAGGCTTTTTAAAAACAGACGTCTTGTATGAGGCATGAATGTCGAAAATAATATTTATAAAATCGTGAAAGACATTGAACTTGTCATCTATATTGGAAATGACGTAAATATTGTGCCAGGGCAACTGTTCAAGGTCGATGAGAAATTGCTGATAATTAAAATTGTAGAAGTTCCTAAAGGTATGGCGTTTAGTGAGAAAATTGGAAGTACCAAGATCCAAGATAGCTTAAGTTAAATAATGATCTGAAACGGGAAAATCTGTCTTAATACCGCTATCAAATATTTTTGTATGTGATAAGACCAAAATAAGGTCAATTAATGTGGAAGAAAATTGGGTAACACGGGTAGGACTACTAATTAATTGTTTGAGTCCCAAAGACTCATATATATTTTGAAATAATTGGCGTGTGTAACTACTATTGTTAAGCAAATTTATATTAAAATCACCTAATATAATAACTTCATGAGCATTCAAAATGCAATCAAAGAGAACATTTTCAAACGCTATAGCAAAATTGTTAAAATCTGTATTAGGAGCCCTATATACAACCCCAACCACAACATCAACGTTACCGACTGAAATTTTTAACCATAAATGCTCAAAATCAGTTGCGGTCGTATTTAAAACCGAATAAACAATGTTATTTCTAATGTAAATGGCTATGCCACCTGCACGCCTTCCGTCAGATCTATCGGCGAATTAAACTAAAGCCATTCAAAGCAATGTCACCACTATCCACATCCCTCCTCAACCATGTTTCTGAGATTGCTATTAAATCAAAAGAATGTTGTATAAAATAATCTTTAAATAGATGAAAATTAGCTAGTAAAGAGCGCGCATTAATATGTGCAAATGAAAGCATTGTCAAAGAAATAATAAATTTGATAACATGTAATTAAAAGTAATTAAACTAGAGAAGCTAAAAAAATCATATGTGACAGTAAACTTAGACAAATATATTTAGGTAAGTACAAAGAATTATTTAGTAAACAATATTATATGTAACAAGTTATATAAAGCGAGAATAAAGAAAATTTCTAAACTTTAGATATTAATTAACAAGGGTCAACTATTGAGAAAAACAAAAAAATTAAAGGACAAAAGAAAATGAAATATTTATGGTCAAAAAATTAGCAAACACCAAGCAAAATACTGTAAGCTTGATATAGTAATACAACGAAATATAATACACATATAGTAACAAAGAATATAAATTGATGTACGCGTTATTATTGCACGCTAATTCTATCTGCATCAGCCAATTTATTTACAATTGTCTTTGAGTTACCTGATTTCATGTAAATGTTGCCATCAAAAACCCATGCGTTTTTGACGCCGACCTTCTCACGTACTTTTCTGTAACATAGGTAGCGATTACGCGTCAGATCCTCCATAATAGACACTCCGGTGCCTTTCAGTAGTGACTTTTTCTGTAGTACGATCCTTCGATACCGGTAAGCATTAAATTTTACAAGAATATCTCGTTTTCCATCCTTCTTCTGAGGGCCCACCGGATGACACCGATCAATGATCTCCACAGGAAGAGTTAACTTTAATTTTTCATTAATAATATCCATCACTACGTTTTCACAATTAACAGGAGAAACGCCTGTTACACCAATAATGCGAACATTATTTCGCCGGGAATATTGCTCCAAAGCATCACATTTGTCAGACAGCATCTCGTTCTTATCTTGTAAATCGGACAGGCGTGCATCGTAGTTTTCGAACTTTTTGTCTAGATGTTTTGTGACGATTGCAGCGACCTTGTTCGTAAATTCTAACAAAAATTGTTCATCCTGGAGTAACTCGGTAACACATAATTTTATTAATTCCCTTTTTTCGGCAACTTCCCCCTTCGGCAACAAATACACGCCGCTATTTTTATTTGTCAAAAATAAATTTCCCCTTGCTACTAATATTTAACGGGGATCAAAGACGTTGATAAAATTTATAATCTATATAATCCCTAATTACTTCTTCAGCGAAGTTAAAATGCTAAAGCCTCCGCTGACATAAACGGTAACGGAATAACGGTTATGTCGAAAACAGCAACATTAACAACAACATAGAACCGCCAATATTATTAATTACCCGAGACGATACTTAAGAAACCGCATTGAATTCAAACGCGCAACGTTATATGTAATATATTATATACACAGATATATAATATATACGTATATAATATGACAGTAGCAGATGTATTCCGTACCTAAGACAATTTACATATTAATACCGGAAGTAACAGGGTAACAGGTTGCAGTTGTAGGTGTGACATCTGTTATTGTTTAGTTATAATTACCTTTCCGTTTTACGCGCCAATTGTCAGTGTTTTATTACTCACCTCTTGCATGTCAGAAACACAATCGTGGACAATTTTAATTGAAATCCTCACATGCAAAATATTTATTTAAAAAAATGATTAATCATACTACATTCCAATTCCAATTCTACTTATTTAATAGTAAGCTTTAACCAGATCGACACAATTAAAATTGTATGATGTCACACTTATTGGACAGCAATTTATTCACATTAATATGTCTATGATACTACCTTTTACACCCTCTCTTCGTTGTTAGTGTGTCAGAACAAACGTCTAGGCGTAAAATCATTATTTACTTCACCCGTGCTACGGGAAGGTAATTAATTTGAAATTATATATAAATGAGCGACACATAAATTTGTCGCGGGTTGTAAAATGGTTATTTCAGTTGAAGGAAAAAAGGGGAAAGAGGAAGTAATGTGTCTTCTGTGTCTGAAACGGAGATATGAGTTTTAAAATATGATGTGAAAATGTAACGACTCTATGATGAGGTTATTTTATATTATTTTTCTACATAGTCTCTTCAACCCGTCCAAATAGTACTCAGCATCTTTCTCTGCTAAATAACTGTTGACGAAGATGATTGACAAAGATCTCTACCCTTTGATCGCAATTTTTATGTTAGGGAATAAAAAGAAGTCGTTTTGGGTTAGATCTGGTTAGAAATAAGACTGATTAAACAGTTCAAACTGTAATTCGTGGATTTTTGCTATGGCAATTGCTGAGGTGTCTTGCTGAAACAATTCTTTTTTGTCTGCAAATGTCACCTTTTTTCAGCAATTTCTGCCGTTTAGCTTTTCAAGTAACGGTGCTTAGTATGCTCCTGTAATGGTGTTTCCTCTTTGAAGATAATGAATTAAGATAACTCCATGACTGTCATGTCTAAATCTGGATTCAATATGTGATAAAAACGTTCTCTGGACATGTTCATAACCTCTGCTATCTCTCTCACTTTAATTCGGCTGTCGCTTAGCACTATCTGGTGAACTTTAGCGATGTTACTGTCAATGGTTACAATTTTTCGATGTCCCGAACGCTCAACGTCTCCTCTCGAGCACGTTTAAATTCTGCTGACCAAAATTTCAATTTTTCAATGACGGTTCCATATTCGATTTTGATTACCGTTGTTGATTGAAACACTCACATCAAACGATTCAAATGCTTATCAAGCAACTGCGCGTCCAAAATGGCTGAAATTTTGGTGAGTACCTGTCAATGGATGCACAATTGCATTATCCAGCTTTTACAGACGAGTGCTGTCGTCTTTACGTTGGGGTGGGAAATATGGGGGAAATATGTAAGACAACCCTCGTGTAACCTAATAATTAAACAAATACTTAAACAGAAAAAATCCGTATATAGGGCTGTGTTCCGATTGACACACATAACAGGGTGGGGCAGAAAAACCTATCCGATTTCAAAACGTTATAAAATTAAAACCACTCAACTTGACAAAAATTTTTTTTTATTAACATATCGCAAATTTTATGCCATTTTTAAATTTAAGTTTTGAAAAGTACATCACATAAATGTCGTCCTTGGGAGCGGATACACTGATTTAGGCGCTCGCGGTAGCTTTCCATGACTTTCACCGTCATTTCCACAGGAATTTCTTCAATTACCCGAGCAATTTCCCTTCGTAAAGCAAGAAGGGTCCTTGGTCGATGCTGGAATACCTTCGATTTGAGGTAACCCCAAAGGAAGAAGTCACATGGATTGAGATCCGGTGAGCGCGGCGGCCAGCCAAGATCACCTCTCAGAGAAATGAGGCATCCGGGAAACATTTCCCTGAGAATGTCCATTGATCGTCGCGATGTGTGGGCGGTTGCACCATCCTGTTGAAACCACACATTTTACACGCCAATTTCTTCCATTTTGGGTCGAAGAAAATTTTCCAGCATGAAACAATAGCGCTCGCTGTTGACCGTTACGGTTTGCCCATTTTCTTCAAAAAAGTAAGGCCCCCAGACGCCTAGGCGGGAAAGAGCACACCACACAGTCACTTTTGGGCTATGGAGGGGTTCCTGATGGATTTCCCGAGGATGTTCATCACTCCAATATCGAAAATTTTGCCTGTTTACGGCGCCATAAAGGTGAAAATGGGCTTCGTCCGTGAAGAGCACAACATCGTCGTTCTCGGAGATCGCGACAAAGGTTCGTACGGGTTTCAAAATCCCTTTCACTTAATTCCTGTGCAACAACCATTTTGTAGGGATGCATTTTGAGGTCCCGGTGCAAAATTCGCCGAATACTGCGGTTGGAAATCGCCAAAGCGAGCGAATGTTTTCGCGTTGAACGACGCGGGGAATGTTCAATCGCGGCTCGCACATTAGCCACATTTTCAGGTCCTGTTGCTGTCCTGGGACGTCCAGGCGACTTCTTTTTCAATGCTGATCCCGTCTGTCGAAAATTTGACATCCACACTTTAATCGTAGCGTGATGTGGAACAGGATCATGACGCCCGAGTCCGAAATGAATTCGAAACGCACGTTGTGTAGCAATTATCGAACCGCCGTTTTCGATAAACCGCTCAATAACAAAAGCGCGATGTTCACCAGACCAAGGCATGTTGACTACTGACAAATGGCATAAAACCGGCCTTCTAACGGTTTTTACACCACTACTCTACCTGTTCCCTCTTCTGAGAAAAAAGGATTTGAAATCGGATAGGTTTTTCTGCCCCACCCTGTACATAGCCTAAACGGTTAATGATATAAACCTGAAATTTAGAAGAAGTGTTAATTTTACATTGTAGGCGTCATTTAAGAAAAAAATCGGAATTCCTTCTCTAGGGGTACGAAAGTGGGTGGAAAAGTACAAGAAATTATATTTTTATGACCAAATTTACTTAAAACTTGATGCTAATGCATTACAACACAATTTAATGAGACCCATGTTTTGGCATTTCTTTTAGTTCAATCCTTACCCAAGACGGTGAAATTATGCCAAATAAGGTGAATGGAGGTGGCAAATACTTATTAATAATAATATTGTTATGGTCGAGACTCATATGCAGTTAATATCCGGTAACATCAATATCAAACATCAAACAACATATTTAAAAATATTAACAACGCTAATTAAAACTCGAAAGTGTAACGTTTCACTAGGACTAACAGTAAGTGAGGTTATAGTAATCGCAAATTTCCCACCAAAAGTTGGGGAATTGATGTTATCAAGATAGAGACAGGTGAAAATCTTAGTGGATCTGGATCAGATATGGACAACGAAGTTGTAACATCATGAAAGCGTTAATGAAAACTAACATCCGGCACGCCAAGATGATCAATCGAAGAAATTTTCTCCTGAACTGCAGAAAAGGTTCCATCATTCCAAAGCACATCCAACATTCCTCGAAAGGGCTAGTGAGACTTCTCCATGAAGCAAAAGGAAGAACAGCACGTAGGGTAGCAGAATTTAATGACAGGTTAGGTGTAAAATCCTTAAATCTTGAAATAGATATCACGCATCAACAAATCTTCAATATTGAACTTTCAATTCAGGATTTAAAAACCCAACTTAGTTCTTTGATCCCTGGTTTTGTTTTTGACCAGTTTCTTGCCCGTTTAAAATACTCCTTTAATAAACTTTTTCACAAAATTAAAGTCAAAAATATTAACAAATTGAATAAAATGAAATCTGAAATTACATACAATACATTCTTCAATAATAATTCCGGATGGTTCATCAACCTATCAAATATTGACATTCCTCAGGATGTAGTAAATTTCCTTTCATTAGGTTATAAATTTGGCATTCCTGTTCAAAAGAAAGAACTACATATAGGAAGGATCCTTGCAGACCTTGAAAATATAATTTATAGAGTACCTTCTGATTCTCGTGACCTTATCAGATCAAAAACCACTAACATTTTCACAAACTTCTTAATAAATAATAATCCCCCATCAATGTTGTCTTCCTTTCTTTGGAAACAACAGTCCTTGTGCACAACCTTCTTACACAAATTAAAAAAGATCTTCCTCATGATGATTCCCTAATGGTGATGCCTGCAGACAAAGGACAAATTACTGTCCTGATCAAAAAATCCCAATATGTCAATAAAGTTGAGGAACTTCTGACGTCGAAGTTTATGAACACTTGGTCAAGGATCCCACAAACAGAATACAAACATTAAACAACAACATCGTAAGGAATCTTAAAAAGAAGGATTATATTGATGAACACATTCAAAAAACTTTAACTTGCTATAACGGCATTTGTCCTAAACTCTATTCCCTGGTAAAAGTACACAAAACTGGTTACCCTGTCAGACCTATAGTTTCCTTCGTTGGATCTCCAACATACAGATTATCTTCCTTTGTGGCTGGCATTCTCACAAGGGCTTTCGGTGAAAATACAAACTACAATATAAAGGATACCTTCACTTTTGCAGAACTTGTTGCCAACATCACTTTATCTTCAAATTATGTTGTTATCTCCCTGGATGTAATATCTCTATTTACCAACATTCCGTTGGAGGTTGTCATAAATATTATTGATAGGGATTGGCAGTTAATTTCTGATCATACTGAAATAGACAAAACTTAAATTACAAAATTTTTATTTGACTCTTCCAACTTCACATTTGATGGTCAATTTTTCAAACAAAAGTTTGGTACGCCAATGGGTAGTCCATTATCTCCCATCATTGCTTGTATTGTTATGGATGAACTCCTTTCTCAATGCATCCCAAAACTACCATTTGAATTACCGTTCATCCACAAATATGTTGATGACATTATCACATCTGTTCCATTAGACCATACCGCTACAATCCTTAATGTATTTAACTCTTATAACAACTCTTTTCAATTTACGATTGAGCTGGAAACGAATAATAAAGTTCCGTTTTTGGATACCATACTAATTAGAAATACTGATCAATCTCTTATGTTGGACTGGTATACTAAACCAACCTTCTCTGGAAGATATATGAACTTTAATTCTAATCATTCAATTAATATGAAGTTAAACAATGTCATAGCCCTCAAAAATAGAGTTATCAAAATTTCACACCCCTCCCTTAGGGAAAAGAACTTATCCCGACTAAGCAGCATTTTTTCAAATAATGGGTACCCAAAAAAACTGTTGAATTCCTTATTACACAACACACCACTTATGGCCTCTAATAACAACATCAATGAGGAGTCTACTGACGATGTTTTTACCTCCTTGAACAGTCCCCTCTCAACAACACCCCCAACAACAAGGTCATCACGTATTATAAGTTTCCCTTTATCGATAGTTTAACTCAAAAAATATCTTCCCTCTTTAAGGATTTACCAATCAAATTAGGTTATTACAACATCAAAACGTTGAATATCTTATTTTCCAATGGGAAATCTCCCACCCCAAAACCATTACAATCTGGTCTGGTTTATTGTATTCCTTGTCAAGATTGCAACTCCGTATACATCGGACAAACCTCCCAATATCTGGACAGAAGAATGAGACAACATCGTTAAAAAATGATTAATCATACTACATTCCAATTCCAATTCTACTTATTTAATAGTAAGCTTTAACCAGATCGACACAATTAAAATTGTATGATGTCACACTTATTGGACAGCAATTTATTCACATTAATATGTCTATGATACTACCTTTTACACCCTCTCTTCGTTGTTAGTGTGTCAGAACAAACGTCTAGGCGTAAAATCATTATTTACTTCACCCGTGCTACGGGAAGGTAATTAATTTGAAATTATATATAAATGAGCGACACATAAATTTGTCGCGGGTTGTAAAATGGTTATTTCAGTTGAAGGAAAAAAGGGAAAGAGGAAGTAATGTGTCTTCTGTGTCTGAAACGGAGATATGAGTTTTAAAATATGATGTGAAAATGTAACGACTCTATGATGAGGTTATTTTATATTATTTTTCTACATAGTCTCTTCAACCCGTCCAAATAGTACTCAGCATCTTTCTCTGCTAAATAACTGTTGACGAAGATGATTGACAAAGATCTCTACCCTTTGATCGCAATTTTTATGTTAGGGAATAAAAAGAAGTCGTTTTGGGTTAGATCTGGTTAGAAATAAGACTGATTAAACAGTTCAAACTGTAATTCGTGGATTTTTGCTATGGCAATTGCTGAGGTGTCTTGCTGAAACAATTCTTTTTTGTCTGCAAATGTCACCTTTTTTCAGCAATTTCTGCCGTTTAGCTTTTCAAGTAACGGTGCTTAGTATGCTCCTGTAATGGTGTTTCCTCTTTGAAGATAATGAATTAAGATAACTCCATGACTGTCATGTCTAAATCTGGATTCAATATGTGATAAAAACGTTCTCTGGACATGTTCATAACCTCTGCTATCTCTCTCACTTTAATTCGGCTGTCGCTTA
This sequence comes from Holotrichia oblita, assembly GCA_023690525.1. Classification (NCBI taxonomy): domain Eukaryota; kingdom Metazoa; phylum Arthropoda; class Insecta; order Coleoptera; family Scarabaeidae; genus Holotrichia; species Holotrichia oblita. The sequence goes on from CM043017.1 coordinate 175,780,677, forward strand.
GCACTATCTGGTGAACTTTAGCGATGTTACTGTCAATGGTTACAATTTTTCGATGTCCCGAACGCTCAACGTCTCCTCTCGAGCACGTTTAAATTCTGCTGACCAAAATTTCAATTTTTCAATGACGGTTCCATATTCGATTTTGATTACCGTTGTTGATTGAAACACTCACATCAAACGATTCAAATGCTTATCAAGCAACTGCGCGTCCAAAATGGCTGAAATTTTGGTGAGTACCTGTCAATGGATGCACAATTGCATTATCCAGCTTTTACAGACGAGTGCTGTCGTCTTTACGTTGGGGTGGGAAATATGGGGGAAATATGTAAGACAACCCTCGTGTAACCTAATAATTAAACAAATACTTAAACAGAAAAAATCCGTATATAGGGCTGTGTTCCGATTGACACACATAACAGGGTGGGGCAGAAAAACCTATCCGATTTCAAAACGTTATAAAATTAAAACCACTCAACTTGACAAAAATTTTTTTTTATTAACATATCGCAAATTTTATGCCATTTTTAAATTTAAGTTTTGAAAAGTACATCACATAAATGTCGTCCTTGGGAGCGGATACACTGATTTAGGCGCTCGCGGTAGCTTTCCATGACTTTCACCGTCATTTCCACAGGAATTTCTTCAATTACCCGAGCAATTTCCCTTCGTAAAGCAAGAAGGGTCCTTGGTCGATGCTGGAATACCTTCGATTTGAGGTAACCCCAAAGGAAGAAGTCACATGGATTGAGATCCGGTGAGCGCGGCGGCCAGCCAAGATCACCTCTCAGAGAAATGAGGCATCCGGGAAACATTTCCCTGAGAATGTCCATTGATCGTCGCGATGTGTGGGCGGTTGCACCATCCTGTTGAAACCACACATTTTACACGCCAATTTCTTCCATTTTGGGTCGAAGAAAATTTTCCAGCATGAAACAATAGCGCTCGCTGTTGACCGTTACGGTTTGCCCATTTTCTTCAAAAAAGTAAGGCCCCCAGACGCCTAGGCGGGAAAGAGCACACCACACAGTCACTTTTGGGCTATGGAGGGGTTCCTGATGGATTTCCCGAGGATGTTCATCACTCCAATATCGAAAATTTTGCCTGTTTACGGCGCCATAAAGGTGAAAATGGGCTTCGTCCGTGAAGAGCACAACATCGTCGTTCTCGGAGATCGCGACAAAGGTTCGTACGGGTTTCAAAATCCCTTTCACTTAATTCCTGTGCAACAACCATTTTGTAGGGATGCATTTTGAGGTCCCGGTGCAAAATTCGCCGAATACTGCGGTTGGAAATCGCCAAAGCGAGCGAATGTTTTCGCGTTGAACGACGCGGGGAATGTTCAATCGCGGCTCGCACATTAGCCACATTTTCAGGTCCTGTTGCTGTCCTGGGACGTCCAGGCGACTTCTTTTTCAATGCTGATCCCGTCTGTCGAAAATTTGACATCCACACTTTAATCGTAGCGTGATGTGGAACAGGATCATGACGCCCGAGTCCGAAATGAATTCGAAACGCACGTTGTGTAGCAATTATCGAACCGCCGTTTTCGATAAACCGCTCAATAACAAAAGCGCGATGTTCACCAGACCAAGGCATGTTGACTACTGACAAATGGCATAAAACCGGCCTTCTAACGGTTTTTACACCACTACTCTACCTGTTCCCTCTTCTGAGAAAAAAGGATTTGAAATCGGATAGGTTTTTCTGCCCCACCCTGTACATAGCCTAAACGGTTAATGATATAAACCTGAAATTTAGAAGAAGTGTTAATTTTACATTGTAGGCGTCATTTAAGAAAAAATCGGAATTCCTTCTCTAGGGGTACGAAAGTGGGTGGAAAAGTACAAGAAATTATATTTTTATGACCAAATTTACTTAAAACTTGATGCTAATGCATTACAACACAATTTAATGAGACCCATGTTTTGGCATTTCTTTTAGTTCAATCCTTACCCAAGACGGTGAAATTATGCCAAATAAGGTGAATGGAGGTGGCAAATACTTATTAATAATAATATTGTTATGGTCGAGACTCATATGCAGTTAATATCCGGTAACATCAATATCAAACATCAAACAACATATTTAAAAATATTAACAACGCTAATTAAAACTCGAAAGTGTAACGTTTCACTAGGACTAACAGTAAGTGAGGTTATAGTAATCGCAAATTTCCCACCAAAAGTTGGGGAATTGATGTTATCAAGATAGAGACAGGTGAAAATCTTAGTGGATCTGGATCAGATATGGACAACGAAGTTGTAACATCATGAAAGCGTTAATGAAAACTAACATCCGGCACGCCAAGATGATCAATCGAAGAAATTTTCTCCTGAACTGCAGAAAAGGTTCCATCATTCCAAAGCACATCCAACATTCCTCGAAAGGGCTAGTGAGACTTCTCCATGAAGCAAAAGGAAGAACAGCACGTAGGGTAGCAGAATTTAATGACAGGTTAGGTGTAAAATCCTTAAATCTTGAAATAGATATCACGCATCAACAAATCTTCAATATTGAACTTTCAATTCAGGATTTAAAAACCCAACTTAGTTCTTTGATCCCTGGTTTTGTTTTTGACCAGTTTCTTGCCCGTTTAAAATACTCCTTTAATAAACTTTTTCACAAAATTAAAGTCAAAAATATTAACAAATTGAATAAAATGAAATCTGAAATTACATACAATACATTCTTCAATAATAATTCCGGATGGTTCATCAACCTATCAAATATTGACATTCCTCAGGATGTAGTAAATTTCCTTTCATTAGGTTATAAATTTGGCATTCCTGTTCAAAAGAAAGAACTACATATAGGAAGGATCCTTGCAGACCTTGAAAATATAATTTATAGAGTACCTTCTGATTCTCGTGACCTTATCAGATCAAAAACCACTAACATTTTCACAAACTTCTTAATAAATAATAATCCCCCATCAATGTTGTCTTCCTTTCTTTGGAAACAACAGTCCTTGTGCACAACCTTCTTACACAAATTAAAAAAGATCTTCCTCATGATGATTCCCTAATGGTGATGCCTGCAGACAAAGGACAAATTACTGTCCTGATCAAAAAATCCCAATATGTCAATAAAGTTGAGGAACTTCTGACGTCGAAGTTTATGAACACTTGGTCAAGGATCCCACAAACAGAATACAAACATTAAACAACAACATCGTAAGGAATCTTAAAAAGAAGGATTATATTGATGAACACATTCAAAAAACTTTAACTTGCTATAACGGCATTTGTCCTAAACTCTATTCCCTGGTAAAAGTACACAAAACTGGTTACCCTGTCAGACCTATAGTTTCCTTCGTTGGATCTCCAACATACAGATTATCTTCCTTTGTGGCTGGCATTCTCACAAGGGCTTTCGGTGAAAATACAAACTACAATATAAAGGATACCTTCACTTTTGCAGAACTTGTTGCCAACATCACTTTATCTTCAAATTATGTTGTTATCTCCCTGGATGTAATATCTCTATTTACCAACATTCCGTTGGAGGTTGTCATAAATATTATTGATAGGGATTGGCAGTTAATTTCTGATCATACTGAAATAGACAAAACTTAAATTACAAAATTTTTATTTGACTCTTCCAACTTCACATTTGATGGTCAATTTTTCAAACAAAAGTTTGGTACGCCAATGGGTAGTCCATTATCTCCCATCATTGCTTGTATTGTTATGGATGAACTCCTTTCTCAATGCATCCCAAAACTACCATTTGAATTACCGTTCATCCACAAATATGTTGATGACATTATCACATCTGTTCCATTAGACCATACCGCTACAATCCTTAATGTATTTAACTCTTATAACAACTCTTTTCAATTTACGATTGAGCTGGAAACGAATAATAAAGTTCCGTTTTTGGATACCATACTAATTAGAAATACTGATCAATCTCTTATGTTGGACTGGTATACTAAACCAACCTTCTCTGGAAGATATATGAACTTTAATTCTAATCATTCAATTAATATGAAGTTAAACAATGTCATAGCCCTCAAAAATAGAGTTATCAAAATTTCACACCCTCCCTTAGGGAAAAGAACTTATCCCGACTAAGCAGCATTTTTTCAAATAATGGGTACCCAAAAAAACTGTTGAATTCCTTATTACACAACACACCACTTATGGCCTCTAATAACAACATCAATGAGGAGTCTACTGACGATGTTTTTACCTCCTTGAACAGTCCCCCTCTCAACAACACCCCCAACAACAAGGTCATCACGTATTATAAGTTTCCCTTTATCGATAGTTTAACTCAAAAAATATCTTCCCTCTTTAAGGATTTACCAATCAAATTAGGTTATTACAACATCAAAACGTTGAATATCTTATTTTCCAATGGGAAATCTCCCACCCCAAAACCATTACAATCTGGTCTGGTTTATTGTATTCCTTGTCAAGATTGCAACTCCGTATACATCGGACAAACCTCCCAATATCTGGACAGAAGAATGAGACAACATCGTTTGGATTGCCAACACTCATCCACGAAGACAGCATTGTGTGAACATAGCACATCGTTGAAACATACGTTTGACTTTGACAACGTCATTATTTTGGAAAAGGAAAACAGACTTGGTCCGTCGAAGCCTTCGATATCATTTAATTTTAACATAGTTCACAAAGTCAAGAAAAACAAAAAATAAAACAATGGAAGATTGAAAAATAAGATAGATCGAAAGAATTAATGGAAAAGTAAAAAAATTCTTCTTTGAAGAAGAAAACTTGATAAAACGTTTAAAGGTTAGAGGCAGTGTTGCAACATAGTTGTGCGGTTGGAAAAGTGTAAAATTTCTGTTCTTTTGAAAGTCAGTGGAGAATCCGAAGTTTGAGGGAAAAGTCAAGCAGATACAAGCTAAAAAACGGAGACAGAAAGAAGAGAGTAATGCTTTTGGTAGTTCTCTTTTTACATTGACACCCGATCACTTGGTTTCAACCTCGACTTGTGTTGTGTAGTGCCTTACGATGTGCTATTTCCGAACTTACCCACTAGAGGGCATGGGGTTGTAATTAATCAATTGTCGAAGGTATTATATAATTAAAGCTGAAATTCGAAGTGCGATGAAATTATATATTGCATTGGTAGTTGCGCTGACGAGACCTGGGAGGTCGACCGAACCGAAATTTTATTGCACTCGTTCGCAGGGTGATCTCCAAACATGATCGCTTATTACAGGCATTGTTTTGGTTGTTAGGATTAATTTGTATAGATTTTTTAGTTTTTTTTTTACCAGAGAGCTTTTTTAAGTCCTGATATTGTACAATATTTTATTGAGTGGTCTATCTGTGAACCTGATACTTTTATCGATTTTGTACTCATACTTCATCACACCTCAAAAACAATTGAGCACCTAACATAAGTGTATTGAATTTTTTTTCTTGTTTTAATTTCTATCACAACTAGAAGACAATCAAAAAAATTCTAATTCTAATAAAATTTCGTAAAAAATTTTTTTACCATTCGGCGAAACAAATAACACAATTCTAACAATTATTGATGAAATGGCAACAGGCTAAAAAACAACGGACTAATTTCAATTTTTGTACACGTTTTGTACGTTACCGGTTTGACTAAATAAACGTAAATTTTTAATTATTGGCTATCGATGCCTTCGGGGAATTAAAACAGAATTAAATTCAAGCTATTGTTTAATGCTAACCATTTTGCAAAATATCTGTTTTTGCATGTTGCACTCTCCGATCACTAATTAAAAAAATGTCCGACGCAAACGTTCGACCTGACCCGTGTGTGTGTCGGACTCTGTTTGCCCCTGACGCCCTCGCAGTGCATACAGTGAATTTAATTCTGTATTCACTTTTAATTATAAATATTATCGTTCGTTCTCCGTTTTTACCCTTTTTTACCATTTGTGAAAACTATCGGTGCATATACAATATACGAGCGTGTGCGCCAAACATTTTGCGTATCTGCTATTTTTAAGTTTTTACACAACATTTAGGTCTCGCGGGTGTCATACTTTTAAACGTGAGTACACATTCAATTTGTAGTATTCACAATCATAGTTCAATATATCCTACGTAGTCGTTTATACAAAAATAGAATATAACAGGAATAAATTCGTAAAATGCAATGTATTATTTTAGATCTATAATAAACGACTTCTTAAAAGTAAATAATTTTCTTAGTTTTTCAAGACATCTAAAGCAGCAGTGAAACAAGAATAAAGCTTTTAAAAGCTTCTGCTTAACTCAAAGAAAATAACTATTATACGAGGGACAAGCTACAATTGTTGAGAATAGAAAGATTGATACAAGTTTTTAGAATTTTTATTTTAAATATGTTCAAAGTAATTGCCATTTACAATAATGCACTTAATTATTCTCTCCTTCCATAGTTTAAAAGCGTTCAACCAGCTGTCTTTAGAGATACTATCAAAAAAACACTTAACGGCGATGTCAATCTCTTTTTCTGACTGGAACCTTTTCCCTATCAAATGTTTTTTGATCAATCGTAAGGGTTTCCTCATGTTCATGTATCCAGATTCGGATCTTGGGGAGTGGGAACATCAAAAAACGACATGTGCGTTTCATAGCCAGTTACAATTTTAGAAATAATTTGATGGCCTCCAACGTTCAACATACGAGGGAGCGTTTTTATATTCGCGGAATGGGGGATAAGGGGTGGAAATAAAAAAACCAAATTATTTTTCTTTTTCAATATATTCACCTGCAAGACGGATACATTTTTCACATCTTTCAATTAATTTATTCATACCTTCATAAAACAAATGATTTCTCTTTATTTGCAAAACACGCCGAACCTGCCTCCTTGACTTCATCATCGGCAGTAATTTTTTTACCCCGCATCTCTTTTTTCATTTTCGGAAACAGGTAATAATCACTCGGGGGCCAGGTCTGGGCTGTAGGGTGGGTGATTCACAATTTCGAACCCCACCTTGTGCAGGGCAACTAACGCAACGCGACTCTTGTGGACGGGCGCGTTGTCGTGCAAAAGCAGCACACCTTTCGTCAATTTTCCCCGTCTTTTCTCTTTAATGGCTTCTTGTAGTCGCTCTAATATTGAAGCGTAATATTCTCCGGTTATAGAAACACCTTTATCTTTATAATCAATCAACAATATTCCTTCCGAGTACCAAAATACCGTTGCCATGAGTTTCCCAGCTGATTGTGACACTTTAAATTTCTTGGGAGGAGTTGTGCCCTTTTTATGCCACTGCATGGAGTCTTGTTTGGACTCAGGTTCATAATGATGAACCCAAGTTTCGTCTCCAGTAACAATTCGACTCAATACACCATCCTTGTCTTCATTACAGAGGTCCAAAAATGCACGCGAACACTCTACGCGCTGTTGTTTTTGCGGCGGCGTGAGCATTCTCGGCACCCATCTTGCGCTGACCTTAGACATGCCGAGATGATCGTGTAGGATTTTAAAAATTGTTGTATCGGATACTCCAACCATTTCTGCGAGTTGTTTCTTCTTTAGTCGAGCATTTTCGAGTACAATTTTTTCAACTTTTTGGATAAGTACTGGCGTGGTCACCTAAATGCTCCTGTCCGGCCTCGGGTCGTCTTCAAGGGATTTCCTTCCTTGTTTAAATAAACTCTGCCACTTGTACACCATGATTTTTCCTGGACAAGAGTCGCCGTAAACCAATGACATCTCATCCATTATGGTCGCGACTGATTTTCCTTGCCTGGTAAGGAACTTTATAAAGGCACGATATTCGATTTTTTCCATATTTCACTTTTCACTCCTGATTATGTTACTTGGTTGACGATAGCTCAAAGACTAACTGTCTAATAACAATGAAACTTCGTATTTATACTAATTATGAGTCGCTGCACAGGCCACGCCCCCAATGCGCCTAATCACCCCCCTACGCGCTCATTCCGCGAATATAAAAACGCTCCCTCGTATCTAAAGTTTGTTGGCAAATTCTAATACGTTCTGCTTTTTGTAAATCTGTCAGATCTGTCAGGGTACAGTCCGAGTTAAAACCTTTTTCAAATGTAAATGTTCGTGCAATATTGATTTCACTTGCGAGGATCCAATCTTCAGATTGGACTCTATCATTGCATAGATCAGCGGTTCCCAAACTTTTTTGTCCGGGGACCCACCTTCATTGTGGAATTTTTTTCGCGACCCACATAATATTAAATAATATTAATAATTATTATAACTAGTAATATTTTTATTATTATCGTGAAAATTCTGTATTGAGAAATACACCTCTAAAATCTAAAAGAAAATGGTGAAGATGATATAATTGAAGACAAGATATAGTTCGAAAAACATTTTAATTCACAATCTTAAAATGAAACAAATACAAAAATGGAAAAATGAGACTTATATAATTAATGTGACTTGTGGAGCTGGTTTTTGTGATTTACAAGGGACTCTATATCTGGGTTGAAAGATGACAGTTTTAAACGCAGGTCACTTTCCACAAATAAATACAGAAACAGGCTTTGTTTCTGTATTTATTTTTTAAATACACCAAAGTGGGGAATGCCCTCTCACACAAATATGTGGTTGAAAACCCCATCAGCTCTCTTAAGGCTATGGTCCAAAGAACTGGATACTCCCTCCTAGCCTTTATCTAAAATGGAATTAAGCTCGAGTCCTTGAATGGTGATTTGAGAGCAAAATTACAAGACAGTTCTGTAAGGGAGTCTTCTTCAGATGTTGAGAGTTGTACTTTGCTGAGAGAATCATTATCAAACGGATTTCTTATCCAGAGCAGCTCATCTTGTATTTTTGGAAAATAGTTCCTAAAACAAGAATCATTTTTAAGTATATAATTAAAAATTTAGTAAATTCGGCTTATGTAAATATCAGTTGGTTAAAATGATACTATTCATAACAAAGCTACACTAATTACCTGAGACTGGTAGCCAATTCTCGACGATGCTCTTTTATTGCAGATGTAATTTCTTCGCTAATCTTGAGTCCATATGTTTCTAAAAAGTAATTGAGAAGCGGAAAAGCATCAAAAGAACTTTGTTCCAATTTGTTGGCCCATCTTTCAAGTTTTTTAATGTTTGCTTCGATCTTATCTTGCACATAGAACTTGTGGACGTCCTTTCCTTGAGGGTACTGAAAACATCACTTAAATATGCAAGATGTGTTAGCCAGTTTTCATCATGTAACATATCCAAAAATTTGGTTACAGATTTTGGCCCCATCATCATCTTCCAACAAAAACAATCTTTGTTCATCACGTGTAATGCAACTGTAGCTTGCTTATGTTGCTCTGTGTTTTTAATCTGTTTTCTCGACCCACCCAAAATGCCCCCGCGAGCCACGAGTGGGTAGCGACCTATAGTTTGGGAACCGCTGGCATAGATAATGCAGTTGTCCTCTTCCACCATCTTTAGCCACCACTGCAGCAATGTTTTCGGGGTTAACAGCAGTTAAAGGAGGGCCAACTCCTTTTCTGTGTACCACCGACTTGTAAGGTCATTCTCTTTAGTCTTTATACCCTCTATAAACAGTAGCCAATGTTGGTGCGAAATCCTCAAATACCGATTTTAAACTTTCCTTACACTTATACGCGCTCTTGAAATTATAGTAAATCATTATACTAAAGTTCTCTCGTGATAATTCCATTTTTTCGATAACAGGAGCTTATTCTGTGGACTATTTCTCAGGCACTATTCAACTCAATTGCACAAACTAAACTGCAATTGCAATCCCTCGTATAGATATTGCTCTTGCTTTACTTTATCAAAAAATGTCCTTGAAATTTGCCAAAAATCAGAAGAAAGAATGAGTTTAGAAATCAAACTGAACATTGAATAACTACAGCTTTTGCTTGAGAAATATTAAGTAGGGCATCGACATTATCTTAAAGCAAAGTATCTACCACCACCTATGAATTACTTTCTTTTCAAATATTGAAAACATTGTTCTATTCTCAGTGGAAGAAATTGTTCTAGAACTTGATGGAAAATACTGAACAAAACTAATCTTGGTATCCATAGAGTTGAACAGGTCACCGTATACATAGATGAGGGATGGAGGGATGGAACATTCACATATAAACACCTATGATTCAGTTTCTGGTAAGGTCCACGAAGTTGACAGGCACACGAAGTGATAAAAAATCCAATTTTTTCATCAATAACACAACTTTTGTTGCAGGATAGGATTGGCCATCGTTTGACTACGAAATTCTAGTCTTCTTTTCTAACTCAATACCAATTACAAGGAACACGAAAAAAAGGGAATTGAAATTTATGCAACTTGCAAATTATGTACATATTGCAAAGAATTTCAAAGATTTATTTATTGTGTTCTGTGTCTAAATCACATGAAAAACCACACATTATGTTTTGACCCCCCACCGTTTATGTCTTAGTTAATGGGAGAAAAAAAATGCCTCCCTCTGGGGAGAAAACACCCGAACAAACACATTTATTGACTCCTCGCCAAACAGCAAAAAAAAACTACCTGATCTCAGTCAGAGTTAGGGACTCTTACGGGCCATATAAATAGCTTCTACACTATAACATACTGTCTTAAAACGAAGGTCAAAGTCGATCAAGAGCATATACTTTGCGAGTGCGAAGCATTAAGCTGGCAAAGTTTTCAACATCTAGGACAACAGATCTTAACACCTGATCAAATCAAAGCTTTGGCACCCAAACTAGTCCTGAGATTCGTCAAGAATGTTAGACTACAAGGGTACTGATGATATGGATCAACAAGTCGCAATGAAGAGAAATGCCTGCAACCGGATTGACCCATCAAAAATACAATACAATACAAATCCATTGGCCATTTCTCAAAGTTTGTGGAAAATGCATCGTAATCGATAATTTTCATTTTGTAGGCAAGAGACATGAAATAGAAAGCTGTACTGTTTTCAGCGTTTGACCATCTTTTAAAATTTGTGAAACGTTTGATGAGCTTAGGAAACTCTATTATAACTCACTTCAAGGTCGAATAAAAATTAAGGAATGGGTGAGTAAACGATTATTTTCGAATTTTTATGATCTAGAGAAATGATACGATAAGTTGTAATATTTTGAGCGTTTGATCACCTCTCAACCTCTCTAAAGACTATGATGAACTTTGGAAACTCTGTTATATATGTATATACAAGTTCAAGATCGGATAAAAATTAACCGATAGGTGGTCAAACGATGATTTTCAATTCTTTGTAGAAAAAATAACAACATTTGATCACCTTCCAAAGTCTCTGACAAGTATGATAAACTTTGGAACTCGCTTAGGTCGATATGTGATCAAACAATGATTTTAGAATTTTTTCCGATCTAGAGACATGAGACAAGAACCATTTTACTATTTTCAGTATTTAACCACCTCTGAAAGTCCCTGTAAACTGCAATAAACTTTGAAAACTCTCTTATGTGTTAGTTCAAGGACAAATTAAAATTAACCAGTGCAGAGTTATGATTTTAGAAACATGAAATGACAAATTGTACTATTTTCGACGTTTGACCGCCTCTCAATTATTTTTGAGACGAGTTTCGGTTTTCTACTAAAATCTTTTGTTGGTCAACCATAACCAAACAATATCTAATCCTGTGTTGTGACATAAACGTTGTCGTTGACGATAATTTTTTTGGAGATTGTTAAAAATGTTAGGGGTGGTTAATCGTGTTTGATGAACAAAACTTTTAAACGTTTTGACCACGTTTAAATAGTTATATCTACAGTAGCTACAATCTAAACGGAAGATGGCCAATCAAAACTGTTAATGAACAATAGCGATTAATCAATAAATGATTAATCGCTTTGCCAACCCCCTTTTGGTGTAATGAATAATTCAGAATGTTGGTTCTATTTGAACATATCTTTCTGCTTTTAATCCGTGGTTATTGAACAACAAATTGGAAAATGTTTGCTTGTACTGCAATGTTTTTGCCAGAGCATTTAGAGATATTTATTTTTGCACGTTTTGAGGCAAACAAACACAAAAAATCTATCTTTTTCTGTTCTAGGATTTGATCGATCCCATATTGTAAGAATAATTAGAGAGAAAGGAAAAGCGAGGAGGTTCATTCGAAGCCAGGAATTGTAGAAATCTGTAACAACAAAAAGTATTGTTTTCATTTAGCTGCTTATGGTCAAGGTGTAAAAAATGTTCCTCTCAATTGCTTCCAAAGAGAATCAAGTTCTATTTGGTTAGCTCCCGTAATAAACCTCTCAGCTGCCTGGGCTTATGTTTAATACAAACTTGGATCAATCGTCAGGTGGGATGAACAGCACAATTGACTCTTTTTCGGAGGGTGGGTACTGATCAATATCAAACAAATTGCAGCAACCATTATGATATTTGTTCTCTTGTTGAACATGATGCAATTCTGAACTGAAGCACTGGTTAGGTTTGCTGTTTATTCCACAAGCGCGATAACTTGACTTGTCTGCTATTCCCAAGTGTGGCAAACTAGCTCCCCAAAGAGTCTAAATACTAGAAAAAGCGTAAATTCATTTTGGACCGTCACCATCCTAATCTTGCTTATGATTGGAGATAAAGGGCAGGTTTAAATTCTGGAAAGCTTCGTGATTCTTGCCCAATTGAAGAAAAAATTGACCTCCTTTCTATTTTTGCTGCATTATAGGTTGATTGTCATCACTTCAGTGTTTCATTTCTTACACCAATATATTTCATACTACAAAAATACTTCAGCTTCAAAACTGTGCATCAATACACCTCAACTGTATTAACGATATCGTAATACCATATTTATCTCTGCACACCATACAATATGCATAAACGTGTTTAGGAAACAATAATATCCAAACAATTTCACTAGCTTAAATATTAAACTTGAAAGAAGCAGACGGACGAATTTTATGAGACAGCAGGTAGACATCTGATATAAAACACGTACACCTACATGTGAAACAACAGTCCTCTAAGGACCCCACAACCGACTCGAACAACGTTTCTTTACGTTCAGTCATCAAGACGTGCAACGGAACACGTGAAGGTTCTGTCCCTTCTGACAGACATCATGAAGATATAGTCCGCTTCATTCTTTATTTAAGCGCAAGTTACCTTTAACTTACCATCAGTTCACCCTATTATTTAAGTGCTCCCTTTCGCAGCATATTTCCAGAGTTTTCGATATGAAAAGATGAAGTCTATAAGATTTCTTTTTTGTGTAAATAATTCAAATGAGATTGTCACACACGTTTAGACGAAAAAAAAATTATTGATGGTGTTTATAACTTCGATAACGATTGATATTCGTATAAAGCAATCTTTAAAATCTAAAGGCAATAATGTTTTTTAAATTAACTGCTTCCTGTGTACACGTGGAATATAAATATTACCATTACCAAGCAGGAGGCACTGCCGAAAATTTATAACTCAATAACAAAATATAATCGTCAACGATTAATTTTTAAAAATGCAAACATCTGCCGGCTAAACTTTCATTAGCATCGTCTTAATAATATTGACCGATACATTGTCCACACATATGTCAGCACTACTTCAACTGTCTATTCGAATTAAGGATAAAGAAGGTGACACTGCTTAAACGATTGCTTGTCAACTAAATATGTATAATAAGAATTTCGAGTATCATTAGTATGATAATGCTTGTACATCGACGTGCATAATTACCCAATCTAATTACTAATGTATGCTAAACGTAAGAACTTGTCTATTATAGGAGTTAGAATGATGATATCAAAATGCAAATTATACGCTTTTTGCTCGAGAGAAAACAGGATAATAAAATTCAGACCTTAAATCTTATAAAATTATAATCTTCATCAAATAACAACAGATGGTACCGTTGTCATTAGTTGTTTTAGAATATGAATACCAGAGGTCGTTCTATGAATGTTTATTACGTTAATTGTTTTGCACACATGTTGACACATTTGGACAACTTTCCACGTCTTATCTCCGCAATTTCTTCTCCCAATATGATCAGTAACGTTGAATAATAATTTCCAGTTATTGTTCCACCCTCATCCAGAAAATAAATCATGGCAATCCCAGAAAACTGAAGCAAGAATTTTTCCAGCAGATTTTTGAACATAACGCTTCTTAGGCTTTGGAGAACCAAACTGTCTCCATTCCATCGACTGTTGTTTTGTTTCTGGGTCGTAGAAATGCGCCCAAGTTTTGTCCATAGTAACAAGACAAGCACAAATCCAAAGTGATGCTTTCATTCTTGCACGCTTTTGGTCAATATTCACACATTTGGGGATCCATTTTGCAGAAAGTTATGTCATGTCCAATGTCGAGGTAAATTATGCGACAATTTGAGGGTCTGACAAAATCAAGTCATGAACTGCATCAACATTTTCAGCGATTGACACGGAAACTGGCCTCCCCGATCGGTGTTCAGCATCAAAATTAAAAAAAACAGCAAGCTAGATTTACACGGTCAAAGAAATTGATGAATAAATTGATGAATTTATTCATGAAACAAATTCATGAATATATTTCTCAATTTACTGGATCATGTAAACAGTAAAAGTTCATTAAGTAGTAACTTGTGTTTCTTAGCAGCCTAAAATCTGTTTACGTTTGTGTCATTTATTAATTTGAAGGTTATGTTTAACTTATTGTTATCTATTATTATTATCATACTGTAGTAGAAATGGGAATTACAAAGAAAGCGAAAACACGCCAACGACAATATCTGCACATTTATTGCAATATAAGAAATCGACGTTGGTAGGTGAGGCCTTGGTTGCAACGAAGAGAAAAAGGCAAATCTAGTTACGACCCTGGACAATTTAAATTATTTTTACTAATGTATGACAAATACGATTTTAATACTTTCGCAGCCTAACAATGTTTTATAAAAGGAACACAAACATCAAAACACTTCACTCATCATGAAAGTTGGTAGCAAATTTTAATCTGAAAGGTAATCATAACGAGTCGATGGCCGCAGTGCTTAGACGGCTGACTATCGTTGTGAGAGGACGATAGGCGCCGGGGTTCAATTCTCTGGAGGGACGGTGACATTTTTTCAGAGAGTTTAATCCCGGATCGACTTGCCATTCGCTGTTGGGAGCAAAGTGATTAACAGCGCGGCATCATAAAAGGCGATATGATGCTGTCACAAAGACATTTAAAACACAACTTACACACGCTAAACTACACCGCAAGAGTTGCAGTGATAGCCAGACAAGTAATACAGCTTACGGAGTCACTGCAACTAAGCACCCACCACATTAGAGCAGGTTCTAATTCGTTAATTTATTCATGAATTTATTTGACAAGCAAAATTCACAGCGTTTACACATTCCAATAAGTTCAAGGTCAAAAACTTCATGAATTTATTTGACCGTGTAAAAAGTTTGACCACTCATCACAAAAACATGCATCTTTTGGAATCAAAATGGAGTGATCATGCTATCAAGTCATAAGTACAAATGAGTTCCAACACCTTGACTTGACATTTCTAAAACACGTGAGAGTTTCTACACGCAAACAATGCAGAAATGGTTGCAAAATTTGGTCAATAGTGTTAAGAGTACTGGTAATGGCTGGAAACAGACACATTTTTAGTAAGAACCAATTTGCGACCTCAGATATCTTACAAGTTAAAGATAACATCGATAAATTTTGAATTTGGACAACACACTCTTTAGTGTCCCTAAAACTAATGTAACAATAATAAGTCACGCCTACTGATTCAATCCAATGGTTTATTCGAGGAAACGGGCTTTCACAAATGGATCATTTGTAGAAGTTGAATAAAAATTGTTTTCTTGTAATAAATTTATTCCTAAAAAATAATCATTTTAGTCAGGTCAATAGCCGCAGTAATTAGACGGCTACCCAATGATGTGGCAGATTCCTGGAGTCCGGAGTTCAATTGTCCGAGGAGAAGGTGACGTCTTTCTCGGACAGTTGTATTCCTGCAACATTGCCGTTTAAATAAATTCAAATCACAATGATTTTACAGCTATTTCACAGTACAACAAGACTAAACTACTTTAAATTAAAAATATCTTATTCAGATTTAAAAAAATAAAATAAAATTGTTTGACAAAAAACACTTCGATATGGCGATAATACAAATTATTCAAATAATTATATTAAATTTACATTAGTAAGTGCTTTAAAGTTCTCAGGGAGATTGTAAACATAATCCTATACACCAATAATTTTTTTGTTCCTGGACATTTTTGTGAATTAGTCGCTTCTTATTTTATTGATCTAGTGCAAAAATAAGAGAAAACAAATGGTTTTTTTTAAACAATATTTAAATTAATTAGAATTCATTATCGGCATCAATGATATGTGTTACCACGTGATTCATTTCGTTTGCAAAAACATCGTAGGGTATGAAAAAGTAGCAACGAATTGGAAAATACTGATCGTTACTTTCAAATCTTCCAATTTCTATTAACCCAGCAATCATTCATGCGTTGCAGTTTTTTTATACTGGCCTCAATACTCATCCATCAAAACATGCAAATTTTCTTTCTACATAATTAATAATAAAAGAACACCTCATTCGGTCCTTTTTTCCCTGTTCTTTCGTAATACAAGATAGAAGTGGAAACAACTCTTACCTGAACGTGGTGACTGCAAGCTCTGATAAAAGTAAAATATCTCCGAGACATTGAACTCTTTCAATAGTTCGATTCAAGCAGCTTTTGAGGAAAATATATTTTAATAATAATAATGAAATACAGTAAAATCCCGATTAATTGTGGGCGTCCGAAAAACAGTTGACAGAGTATACTAACAATAAGTGGTCGGTTGTGTTTTATGATTCAGTGCTCTGGCTTCGGTGCTTTACGATCACCTAAAAATTGGACACGATTGCTTTTATAAATTTTTGCAAGATATCTTAAAGCCAAAAAGACAAATTGGTGGCCTTGAATGTTAAGCAATGCTTTCAGAAGGAAAAAAACGAAAAGTAATGCAGAACTACATATTTTACATGCAGCAACTTTGCCGCTAGTCATAAACTTCGTCTTTTTTATTATTGGTACATACTTGAGGCCAAAATCATCTACAGGGACAAGAGCAGAAGCTTACCAGATTTTTGTTGGGTGGTGTTTCAAGCTCTAGCGCTTCTCTGAGTACCCTGCAACTCTTTCTCTGTAATTTGTGTGTGTGTTTGTGTAAATGCGTTCAATATCTTTATTACGGCACTACCTCACCGTTTTTACTGCTACACTATCACTGCCATTACTTTGCGCCCCGCAGGTACAGTCGAACTTCGATAACTCCAACCACGACTTGCCACAAACAGTTCGGGGTATCAAAAAATCGAGTTATCGACGTTTGACTGTATATCGATTGCAGCTGATTATTTTAACCAAAAGAGAGGATGAATGAATCAATATCTATTTAAAAGAAAGTTGCTTTGTGTGGGCTGTTTCTTGTTAATTGACGATGCACTTTCAATCCTGTTACTTAGAAAGCTTGGAGCCATCGGAACTATAAAGAGAAGCCATGACCAAAGCTACTTAGGTGCACCTTCAACAGAAACCACAACACTTGAGAGGGGCCACGAAGTACTCTGCTACGATTGGGAAAAATTTAAATTTCGACCAATCATGGCACAGTGTTACATACCAGCTCCCAACTGGTTTATCTGGACAATAGAGTCAATGTCAAAAACGTCAAAAAAATCGAAAAGAAAAAACAGTTTTGGAAAAGTTTTTTTTAAACAAATTTTTAGCCAGCATCTGCGACATTGCGTCTTCATGGGACTTAATCAAGTCCACAAACCACCACAATCTTAAGCCAGTTATTTTTTTTCAGTCTTCGGCGCTACCAGCAATTCGACCATATTTCCTCAAGTTCCGCTTGACAATAGCTCAGTAGCTCTTTCTCGTGAGAAATTCTGTTGGGCGTTTGATAGGTTCTCGCTAATCTGGCCAAAATACGAGGAAGCGTTTTTATATTCGCGGAATGAGCGGGTTGTAGGGGGGTGATTAGGCACATTGGGGGCGTGGCCTGTGCAGCGACTCATAATTGGTATAAATACGAAGTTTCATTGTTACTAGACAGTTAGTCTTTGAGCTATCGTCAACTAAGTAACATAATCAGGAGTGAAAAGTGAAATATGGAAAAAATCGAATATCGTGCCGTTATAAAGTTCCTTACCAGGCAAGGAAAATCAGTCGCGACCATAATGAATGTGATGTCATTGGTTTACGGCGACTCTTGTCCAGGAAAAACCATGGTGTACAAGTGGCATAGTTTATTTAAACAAGGAAGGGTATCCCTTGAAGACGACCCGAGGCCGGGCAGGAGCATTGAGGTGACCACACTTATCCAAAAAGTTGAAAAAATTGTACTCGAAGATGCTCGACTAAAGAAGAAACAACTCGCAGAAATGGTTGGAGTATCCGATACAACAATTTTTAAAATCCTACACGATCATCTCGGCATATCTAAGGTAAGCGCAAGATGGATGCCGCAAAAACAACAGCGCGTAGAGTGTTCGCGTGCATCTTTGGACCTCTGTAATGAAGACAAGGATGGTGTATTGAGTCGAATTGTTACTGGCGACGAAACTTGGGTTCATCATTATGAACCTGAGTCAAAACAAGACTCCAAACAGTGGCATAAAAAGGGCACAGCACCTTCCAAGAAATTTAAAGTGTCACAATCAGCTGGGAAACTCATGGCAACGGTATTTTGGGACTCGGAAGGAATATTGTTGATTGATTATAAAGATAAAGGTGTTTCTATAACCGGAGAATATTACGCTTCAATATTAGAGCGACTAAAAGAAGCCATTAAAGAGAAAAGACGGGGAAAATTGACGAAAGGTGTGCTGCTTTTGCACGACAACGCGCCCGTCCACAAGAGCCGCGTTGCGTTAGCTGCCCTGCATAAGGTGGGCTTCGAAATTGTGAATCACCCACCCTACAGCCCAGACTTGGTCCCGAGTAATTATTATCTGTTTCCGAAAATGAAAAAAGAGCTGCGGGGTAAAAAATTTACTGCCGATGATGAAGTCAAGGAGGCAGTTTCGGCGTATTTTGCAGATAAAGAGAAATCATTTTTTTATGAAGGTATAAATAAATTAATTGAAAGATGTGAAAAATGTATCCGTCTTACAGGTGAATGTATTGAAAAAGAAAAATAATTTGGTTTTTTTATTTCCACCCCTTATCCCCCATTCCGCGAATATAAAAACGCTCCCTCGTATTGCAAACAGCCTGGCAAATGAGGACTTATTGACCAAGTTTTTCGATTCCAATTGTAGACATTGACTTCGACAGACTTCGAGAGAATCTTTCAGGAAACTGTTGTACAATTTTCGAAGCCTCGTTTTCCAAATTTTCACTTGTCTTCTGCTTCTTTTAGGCACTTTTTGTAGAAGCTCTAGTTCTAGCTTTTTTCGTCGAATCTTGCGCTCATATATTTTTTTGTTTATTAACTTTAGCACCTTTTCTTCAAATTTTGGATTACTTGGCTGTTTTTTTCTTCACATTTTAGGTAAATTTTTAAAGGAAGAGGTAATTTCAAACTTTTTTTTATAATCATTTCAATACCAATTACACTGACTTTGTACTGTTTGGCCAGCTGTCTGTATGAAATTCCCTTTTCGACATAGTAATTGGGCACATTTTAATCTATTGATTAAAATTCATACGCATTTGAAGGAAACGATTCAGTTTTTTACGTACTACTAGATATCTGCAGACTGCATTATAGATTCGTAATCACGCAAATATCAGACAAACTCATCTATTTACATAGCAAGGAAGGAAATCGTTCCAAAATCCAAATTAGCCCGGATTTACGTAGACGGAAATGCATATCAGACCGTGTATGTATACAAATATCCTACATATGCAACGTGCATGAACGCAATTGTACATTAATAACGTATCTACTAAAATTAACGGCGTAAATCCTGATTGATTTCAATATTTGAGGAGCATCGGGGAAGAATTTCTTCGTTGATTTCAGAGCGCTATCCGCACTCTATCCGCTTATAAATTGTAACTTCGGTTCAACAATAATTGTTTACATTCCATTACGTTATATCTTTACCTATACACTCTCTGTGTGTAACTGAGTCTATTTACAATGTCCTATGAATTCTGGGTAAACAGTATCATCTCTGACCGCTGCGCTGTTTGCTTTCCTACGGGCCTCCATGCACATCAAATGGAACATTCCGGGGTATATTTAAAATAAAATTACATCATATCGTACATGTACTACGTATGTATGTAGTTGTATTGAGGATTAAACGTTTCGTTTGACTACTAACCAACGGGAATAGATGTTTTTGGTGATAACTTTCGATCGAGTAAACGATAACGAACCGCCGAAGATGTGTTCAAAACTTCACATTTTTCCTTTTTTCAAAATCGATGTTTCAAATGTCAAAACTTTTCTCGATAGGATTATTTTTCACCTTTTACACATTAATTGTAATGAAGATGTTAATTGCGGCACATACAGCCGCACATCCACATTTTTTTGTGCGCATAACATCTTCGCATCAGCCTGTAGCAATCTGTCACTCGAAAAAACCTGGATTAACCTTACGACAACATTCGACTGGCCGCATCAATGCTGGTGTGACATAACAAGTCAAAAATATTGGAAAAATATCCGAAGAATGTCGAAAACGTCGAGATCATCTTGAGAAAATGTCGAAAAGATATCGAAGAAATGTCAAGAAAATTACAAAAAAATGTCGAAGAAATATAGAAAAATATGTTGAAGAAAAGTCTCTCGACTTTCTTTCGGTTATAAATGAAAAATTCGTTAATTTAAGTCATGGATACAGTTAAAAAAACGTTATATAAATAACGTTCATAACGTTAAAAAATTTGAATTTTTCCTTTAATGACAGAAACAACAAATCAAAATCGAAAAGAGGAAAAATGATTAATCATTAAAAATGATAGACAAATATAAAACAAATAATTTATATATTATATCGATATTTTCGACACTTCAGATAAATGTAGAAAAACTGTCTAACAAATGTTTAAAAAACTGTCAGGAAAATATCAAAAATTTCGGAAACGTAGTAGCTTTCCCTCTTCTGCTTGGGTTTTGGCAATCTTTAAATGAAAAATTCTTCTATTATAATTGATAACGTTTTTATCTTTTATTTGATGTTTTAATGATGAGGAAATGTTGCCAAAAAAATGTCCGATCAGTTTCCATATATTCCATAAATGTCGAATAAATGAAGAATAATATCGAAAAATCATTGAAAAGATGTAGAAAGATATAGAAAGTAGCAAAGATGGCAAGAAAATGTTGAGAACATGTCCAAAATGTTATAAAACTCGTATACATCTCAGAATATGGACTATACATACCTACATCGTATTCAACCTTTACGGCTAGTTTCTATATATCTACATTTCCATTCCACGCTCTTCAATATATCAGGTGAATGTGGAAAATTACGAAACAATATTGACAAAATATCGAAGAAAAGTCGAGAAAATATCAAAAAAATGTCCAAGAAATGTGGAGAATATTAAGGACGCCGAAAAAGTCGTGAAGGTTGAAAAAAGTGCACTTTAGTCAAACATGGGAAAAAAGTTAAATAAATATGGAAAAAATGTCGGGAAAATATAAAAAATATGGTTGAAAAAATGTCAAAGAAATGTCGAGAACATCGAAAATGAGAAGATTGAAAAAATGTTTAAAAAGGAAATTATGGAAAAAGTGTCAAAAGAATGACGAGAGAGGTCGAAAAATATGGAAAACGACTGAAATGTTGAAAATGTCAAAAAGCCAAAAAAGTTGTGAAAAAGATTTTTAAAAAAATATTGAATAAATGTGACAAATAACTAAAACATCGAAATTGTCTCGCATATGTCGAAAAAATGTCAAGAAAATATCGTTGAAGACATTACACTCACTACCTATACCTATACCATCGAAAGTAATGTCAGAAAAAGATCTAGAACATCGAAAAAGATTGAAAAAATTTTCAAAGAATTTTGGGAAATTATTGAAAAAGTGTCGATATAATGACGAAAACAGTGAGCAAATATGGAGAATTACTAAAATGTCGAGAAAACGCTGCAGAAATGTGAAAAATGTCGATATGGAGAAAATTGAAAAAATGGCCAAAGTGCAAAAGAAAGATTTTTGGAAAAATATTGAAAAAATTAAAAAATATATCGAAAAAAAAAACAACTAAAACGACGAAAGTGTCAAGAAAATATCGTTGAAATCACGATATTACTACATTTTCGACACTTTAGTCAAACATGGGAAAAAAGTTAAATAAATATGGAAAAAATGTCGGGAAAATATCAAAAATATGGTTGAAAAAATGTCAAAGAAATGTCGAGAACATCGAAAATGAGAAGATTGAAAAAATGTTTAAAAAGGAAATTATGGAAAAAGTGTCGAAAGAATGACGAGAGAGGTAGAAAAATATGGAAAACGACTGAAATGTAGAAAATGTCAAAAAGCCAAAAAAGTTGTGAAAAAGATTTTTAAAAAAATATTGAATAAATGTGACAAATAACTAAAACATCGAAATTGTCTCGCATATGTCGAAAAAATGTCAAGAAAATATCGTTGAAGACATTACACTCACTACCTATACCTATACCATCGAAAGTAATGTCAGAAAAAGATCTAGAACATCGAAAAAGATTGAAAAAATTTTCAAAGAATTTTGGGAAATTATTGAAAAAGTGTCGATATAATGACGAGAACAGTGAGCAAATATGGAGAATTACTAAAATGTCGAGAAAACGCTGAAGAAATGTGAAAAATTTCGATATGGAGAAAATTGAAAAAATGGCCAAAGGTTTTTGGAAAAATATTGAAAAAATGTGGATATAATATTGAAGAAAAAGTGAAAAATAACTAAAACAGGTGTCTAAAACATGTCAAAAAAACAACACGAAAATGTCCAAAAAGTTGAAAAGGAAAATCCTACATTATTTTGTTTTCGACATTTTAGTTAAATGTAGTGAGAAAAATTTCAAACAGATGTGAGAAAATATCGAAGAAATACCTGAAAAAAACACCAAAAAAATGTCAAAGAAATGTTGAGAATATCGAAAATGTTGCGGGGATTGAAAAACTTTTCAAGGAATTTTGGAAAATTGTTGGGAACGTGTCGAAAGAGTACCGAAAAAATCGGTAAATATGGAAAATGTCGAAGAAATGTTGAAAATGTCGATAACGTGCCTAAAAAAATGTCAAGAAAATATCCTTGAAAAGGCACAACCGTCACTATATATCATATTCAGCCTTTCCCGTCAATTTCTACCTTACCACATTTTCAACACTATAGTTAAAGTTGGGAAAAATTTCAAAGAAATGTGGAGAAAATGTCGAAAAAAACCGGTCGAAGAAATGTCGAGATTATCGATAATGTTGAAAAAAATTTCAACGAATTTTGAGAAGTTATTGAAAATGTCTAAAGAATGACGAAAAATGTCGAATAATATGTAAAATGATAAAGTCTTGAGAATGCCTAGAATAAATTCCACTCTTCTTGAGTCACCTTAGATACAAGGTTTTCGAAGATCTCCACTGCATTTTCTGGGCTTGCAAATCGTACACCACGCATTTAGTCTTGGAAATAAAAAGAAAAGTTGAAGGTTCCAGGTCCGGACTATATGGCGAATGATCTAGCAATTTCAATCCGGAAGCTTTCAAAGATTCGTTTGTTGGACGCGCAACCTAACTTGAAGTATTGTCGTGATGAAGGACAATTTCCGATCTAGGAGTCGTAGACGAGCTTTTTAAACAACATCTGGCAAACATATTATCTGCAGTAAACGTACGTTTATTTTCAAGCACGGCTGTTGTGATAGGTCCTGATTTTGAGAAGAAACTGGCTACCATTTTTCTCTGCAACTCTCTCTGATTTTTTTACTTTGACTTTTACACCATTCTACTCACTTAGTATTGTTTTCGTTCCTGTGTTAAATTATGAGGTATCGATTGTCGTCTTGAATCATTCTTCATACGGCGTCTACATTTGTTTTAGTAACGGTTAAGATTGGCCTTCCTTCGCGACAATCGTCACTAAATTTTTTTATTTATTGTTGAGTTTGCTAGATTAAAGCAGCTAAGATTATAGCTTATGCAACTAAATATACTCCGAAGGCAAAGTAGTCACATCTCAGAAAGGCACTTATGTATAAACTAAACATCTTTACTATATTTACTATCAATAAATTACTTCCTAAAAATTACTTTATATTGACTAACGAAACAAACAATAATACGAACAAAAATAGAGGTCAAAAAAATTGGTACAAATCAAATTATTCCTTTTTAATTAAGCACATTAAACCCGTCTAGCTTTTTAATAAAACGGAAATATTATTTTTAATGAGGACTTCATTATTCAGTAAAACACTAAAGTAAAATCGAGAGGTTGATAAATGGTAGGTGGATGTTTAAGTGAAGAAGTGCTGCTCGGCAACTCTCATCCATTGCTTCACCGCCGCGCCGGCTGCTAGCCGTGTATTTCCTGCTGCCTTCTATTGCGAGCAGTTACCGAGCTGAGGTTCACTCCACCTTCCCTTGCCGCCGTCGTTTCCCTCCTGCGCGCCCCGTGACTACGGCCGCCTTCGTTCGTGCTGTGTAAATTTAAAGGGTTATGCAATCAATATATTCATTAAGAGAACAAACTCAATTACAGTTCATTAGCGAAGTTTTAATATTTACTAAACTTCTAATTAATACTTCTCAGTACATTGGTATTCAATAATGCAGTAATTACATCGTCTTATAAATTTCGGAAAACCTTAAATAACAAACATTTAATTATTGGAGAAGTGTTTCTTGTCGACTACGCTCTCCGATCCGCAAATATTCTGCATAATTTTTCCCATTCGCTTCGCTAATTTTTAATTAAATTGTGCGGTTCCGTGTTTTTTTTTCCTCTCCTTTTTTCTTGTGTTTTAAAGCGAAGTACAATGACATTAAGAGGATATCCGGTTAGGTATTATGAAGTTTTTTAAGGGTTACTTATAGATTTACATCAGCTTGAGAATTTTCTTTTGTATTGCTTTCATTAATCGTATACTTTATAGGTTAATAACTTTTGAGTAAAATAAAAAATGTTCGTGCTGTATAGCTGAATCCATTATCCAGTCTAGAGACTAGAAATTATAATATTATAACTGTTATCTCAAATTCTGGTCTACTTTGTTTCTTTAAGACCGAACTTATTGCTTTTCAGCCCCTTATTCTTCAAGGATAGCCTCTTCAAGATTGTGGGATTTGAAAGCTGAGTGTTCTGTTGCAAAATTCTGCTCAGACTCTCCTAACAGAGACAACGAGAGGGTGTTCTAAGAAGTTTCTTTTAAATCTTTTATGTTCAACATCCAAGACTTTAGGGTTATCAAAATCAAAACAATAGTTAAGTTCTTTTCAATGTACACCGAAGATATTCGAGACAGAATTATTACTGACATTACTTCTGTGGCTAGAAGGCCTGTTCTTAAGTTATCCAGAGCTCTAACCTTAATAACAACCACTGCAGTTTTTACATTCCCTCTAGGTCAAGGAAGTGGAGTGACGTTTTGATATGTGTTAGGGGGGAGAAGGGAGAGAGGGAGGAAGGAGATGTAAGGCTAACTGCCCAATTCACTGAAAAAAAAAACGCCTTCAAGGATCCAAGTCTACAATTGGCACAAAAAAATTTCCGATGGCCGAGAATCAGTGGAAAACGAGAGCCATGCACGATTGAGAGGACTGTTGACGATCATCAGTGAGGCGAATATTCGTGGGATGCGTGAGCTGATTAAAGATGGCCGCCGCCTTATAATATGGAAAATTGCTGCAAATGCTGCCGTGTGTGTTGGCACGATATTGAACAGAAGAGGATGACTTGTTGAGGTACATTATCACCTGTGATAAGACGTGGCTACACTATTAAACCCAGGAGTCTAAGCAGGCAAGCATGGGGTGGCGAAAATCTGGAGAAGCTGCACTGCGTAGATCCCAAAACCCCTCTTCCTGCTGGAATAGTTCTTGAAACTGTTTTTTGGGATTGTAGAAGCATACTGCTCATTGATTTTTCCCCGAACGGCGTCCAATTAATGCTGTCTATTACTGACAACTGCTTGATGGCACTGGCCTATTGACGAAAAAGGCAGACATGCCTATTCGAAGTGCGTTTCTGCTCCACGACAATGCGCGGCCACAAACAACTGCATTAACCCAAGAAAAATTGGACAACATTAATTGGGGAAACATTCGAACATCCGTCCTACAGTTCAGATCTATCACCGTGTGATTATCACATTTTTGAGCCACTCAAAGAAAAACTAGGAAGTCACCGCTTTGACGACGACGAAGGTGTGCAAACGTTCGGGTGTAATAATTTAATAGTTACAAATGTGTTTATATTGGTTGTGCCAAACGTATTTTTAACACAAAAAAGATCAATTAAGTTTCCTAAAGTTTTTGAAAAACTAAGTTTCCTACTTAGGGCTTCGTCCTTTTGCCAAGACTGAACACGTACTCCTTTTTGTCATTTTGTGAGATGACCCTGCTGACCTGAGGTTGAGAAGCTTCGAAGACGAGCCTTGTATTGACACGGGGTGATGACCTATGGGAGTCCAGCTCTCCCCAATGCTTGATGAGCTGGTTCTCCAACCGCAACGCCTTGCGTAGCGTTCCTCTAGCAAGCGCCATACTCAGTCAGCGTAGCAAGTGATAGGTCACGATGAATTTGTGTATTGCTGACACACCCTGACGCACCCTCTTTTGAGGCGCTGGATAAGGTCAAGGCACGATAAGTAAGTATCAGCGGAAGAAACGAGCTATAAGTCAAGATTTTAATTTTAAGGCTCAGGAAACTTTCCCAGCATAATAGAGGAGTCAGGACAGCCCTTGCCTGCAGGAAGTTGTAGTAGTAGAAGTGTTAGCCTGTATCCAAAGTTAGGCTCAGGTATTTGACACTGGGCTTCCACTCAAATCTTTCACCCTCAATAACGTTGGTAGAGGGGGTGGATCGCGCTTTTCGAAAACCGAATAGCCTCACACTTAGAGGCATTGATGCTAAGCTTCCACATGCGTGACCACTCACAGACATCATCGACTGAGCGCTGAAGCCGCCTGCAGATCAAGGCGTCATTACTAAAATGGTATAGGTGGTGGTATAATCCACACAGATAGCCAATCTGGTGTTTGGAGAGCGTGAAATGTTGCTTGTATGTTGCTTGCCCTGAGAAAAACGCTGGCCCCAATCCGCGTGAAAGCAGAGAATTGGTCAAAACTCTTAATGCTCAAAGATCTATTCGAGATATAGGAAGCTACTAGGGCGATAAGCTCAGGGTTAATACCACTTCGTCACCATTAAACCATACTGACAATGGGTTGAACGCAGAGGCAAAATCCAAAAATACTGCGCCCGTAGAATGATGCAGTTTCAGCGTGTTACGCACTTCCTCCATGAGACGAATGGAATAAAAATCGGGGCAGACAACTCCTCACGAAAGCCGAATTGTTCACCAGGAAGGTACGAGGGCGTATTTTTATGTTATCTACCTAGCCATGAAAAAAAGCTCATAAGAGAACAAAAAAAATATTTTTCTACATAACTCCCTTCAACACTAATACACTTATTCCATCTTTTTTCCAATTGCTCCATACCCTCAGAAAAAAATAAAAATATTCTTCAACAGCCTCTTTGAGTTGTTCATCAGACACAAAACGCTTTCCCCTGAGATGTGTTTCCATAGACATCTCCATTTATGGTACAACATCCTAGAAAACAGTTGCCATCAGTTTTTTTTCCAGAAAATTGTGTCTTGGCCTTTTTTGGTGGCGGAGAGTCCTTATGAACCCACTGCATGGGTTCTTGTTTAGTAGAAGGGTCCCAATGATGTAGCCATCTCTCATCCCCGGTGACAATACGAAATAAAAATGTTTTGTCCCCCTCCAACACACATTTTTTTGGGAAACTTTTTTTTCTTTTTTTTGTGCTTTTGTTTGTAAGCAATTTGGTTATCCATCATGCAGACACCTTCTTCATACCCAAATCGTCATGCAAAATTTTGAAGACACTTGCTGGGGATAGACAGACTTCATTGACAATGACAGAAATCTGTACACGCCGATCTTTCAGTACCAAATTTTCGAGTTTTCGCACAATGTCTTCAGTTCGAGCTTCAACAGGTCGTCCGGACTTTGGGTCATCATTGATTGACTCTCGGCCCCATCGAAAGGATTTAGACCAATATTTTACTTGAAAATAAGATGGTGCATTTTCCCCATACACAGCAACCATTCTTTCATGAATTGCTTCTGGACTACTCCTCATTTACTTCTAACAGTGACATCAATTTTTCAATAATTTGTTTGACATCGTCACTCTTGTTTCATAGCTAGGTAGATAACATAAAAATACGCCGTCGTAGTTTCCTTAAAGAAGGTGTTTTATTGTTTCGTTCCCAAGGACAATTCTTGGAAAACCTATTTCTTCGGTGTAATACAACGACGTCGTAGCGACGCCTATGTATTAAAAACATCTTTCATGTATAACATTCGGTCGTCTTCAGCTAACGCGGTGTACTCGAAGACAGTAGCGCTACCGCTCCAGCACGCGAAAACCGGTAATTGCTGTTTTCTGAAATCGTTAAGGCGAGGCGCTTTTGAAAATCAGGATTTCCTTGTTTCAATTGAATTCCGCGACGTGTCGCTCGCGCTCGCGCCCCTTGTCCGGATTATCTAAACGATCTAATTGTTAAACAGGGTACGTACGTATGGATGGAAGCGTGGGAGCTGCTGCCGGGAGGAAGATGTGAGTATGCGAGCGCAATAAGTCGACGTTGGTTGACTCTATTGGATGAAAATGGAAACGAAAAAAAAAGAAGCCGTCGTTCAATTCCGTCGCGGTATCTGTTCAATGCAACTCATTAGAGCCCGATTTGTCGGTCGTATTCCGAGGAAACGGCAATGTAAATTCCGAAGGAAACAAATAAGCGATTCGTTTAATACGGAAAACCACAAAAGATGAACGATGAAGGTGTCGGAGTATAGAATTGTAAATGTTTTTCTTGTTTCACCTGCAATGCTACTGCAACTTGTACAAAGGAAAATAATGTCATATCATGCTAATTAGAGTAACCAAAGGTATGTTTTCAAAGACAAGATATTATTAATTCAGCAAATCAGAACAGGACTGCTCTATCGCCAAAGATTTGTCGGATCAAATTCAATTCACGAATAAAAATTCAATGATGCATGGAGGAATAAAGGAAGGACCTCAATGATGGACAAACGTCTGCATCTGCAAACAAAACCAGTTCTGTCTGACGAGTAATTCGTAGCGAACAACACTATTGCAGAGGCAAACCTATTCCTCTCCAACTCAGCTCGGATACGTGTGAAAAATTTGGAGATAGATTTTGAACAAATTGACTGTCTACTTTTTCTTTTTTTTTTAATGTGGTGGGTGCTTAGTTGCAGTGTACTTAATGCCAATCTCTTCGAATTCTGTCATATAAGCTTGAGGGCTTTGCTGGGTGGTATGCATTCGGGATGTCCAATTTTCCATGACTCTGACACATAGATCAAACTGAATTTGACCGATGACTTCGGTTATGTTGGCTTGAAGGGCCGCTGTGGTTTGTGGATTATTCGCATAGACCTGCGACTTAAAAAAAACCCACAAGAAACAATCTAACGGGGTCAAATCGCACGATCTCGGTGGCCACTTCACATCATCTCCACGTGAGATGACCCTCCCCTCACATCCCTCTTGCAGAATGTCCAATATGGCATGAGCTCTATGACACGTAGCGCCATCCTATTGAAACCACATGTCATTCATGTCCATATCATCCAATTCAAGCCAATAGAAGTTGGTAATCATCGCCCATATGGACCGATGACGCTGCCAGCCCAAAATCTACACCAAACAGTGACTTTTTCGGGATGCATTGGACACTCTTGGATCTCATGTGAATTGGTATCCTCCCAAATTCGACAATTTTGTTTGTTGACGTATCCATTCATCCAGAAATGGGCCTCATCGCTGAAGGTGATTTTTTGATCAAAATTAGGATCAGTTTCCAATTCCCCCGGTTCCAATCAACGAACAGACGTTGTTGTCTATGGCCATTTACCTTCAGCTCCTGTGTCAGTTGAATTTTGTACGAGTGCTGGCCCAAGTCACGACGCAAGATTCGTCAAGTTGTGGTCTGCAAAAGTTCTTGTGAACGACGCGAAATTGACTGCCTCGGATTCTCCTGCACACTTTCACGGACAGCGGTGATGATTTAGGCAGATCTTGCTTGATTACTGAACCATTAGCCTCAATCCAGCACATTGCGGATAATCCTCTCGGTAGGACGATTACGACGACCAGAAAATGGTCGAAGCGCGCAGAACGTTGCCCAAATAGAATACCCATTTTAATAAAACAATTTTGTCATTTGCACATGTCGTTGAACGCTATATCCGTCCATGGTGATTTGGCAAAACAGACTGAATAAATCACAACCAATCTGAGAGATATAGCTTCAACAATATGGGCGCTACCAACTGTCAAAGTTCGGAAGTGCCTATTGGAAGACCCGTTAGAAAGGCTGATGTAATGTTATATGTTGACGATATCAATATTACAACATCAATAATTAATGCTGCTAGTTTTCTACAGGAGACCAACGGAATTTTTGGACGAAATTTTGAAGTAGATGAGAAGAGACAAGGGAAGTGACTACAGGGAATCACGCCACTGAAAATTTACATCCAAGAACAGGTGCCCTATCTCTGGACAGACTTAAGGTATTAAAACCTGGGAACATTAGAAGACACCTTAAAATCTAAACTACCTAATTTACATTGCAAAGAACAAGATTCCTATGCAATACAGCTTCGACCAACCCCACAAAGTGGTCACCAAAAGCCGTACTAATTGGGCATCGGGTGAGCCCCAACTCAAAAGAGAAACCCTAGCATGGTACACGGACGGCTCTAGAATAGAAGGAGTGGGGACAGGCATTGGGGTATCGGCTTTCGGTTTCGAGTTGTCTGTAAAAATTCGATTTTTCCCATTTCCGTTTTATCACGATATCTCGGCTATTTATGAAAATTGACAAAAATGACTTTTAGGTTCTTCAGGCACCTTTTTGATTAGAATGCAGTGGCGTTAGAAATTTTTTGAAAAAATTTTCGAAATTCGAGGTAGGACATAATGTTGTACTTTTTTTTATGGAACATATAGTTGGCTATGATGTCATTAAAAAGAGATTTTTTTTGCCATTTCAATCATATAACTGCATGACATGGAAACTGCAACACCTAGAAGGGGTGCGAATTTTTTGACCAAACTTGGTAGAAACGTATAACTAGTCAAAGGCAATAATTGACTAAAATTTTACGATAGATCAAGTGGTCATGGCACATCTGACACTTCATTCAGTTTTCGCTGACATTAATGTGTGGTGTATTTATTGTTTGTTTCAAATTAATTTCAACGGTTTTGTCTTATTATACCTTTGTTTAACGTGTTTAAAGAGTTTTATTGTGCCTAGAGTGCGGCAACGTGGACATTATCGCCAATTAAGCGAATTCGGCAGAGGTCGAATTGTTGATTTGCGAGAAGGTGGTTTTTCATACAGGGAAATTGCAAATCGCCTTAACCGGAACCAATCCACCATTATGCGCTGTTATCAATCATAGACTAGGGAGGGTCAGGAAAGGAGGCCGAAGAAGAACTAATGAGATACAGGACCGCCGCCTTCGCCTAATGGCACTAAGAGACAGGTTCTTCAGTACCACATCAATTGCTGACGTGTGGTTAGGTAATCAAGGTCGTCATGTAACCCTTCGAACCGTTTATCGTGGAATTAGGGGTTTCGGCTTACAATCTTATCGTCCACATCTTGTGTTACCTCTTACGGCTCAACGCCGACAGCAACGTTTGGAGTGGTGTAAATTGTGAATGCAGTGGTTCGTGGAGTGGCATAAGGTGGTGTTCAGTGATGAATCTCGATTTTGTCTAGGGATGCATGATGGCCGTATGAGGGTCAGACGAAGACGCGGGGAACGTCGTGATATTGAGTTTTCCGTTGAAAGGCATGTGCATCGAGCAGTGGGTGTTATGGTATGGGATGCTATAGCATATGGGAGTAGGTCTCAGTTGGTATTCATCCAAACTACCATGAACGCCCAGCGTTACATTGATGAGATGGTAGAACCCCATATTCTTCCATATCTTCAAACGCTCGAAGACCCATTTTTTCCAGCAGGATAATGCCTCTCCCCGCTTCGAAGAGGCTCATGTCAATATCTTGCAATGGCCACCCAAATTCCCCGACATCTCG
Organism: Holotrichia oblita; assembly: GCA_023690525.1. Classification (NCBI taxonomy): domain Eukaryota; kingdom Metazoa; phylum Arthropoda; class Insecta; order Coleoptera; family Scarabaeidae; genus Holotrichia; species Holotrichia oblita. The sequence continues at coordinate 175,812,909 of CM043017.1, forward strand.
CCAATAGAACATGTGTAGGACATTATGGGACGAAAATTTATGAATTTAGCCAATCCCCCGCAGACACTAATAGCTCTCCAACATGAATTACAGGTTGCTTGGGACACCATACCCCAAGAGGATATTGACCACCTAATCGAATCAATGCCACGAAGAGTGAGGGAGTGTGTAACTAATATTTCTGGCTCGACACATTATTAATAAAAATTATGTTAAATTGTGTTAGTCTTTTGTTTTTTTCTTTGAAACTGTCATGCAGCATATATCATGCGGGGTCTTTTCGTTCATTTTCAGTGTATTATAGCAAAAAATTAACATTTTCCATTGATTTTCATCATTTCATGATATCTAAAATTGGTACAAGATCCCCCAAGAGATGAGGAAGAGGCTAAGACAATCGGTGCCCTGCTTTAAACATTATAACCCACAAACCAACTGTTTCTACAGAGTTCCATCCTGCAGACATCCAAATACCACAAGTCTGAAAGATGCAATTAAAACTATGCCAAGAATAAACCAAGGAAGTGTTCCTCGGGTCTCGATTTTACGATCACTCCTTTTTCTGTTATACATCATTGACTTGTCAGCGGTTGTAATTGAATCCAACATAATACAGGATCTAGAAAATTTACAAAAAATCTCATTACATTAAATGAAAAATCGTAATTAATGGGTTTCGATAGGGTGAGACATGTTTGAATTGTGGCCTCGTTTTTAAAAATTAAACTCTTGTGTGTATTTAGGCAATTCTAGAATAATTCTGTATTTTTCCAAAACTTAAGTAAATGATTGAGGAAAAACCAGAAGCTACGATAATTAGAATCGACTAGATTATCACCCTTCCTATATATACCGGGTGGCCGTTGAGGTATCCGAGAAACTTCGTATATGGATTCAATGACTAATTTTAAGCAAAAGTGATCGTATTCACTTTTGCCGAATTCTAACGGTTCTTGAAATATCGGAGTTTGAATTAAAATTAAATTAGTAGAGGACTTAGGAAATAATGTCGTTTATTTTAATAAAAGTATAATGACAGTGCAATTATTAAAGCTGCTCAATGTGACCACCGCCTTGTGCAATGCATAACTCAATCCTCCGTCGGAGCTCTCGTTCCCAGTTGTAGTTCTCCATATTGTTTTTCACCTCATTAAACGCTGCATGAATATTCTGGATGAGTTGGTCCCTATTATCAGGCTTTCCCATGGAATAGGTAAGTGTCTTCACATGTCCCCACATGAAAAAATCTAGTGGGTTGAGATCCGGAGATCGCGGCGGCCAGGCAATGGGACCACCACGACCTATCCATCGATTTGGATACTGTTCATTGAGGAAATTAGTGACACCTCTTCCATAATGGGCCGGAGCACCATCATGTAAAAACAATATCGTCCTTCTGATTTGAAGAGGAATGTCCTCAAGTAGTAGAGGTAGTTCGTTCTCCAAAAAAGCCCGGCTGTTCAAATTTCCATCGAAAATATGTGGTCCAATAACTTCATTATTAACTATTCCAGCCCAAATGTTTACGGAGAATCTTCTCTGGAAGTCGGTTTCTCGAACGGCATGAGGGTTTTCGATTGCCCACACATGTTCGTTGTGGAAATTGTTGATTCCATTTCTTGTAAATGTAGCTTCGTCACAGAAAAGGGTTCTTGGAAGAGTATCCAGATGATCGCTCCACCATTCACAAAGACGAACTCTTTGGGGAAGATCCGTGGGGAGAAGTTCTTGTACCGGTTGGTAATGATAGGGATGCAGTCCGTTTTCTCGCAAAGTGTCCTGCACAGCCGTCCTACTTTGTCCAGTAAGTATAGAAATTCTTCTCGTACTAACACCAGGATCATCATTTTCAACAACCTCAAGCACTTCTGCAGCATTGTTTCTTCGCATAAGTTCTCTTTCACAATTCGGTTTAGGGAACGCACCTGTTAATCGAAGAGTTGTGAAGGTTCTACTAAACGTTTGCTTGTCTGGAAGACGGCGGTTTGGGTATCGTCGTTGATATTCCCTAACTGAGGCGGTGGTACTACCGTTGCAATATCCATACACGAAAATCATGTCAGCGTATTCTTCATTTGAATAAATTACAGGCATGATTTTAACACAAATTACGCAATAAAAAATAACCAACTGTCAATGATGACAATTAACGAACTGACAATCAACATTTTTTTAAGCATCTATCTATACGACCAGCCAACTTCAAACTCCGATATTTCAAGAACCGTTAGGAATTCGGCAAAAGTGAATACGATCACTTTTGCTTAAAATTAGTCATTGAATCCATATACGAAGTTTCTCGGATACCTCAACGGCCACCCTGTATATATATATACAGGGTCCGGCAACGAAGCGGGGACGGAAGATTACACGCTTATTTGAAAGTTTGTCAAATATTTAGTCATGGGATATTCTTGCACACCATCAAGTGCACGTTTTGAAAATATTTTGTTTTATACAGGGTGTTCCAGATGGAAATGCCAGACTAAAGTTGCATTTTTTTTAATGGAACACCCTGTATATTAATAGAGAAAATGATCCGCGCTTGAAAGCTGGTTACAACGATATAATGTTGTATAGACCTAAAGTTGATAGTTTATGCGTAAACAATGATTTTACTTGATAAATTGATACATTTCAGTAGGCTATTCTGCATAGGGAAAAACAAAAGATTCGAAACCAACAGAGTAGAATATTTTTTACTAGTATGGACTGTCGTTACTATGTGAAATAAATTCTGCAACTGCTCCCTTTATACAGGGTGTTCAAAATTTTGCAAAATCGAAGAAATCTCGAAATTTTTAAATGGAATACCCTGTATATTTTTTGCTCATTGGAAAGCCCTTTTACTATGCTTTCTATTGATACCTCATTTGATACATCTAGGATAGATCATTTTCTAATTATTTCTTCTTAAAGTTGAATTAATGAGAAATGCTTGTATTTTTAGAAGCTAATTTGCATTTCAAACCTACTGTAAGATCGGATATTCGTAGGTGCAGAAGAACATCTAATGACTAAATATTTGACAAACTTTCAAATAAGCGTGTAATCTTCTGTCCCCGCTTCGTTGCCGGACCCTGTATATATATATATATGAACGTCAGACAAATATGTTAAATATTACATGGCAGTACTTATCTACCTTCGTCATGAATTATTTCGTTTTCTCTTAAACCAAATCCGAATAAATATCTCTTTAAGAGCGTTTCAACGGTATGACTTATTCAAAGAACAAATTCGCATCGAAATTCTCCAGACGCTAGGCGTTCCGCATACAAAATTCACCTTTTTCAGATGCTCCTTCCGTTCCGCGAATTCGTCAGCATACATCAGCAACAATCCCTAAAGAAATGAGCACTTCATCTGCCGGAACGTTCTACAAGAACATTTAATAAACACGCGTTCAATTCCGAGGTGATTTAATGATAATTAAACCACATGCAATTAAACCTTCTATTCGTACGAACGGATGGCGGAAACGAAGGCGTCGCAGTTGCGGAGACCTTGGAATGAGGACGCGTCTCGTCGGGACGACAATAGACAGCGAACGTCCCCATGTTAATTTCGTAAAATACACACGTCCAGTGGCGTACGAATCGATTTTCTTGGAGGAATTGGAGCAAAAAGTAGTCGTATTAAAAGTAAACACAAAACTAATTCAAGAAAATTAAATAGGGAACCGGAGACCGCATTTATAAATAGATTTATTTGAAAATTTAATTGAAATAAATGTATAGCGGTCCTACAAAACTACGTCCGTATATCCGTACGTATTCGCAATGGTAAATCATTTATCAAGGGCACAGTCATTACAAAAATAAACATCGCAATGATCAAAGGCGGACGAAAGGAGCCCGCTGGATTGTTTGCTTAGAGACTGGAGAGTTTGCAGATACGTCAAGCTCGGCAAACATAAACAGTTAGGTACTCTTGACCAGGGCGGATTATCCTTCACTCAAGTCAAGAATGTGTGCTCCAATGATAGTCCTCACGATATCTTGTTGTTTTAGTTCGATACCATAATTAAACTCATCTAATAGGCCCGTAATGAGTTTCCCACTGCCAGCCGTTCCGAGCTTATCCCATAGCTACACGCCGTTATTGATAAGAAATCAAATTAAAGTGTTAGATAGGAACTGTACGTACGGCGATGTGTTGACGTATATGTATGTGTGTGTATGTGTGTGTGTATTAAGAGAATTACCACGTCTAATTGATTCTGTGACGCATTAGCAGCGATAACTTAATCAAAATTATTGTTAGAGCTTGATTAATTTTGTAATTATTTGGAAAGTATAATGTTTAGATTACGAGATGACACACAATAATATTACAATTATAAAATCAAGTATTTATTAAAATATTTTCCGACTGCAATTATATATCTGAATGAAAACGGAAGACAATCAAATTTTGCATCCATTAACAAAGTGCCTTTTAAATTTAATAAGTAATCAAAAAGTGCAATAATATATAGGGTGTCCCGTTTAAAATAATAAAGTTAGTACAGTAGAAGTCCATTAGTCCGGCATCCAACAGTCCGGAATGCCCGATAGTCCGGCATCGCTCGGGAAAATTGTAAAAATTTGGGTTTTCTCCAAAAGTGTGTCTTTAAAGCAAATAAAAACGTTCGAGAGCTATTCGAAAGTTTTCGGGGTAGTTCGGGATCATCAATTAGCGACCGGCTAGTCTCAGCTGTCACAACAAACTCAGGTGCAGTACACCTCCGTTAATCAATCACGAAGCGTCTTCGCCGTTTTTTTGTGCGTTGTGGTTTTGTGTCCTTTCACATCGCAGTAAACGTAACTTTTGAAACTGTTTATAAAAAAAGTGATTTTCGTTCTAACTGTACAGTGACCATGTTTTCAAAACCTAAGCCTTCGAGTTCAAAAGGAGATAAACGAAAACACGTAACACTGACTCTCAATCAGAAACTAGAAATCATCAAACGGTTAGGAAAATGGGAGAATAGAAATGTTTTAATGAATGAGTTTAATATTGGCTCATCAACTATTTACGACATTAAAAAACAAAAAGATGAACTAATGAAGTTTGCTTCTCAATCGGTAACAATTGAAAAATTGGCTTCTAGACAAACATTAAAAAAACCAAAACTGGAACAGTTGGATAGTGTATTGTTCAAATGGTTTAGTGCAGTACATTCTGAAGGAAAGCCGGTAACAGGGCCAATGATTGTTGAAAAGGCAAAGAAATTCGACCAAGATTTAGGAGTTGCTGAAAGTGAATGTAATTATTTTGATGGCTCAGAAACTTTAAGTTTCGGCATGGAATTCGAAGACTTGATGTAACTGGAGAAACACTTTCAGCAAACCAAAACTCTGCAGAAAAATACAAAAACGAGTTTGAGAAAATCGTGGCTGATACACCTGTACAGATTTACAATGCTGATGAAACAGGGCTATTTTGGCGATGTTTACCAACATCTACACTAGCTGGGGGAGGAGAAAAAGCAGCCAAGGGTTTAAAAAAAAAACAAAGACAGATTAACCGTTTTGCTATGTGCTCTGCGTCTGGAAACCACCGAGTGACCCCTTTTGTGATAGGTAAATCTGCAAAACGCAGGGCTTTTAAGAATGTTACACACTTGCCTGTCCAATACGATGCTCAATCAAATGCGTGGATGACTGCCGCCCTCTTTCAAGACTGGTTTTTTCACCACTTTGTGCCTGAGGTCAAGGAATCCTTCAAAAGCCTTCGTCTACCAGAAGATACTAAAGCCATCCTTCTTTTGGACAATTGCAAAGCCCACCCGCCAGTAGATGAGTTAGTCTCTGGAAATATTGTTGCTACTCTGCTCCCACCTAACATCTTTGATTCTACCCATGGACCAAGGGGTTATTCAAAATTTTAAATGCTTTTATGGAAGGCCAAAAAAAAGTTTACAATAAAAGATGCCGTCTTGGAACCAGGTAAAAAATACAACACTCCAAAAATGCTGGAGAAAACTTGCATCCTTGCATCCGACCTAACTCTACAGACCGATGAGGAAGAAAACCAACAAGACGCTCTGACCAAAGTTTTGGATGTTGTTTGAAGTGCTGACAATCCCTTGAAAAACCTGCCTGAAGACGAGGCAGAGGAGTGGCTTCTAATCGACGAGAATGAGCCTGTTGAACAAGAACTAACCGATGAGGACATTATCAACATTGTAATAAATCCTCAGCCTACTCAAAATCTTGAAGAAAGTGACTCAGATGCCGAAACGGAAGAAAAGGAAAAAATCAGCTGGGCAGAAGCTGCAGAATCACTAAATAAGTTTATCTCTTTTGCTGAGGTTAGTACTAGCTACAGTGCTTCAGAAATTACTGATTTCCATATCATTAGAAATAAATTTTATACTAAACGCCAAAAGTCAAGAAAACAAAAAGTGCTCCAGAATTTACCGCCCGATAGACCGGAATTTTCGGTAATCCGGCACCGAGCCGGTCCCGAACGTGCCGGATTATCGGACTTCTGTCTGTATCTCCTTACAGTAGAACCGGAAGTCCGCCATTACTGATATTAATTTTAAAATGTATAGAATTTGATTCGAGGCAACATTTATTTGAAACATTTTTTCAAACAGTTAATAATAAGTCGACTATGGACCGTTGCATCTCAGGCTAGACACCCTGTATGTTATGCATCTTTAGGAATAGAAGCATATTTGCGTCCCGAATCAGATTCCTTCAATTTTGCGCCACACTCTTTTTGTCAAGTATTGAGCCGTCATTAAATATTTATTTTTGAAAGGCAATACGCCAACGCAAATTAAAGATGAATTGGACACTGTATACGGGGGCACATCGCTTCACCAAATAGGGCTAAACGACCGCCGAATTAAAATGAGAGCGATAACAAAGGTTATGAACATGTCCGAAGAACGTGTTTGTCACATATTGAATCGAGATTTAAGCATGAGAAAGCTGTCCGCATATTGGATGCCGCACTTGCTCAGGTTAGGCCAAAAACGTGTTGAAATTAACAGTTCCAACGCTTTGTTGGCGCAGCTTAGAAGCGATAAATCACAGTTTTGCCGCTGATTAATTACTGTAGATGAAACTTGGATACACCATTGTAAACTCGAAACAAAAATACAGTCAAAACAGTGGACTACGACGTCCAAAAAACGGAAAAACAGTTTTTTCGCCTGGGAAAATGATGGTGACTGTTTTTTTGGGATAGTCATGGATCGATCATCTTCGAACAGGAAAAAACAGCATACTACACATCATTACTTGACAAGCTAAGCTTGCAGAAAAAAATTGTTTTGTCAGTTGAAACTGCTTAACCACCCTCCTTACTCGCGAGATCTAGCTTCAAGCGACTTCTTTCTGTTCCTTGATCTAACAATTGCGCTCAGAGGGTAGATACCATCACCTTTGTACACAGTTATTTTGCAGAGAAAGACGCCGAACACTATTGGACGGGTTGAAGCAAGACAAATCATTACACCTCACGTCACATTCACCACCATCATAGTCTTCAGTTTCTGATTTTGAATACGGAAGCAGAAAATGTACATTTAATTTTGCGTGCTAATTTTGTCCTCTCCTTTTTTTAGTCTTTTCCTTTAATCTCTGTTTCTGTTCCACACGATTAGGTGTCAAGGTTGTTCCTGTGTACAACTACATACTTGTTATACTACTACATTGTTTCTTAATTGTATGAGATGAAACTTGCTGCAATGGAAATACTTCCACAATGGATTTTTTGATTGATTGTGTTTTTGGAATCAATAGTTGTTTGCAGTTGTTCCTGGACACTCTCTTCAAGTCTAGGGTGACTATTATCAGTGTATATATACGAGGTTACGTTTTTATATTCGCGGAATGAGCGGGTTGTAGGGGGGTGATTAGGCGCATTGGGGGCGTGGCCTGTGCAGCGACTCGTAATTAGTATAAATACGAAGTTTCATTGTTCTTAGACAGTTAGTCTTTGAGCTATCGTCAACCAAGTAACATAATCAGGAGTGAAAAGTGAAATATGGAAAAAATCGAATATCGTGCCGTTATAAAGTTCCTTACCAAGCAAGGAAAATCAGTCGCGACCATAATGAATCAGATGTCATTGGTTTACGGCGACTCTTGTCCAGGAATAAACCATGGTGTACAAGTGGCATAGTTTATTTAAACAAGGAAGGGAATCCCTTGAAGTCGACCCGAGGCCGGGCAGGAGCATTGAGGTGACCACGCCAGGCACTTATCCAAAAAGTTGAAAAAATTGTACTCGAAGATGCTCGACTAAAGAAGAAACAACTCGCAGAAATGGTTGGAGTGTCCAATACAACAATTTTTAAAATCCTACACGATCATCTCGGCATGTCTAAGGTCAGCGCAAGATGGGTGCCGAGAATGCTCACGCCGCCGCAAAAACAACAGCGCGTAGAGTGTTCGCGTGCATTTTTGGACCTCTGTAATGAAGACAAGGATGGTGTATTGAGTCGAATTGTTACTGGAGACGGAACTTGGGTTCATCATTATGAACCTCAGTCCAAACAAGACTCCATGCAGTGGCATAAAAAGGGCACAGCACCTTCCAAGAAATTTAAAGTATCAGAATCAGCTGGGAAACTCATGACAACGGTATTTTGGGACTCGGAAGGCATATTGTTGATTGATTATAAAGATAAAGGTGTTTCTATAACCGGAGAATATTACGCTTCAATATTAGAGCGACTAAAAGAAGCCATTAAAGAGAAAAGACGGGGAAAATTGACGAACGGTGTGCTGCTTTTGCACGACAACGCGCCCGTCCACAAGAGCCGCGTTGCGTTAGCTGCCCTGCATAAGGTGGGCTTCTAAATTGTGAATCACCCACCCTACAGCCCAGACCTGGCCCAGAGTGATTATTACGTGTTTCCGAAAATGAAAAAAGAGCTGCGGGGTAAAAAATTTACTGCCGATGATGAAGTCAAGGAGGCAGTTTCGGCGTATTTTGCAGATAAAGAGAAATCATTTTTTTATGAGGGTATAAATAAATTAATTGAAAGATGTGAAAAATGTAACCGTCTTGCAGGTGAATATATTGAAAAAGAAAAATAATTTTGGTTTTTTTATTTCCACCCCTTATCCCCCATTCCGCGAATATAAAAACGCTCCCTCGTACCTTCATCTTGACCATTTTAAATTTGATCTTATTCATTTAGCTGTCTATCAGTGTTTAAGGAGTGGCGGTAGATCAAATCTTCAAAGATGTTGTCATCAATATGATTTTGTTTAAATCGAATTTCTTAAAGGAACCACTACTGTGACCATCCAAAAGCAATAGAACTTCGTGTGCTTCCATAGCTTTTGTCTACTCACTAAGATTTTGCAACCACTGGATATACATTTTTTTTTTGTACATCCAATCGTTCTCATGGTACATGGTATACTTTTCTACCAAAAGAAGCGTTGCCCATCAGAGCATTTTTCATTCTCTTTCTGGTAAAAATAAAAGCTGGTGACACAAATTTCGCCAAGATCACAGTAAAGTACCCTCTACATTCAGCACTTGGCAACACCTCAATTTTGCTTTCGTTTTTTCGGAGTATGAGGTGTTTGGAATTATCTTTGAAGTATACACGCACCAGATTCGTCGACATTATAAACATTTTGTGGTAGAAATTTGTACTTTTCCAAGACCCTCTGGAGTGATTTGAAATATGCAGCTATGTTTTCATTATTGAAAGTGTGAGTACGGGCAGTCGAGGTGTTTTCAAGTCTTTAGGAGAATTTTTTTACTTTTTTTTTTTTTTTTTTTAGGAAATTCAAAAACCATTTTTTTCTAAGCCTGCAATTGTCAAACCAAAACTGTCTCCATTTCTATGACATGTCAGCAGTCCTATGTTTTTTTTCTTTTATATTCTTCAAAGCCCTTTTCATATCTTTTTTACATCAGTGTTGCTTTTTGGGTAATATAGTACGAGGGCGTATTTTTATGTTGTCTACCTAGCCATGCACATAAGAGAACAAAAAAAATATTTTTCTATATAACTCCCTTTAACACTAATACACTTATTCCATCTTTTTTCCAATTGCCCCATACCCTCAGCAAAAAGTTTTTTTTTGTGGATAAGAATGCGAGCGTTTTTCCTCTAGAGCAGTTTTAAAATTTTTAATTGTGTTTCCGTAGGCCTCTCCATTTATGGTGAGACCCTCTTGGCATATATTCAATAAGCAAGACTCCTTCAACATTTCAAAAAACAGTTGCCATCAGTTTTTTCCAGAAAATTGTGTCTTGGCCTTTTTTGGTGGTGGAGACCCCACTGCATGGATTCTTGTTTAGTAGGAGAGTCCTAAGTCTCATCCCCGGTGATAATTCGAGATAAAAATGTTTTGTCCCTCTCTAACTCGCCCAAATTTTCTTGAGCAATTTCTTTTCTGTACAGTGTTTGTTCAGGTCTAAGCAATCTGGGTATCCACCTTCTCCATACCCAAATCGTCATGCAAAATTTTGAGGCCACTTGCTTCGAATATACAGACTTCATTGGCAAAGACAGAAATCTTCGACTTTTCGTACAATGTCTTCAGTTCAAGCTTCAACAGGTCGTCCGGACTTTGGGTAATCATTGATTGACTCTCGGCCCCATCGAAAAAGTTTAGACCAATATTTTACTTGAAAATAAGATGGTGCATCTTCCCCATACACAGCAACCATTCTTTCATAAATTGCTTTTGGACCATTGGCTTCTTTTGTCAGGAACTTTATTACGCTGCAATGTTCAACTTTAGTTTCACTTATTGTATCGAGAAGTAGACCATCTCAAATCTCTGTAAACAGCACAAACTAAACACAACTTAGCACATGTACTTCTAACAGTGACAGCAATTTTTCAATAATTTGTTTGACATCGTCACTCTTTTGTTTCATAGCTAGCAAGTAGATAGCAGAAGAATACGCCCTCGTAGTGTAGTAGTTTATGGTATAATCTGAACGCGTAAAGATACATATAAGATATAATATAATTAGTCATTTCTCTGTAGGTATGCATGTATCGACCAGATATACCGCGTTGAAAAGATTTCCTTCCAAATTAGCGAACATCATATATACATGTATTTCAGTAACAAACATAATTCCCCTTTTATTTTCTCTTTCGAATATTCCGTGTGTGCGCCTGTCGAATGAATAGGTTAACAAGAAAGCTTAAAGAGAGACCTGAAAAGAGTGAGGAACAAGTGATTGAATAGTCGTCAGGTATTGAATAATGAGTTAACGAGGCTTTCACGGCAACTAATTGGTCGGGCTCCGCGAACAAAAGCCAGGAAACTCGCTAAACAGTTTACTCTTCCTCGTGGGATGGCTAAACTCTATTGTATCAACCTAAACCGCCCAACGTCGGCTCCTCTCCTTTCCCGCCGGCTTCCCCAGCCAGCACATTTCAATCTTTGCCCATTGAAATTCCGCGTTTGTTGAATTCATATTGAAAGCATCAGTTTCAAGTATGTAATTGTGATGGAGGTAATATGGTGCAGAGGTAGGTACTAGGTACATACGTAGTGCGCTAGGGCTATTATACAGATGCTTTGTGCACTATATAGAGGATATGCGCTGCGAACTAGCGTTCCTATTCAAAAAATTGATTTGCAAATATCAATTACTTGAATTTTTAGGTAACTATCTATCGTCCAAAAGAATTCATAATGAAATACGAGCGTCCGTTTGTACTTTTCCTTTTTACCTTTTTAAATAATCGGTGACCGTTCGTATCACAAAGTTGTCATTTTTGATTGATTTGATATAGATTCAGTTGTGCTAGTTTCAAATTGGTTTATTTCAGTGAATACATAATAATGACAGGAAGATCATATAGAGAAGAATCATCTACGCACAAAAATTGAATATCCAAAAAAAAGTAACCTTAAAATCGAATACATCTTTGTCTTTAAATATAAAATTTGGTGTGATTTAGAACCGAACATGGTTGATTCTTTATCACTAGAAACGTTCAGATTAAGAAACATAATTCGTAGATAAACGACACCAGCGCAATTAGTGTGACACCTTTTAGAACAGACTCGATACCTTTTCCAGAAGCCACTACCTTTAGACGCCGAAAAGCCCTCATTGCAGCATATGCAACTAGGGTCGTCATCTTCGTCGATTAGGAAAGGTTCAGTCACTATGTCTTCTGCATCACTGTCTTTCACATCAGCGTTGCTTGAAGATGAACATAAAACTTCACTATTTTGAACATTTCTCTTTACCGCCTGTTTGGCTATTGATTTAAGCTCCTTGTTTCGCGGTTAAGTCCTTTAGTCTTTATTTTTGGTGGAGGTGTTAGTTTCCCAACTGTAATATTCAGCGAAGAAGCTGTCGTTACTGACCCGCTTGTTGTAGGCTCATTATCCGTTACATTGTTATTACCTAATACTAAAGAATCGGTCTGATCTTCAGTTGTATGAGAACTGGTTGCTTCTCTTTAATTGGGAACTCAGTTTGAGCTTCGATTGAATCCATTCAGGAAACACATCAGGATGAAATGGCTGAATACCTATTTTCTGAAATCCGTTCTCAGCGTTAGAAAATGTTACAATTTTAAAATATGCTTCTTTAAACAATCTAACCACCTGACAATGAGTCACTGTTTGGTCAGGATTTGCATGTAAGCACTTTCGCAAGTTGGTCAACCCCTTGTCATTCTTCCACTTAACCTTGTACTACACGAATGAGCATATTCAATTATAATTTGTTGATTCTACTGTGGCTAAAATTGACTGACTGCCATAAAAACAAAAAAAGATAGCAATAAAGAATTAAACAAAACATAATTTTCATACATAGATACATACATGTTTATCTACATGTTAGCATATAGCAAGCATTAAGGCAAAGATAATTTTGAAGTAAGTAAATGAATTTCTGAAAATAGGGAAGAGCGTTGTATACCTTGTAAACATTGAAAGAGAAAGATCGCTCGAACGAGGATGTCTTATGAAATGGTGGTGTAATTAATCCTCATGATCTAACAATGATATTGGAGGAGACTTTTTCAGAAAAGTTAGAACCTACCTTTACTGATTGTGATCTTTCAGAAAAAAAAAACTATTTAAAAGTTTACCGGCACCGTCGCTTAAACCCGCAAAATGAAAAATAGCAGACATTTGTTTATGGTCAATCGTGTCGAAAGCCTTGGTGAAATCCAACATTACCAGTACAGCACATAGCCCCTTATCCGATGCAGTAAGGATATCATTGGTGATCTCCAGTAAAGCTGACTCGCAACTATGGCCAGAACGCAAACCAGATTGGTAGAGCGGCAATATGTTAGCATTATTGAGATGTTGTATTAGTTGCATGAATTTTCTCGAAAATTTTTGATAGTGTAGATGGCAGACTAATTGGCCTTAAGTCAGACAGAAGTTGGGGTGATGGTTTTTTTTTTGGAAGAGGAATTACGGTTGCTTCTTTCCAGGCGATAGGAAACGCGCTATCGAGAATGCAGCTATTAATAATATGAAGAAATAAAACACTAAACACTTTAACCCACTAAACACCAAACAAGTTTTAATTAAAGTTTTATTATCGCCTTGATAATGACAGCATTGCTGCTGAAACGCGTCGGTGTTTTAGTGAAAACTTGTTAGGTGTTTAGTGGGTTAAAGTGTTTAGTGTTTTTGTTTGATTAACAATATGTGTGATATCCCTGAGAATAAAAGGGAACCATAGATTTAACATTCTGATGGATAATACATCACATCCACAAGAAGGTGAGGACAAAGTATGCATCACCTAATCTAACACCTTGACGTCTTTGTGACTTGAATGTCTATCCACCAGGAGAAGCACCTTATTATCCTAACTAGTTTTTACATGGTGAATGGAATGCTTCATCCATTTAATACACGCTTCGTCTGTGACCCACCCTGATTCTTGACAATATGCGATAGCAGAAGGAGGAGCATTGTGCACAACCTTGTGCTTCATATTTGTTCTAAGGAAGATGAGGACCGATGGAATTAGTCTTCCAGTAACGTTCATGGAACATACTACCGTTAAATCTTGTCCATATTTCGCACTTGTTATTTCACCGACCTGTTTTTGAGCCTTCTGCAGCTTAAATTTTGTGAGTTCTGCGCTGCATCGTTGACAACCCAAATTCATCTGCATCCCAGATTTGATCTGGCTTAAATTGGTTATCATCAAGAACTTTGGCTAATGCTGAAAAATCCTTTTTGATCTGAGGCTTATAAAGGCTTGCGCTCGTTGCTTCTGCTGGTCGCAAACTTATTGAACCATTGCTGCAGGTAAAACACACAACTCTGTTGGTGTTAACCCAAAAAATCTAATTTCCACTTCGCGTAGATGTTGAACAATTAAATATGGACAATTTGCCACCGAGATAACGTTTTGTTGGCGGTTTGGCTTTAGCTATACGTTCGTCACATCCGTTTATTATTCATTGTATTTATTGCTTCCGCTATTATCTTTTTCCCCCCAACTGTGACATTCACTCTCAAAATATAGTGCTTATTAGACATACGAAAACATCGAGAAATGCCAATATAAAAACCAAAAAAAAATTGAACTAATTCCAACCTCATGCCTTCTAGTGAGCAAAATGGACACCAGCACACTGCAGGGCACTACTACTGCGAGCTAGATCGCTATCTGCTGTACCGAAGTGTGTTGTTTAATGCCTTGCAGTGTGCTACTTCCCACCCTACCTACTAGAGGGTAGTGGGTTGGAATTAGTCCATTATCGGAAGTATTATACAAATAAGTTGAGAGGTGAAAGTCGATGAACTAAAAATTTCATGAGGTGCCGATCTTTTTCTTTTCTTTAAATAATTAATAATTTCTTCATCTTCTTCCTCTTCCAAAAATAAAAGGGCAAATAGTTTTCTCTTCATAATGCACAATAAACGAGATCTCTCGGATGCGAAAGCGCTACTGTTGACAGCTACGGCACTAGCCAAAGAATACATGACAAGATGGCGTTCAACGGTTGCCGTTGATGGCGACCGTCGACAGCGGCTGTTGACGGCTCCTGCGAAAACGTATCTTTAGATTTTGCATTCGAAGTAGCGCTGATGAGATCTGAAAGGTCGAAACCACGTGGTTCGCTGCTAATGATTGATCTATTTTCATTGCATTTATCCGCAAGGTGAATTCCAACAATACACCCCATGAGAGCCTATTTACAAGCATTTTTTTGGTGCTTATTTTAGACATTTGCTTTAATTAGACGAGTTTGGAGGTGGCATACCTTAGCCTAATGCAAAGTGTGCCATCTCGACCAAAACGTTACACCAGGCTTCAACATTTAATATCTTAAATGTGGCACCTCACAACCTAACTTTCCGATTATGGAAGAATACACAATTCAATATAATTTCAACTTATCAACATAACATTAAGAAAGACGTGCTCATTTTTTAGTCAGGCTTACCTAAACTTGTTCTTGTCATTTTTATTAGGTACTTCAGGAACGATCCAAGTTTGAATACCATGACGCAGATACTAATATTGAAATAAAACATACAATATACAAACAATATTCCTTTTATTAAAAACTTGTATCATATAAATACATACAAAGTACCAATCAAAAATCCGCGGAGAAAAATAATACTAAAGTGTAAAGAGAGACGCAAAAAACACGTTATGAGATTAAGTAGACATCCTTTACAACAGAAATTAAATAATACAATAATAAAATTATTTTCACCTCTCTTCCGAGCGCAGTGATCTATGAGAATCCTCCTATAAAATAAATTAAATAAAACTGAGTCTTTACCTATCTAGCAGAGCTGTAAAAATTTACCTTCAAATCAAAGGAAGTCATTTTAACTTTAAATGATTCATCACAATTTCGTTGATCAGCATGTCTGGCGTTCCTTATCGCGTAACCTTCATATCTGAAGGATTCACTCGGGAGGAATCGATGTAGAACTGGACTTATCAAATCGGGATCCATGTATCGGACGTCCAACTTTCCAGTCAACAAACTTACGATCGAACCGACAGTCAATACTGTCAACACACCGATTGGAGTTATCCAATGGTAGGATAACCTGAATAGTGGGAAAACGTGGGACTCATCTGGATAAATCTAAAATGATAAATTCACGAATTGCACAATGTATTCGGCAGAATTTCGTACGGGTTCTGACGCGTTGATAAATAATCCATAATTTTGTTCGCAATAATCCACTGATACCGGTAATTTACGAGCTACGATTAATCCTGCGGCTTGAGCGTATTGTCCACCGAAGGATGTCCACCCCGACATAAGAAATCCTGCGATGGCACCGATAATAGCACCTGTCGAATTAGCCCAAGGTACCAACATTCCTAGTGTAAAAACACCGAAAGTTGTACCGGCTGCGATTGCGGATAAAGAGGTCGCCATCTGAAATTCAAACACAAAACGGATTAGTTTCAAAAATTGACTTATATTTATTTAGAAATACAAGTAGAACTAATAGTGTGAAAGAAGGTATAATTTCAATTTCTCTCGTTTCGTGAAATTTTAATTGTGCATACGCATATCCTAATAAGTTTAATTTACCTTCCTGAGAGAGATCTACGCCAGCCCTTTGACGATAGTCAATTTAGAAAGAACAACGTTCTTCAGCAAAGGCTATCGTTTTCGGCATGGTGATCACTGCCTAAACACTGAGCTACTCACCCTAAAGAAAATGTGTAATCACAATTTTTCTTAGGAAACTAGGATTACTTACAGCTAGCACTCCACCCATACGTTCCACGATGTATACGAAACCTAATGCGACGATGCCCAAAATTAAAGAAACGATTTTCACGAACATGGTGGCTTTCTTTTCGCGTAGATTCATTCGCATGCAACCTTTGACGAAATCTTCCAATATAACCATGGATGTCGAATTCAGTATAACTGATAAGGAACTTAAACAAAACAAATAAAAATAAATTAAATAAATTTAAAATCAAGAAGGACTTATGTGAACAGTCCAAATTGTTTGGCAATTTCTTTATTATATTTGTGGAGAATTTGCCAATCAAAAAACTACTTCGGCTTTTCATTCAAAAGACATCAAATCATCATAATGACTATTTTTTATATGTTATGAGTGTCATAATAATAAAAAAAAAATTAAGTAAATGAATTTGTCCTATGGGTTTCTATAACTGCGATAACTTGCAAAGAGATCTTTATTTGTTTGAAGCTTCCTAAACTTGCTTCCAAACCAAAGTGTCATTCTTCAAACCTCGGAGTATCTGGCTTTCTCTCCTCAGATACAGGACTGCTGTTACCGACAGATAAGCTCTGAACTATCTAATATCTAACGAGCTTTATTTTGCCCAAACGTACGGTCAGCTCTGTGCTGAACTTGCTAACTGCACACAGGAAGAAGTGGGAAGTGATCGGAAAAAGTGACCTCATTGACAATTGAAGATTGTTCCTTCTAAAAGATGGTTAGAGTCCTAAAATTAAATAAAATCCTGTTGAATGTACTTCAAAGCCTCAAATTTTGAAGATGAAGTCCTACATCGGCTACAGATTGCCCAGAAACTCCCCTCACCTTCTCCCTCCCCCCGCCCAGAACAATAAAAAAACCTCATCCCGAAGAAGGACAAAGATCCTTAGCAAGACTTCAACGCGCTAAACAATTCACTCAGAATCATAAGCCTAATATCTACACTGTCAAGCAGTTATACTAAAAGACTGACGGATAAAGTCCACCAACATGATAATGTTCGACTGGATATTGAATATACTGAAGTCCTCGAAACATGTGTCCCGAATTAATTAATTAAACGTTGTGGTGCTGGTGTTACCGTTGTTTTATCTGTACCTTACGAAACCACAATCCTTGAAATCACATGAATAAAGTCCTTGAGAAGTTTTGGATTCGGGGAAGATTCTTCTATAAACTTCCACCTCCTAGAATTTAACTTATTTTGAAGTTATTGAAAACTTTATTGGGAATACAAATTCTAGTCCTTTAATCTTGGGACCATGTGTTGTGTATGTACATCTCTAGACTACATATTGGAGTCTTCATTTATTTATATAGGTACTAATTGGTCCGCCAATTTCAAAGAGTTTGGGCCAGCGACTCCACCAACCAGTAGGGTCACCGATTAACCTGAACCAATCTTCGTATTCAGCATGATCAATCACATATATATTCAAAATTTCAGGGAAATCGAAGAGATCGAGATTTTCTTCAAAATCGCAAGGGGTAGGCATGGAAAAAATTTGAATTTTTGACATTTTTCGAAGGACGTTCGATTTCGTTCAAATTTTGAATATATAGCCAACTATCCTTACAAACACCTTTTGCGGAGACTTCGGTGAAGCAACACAGTTTTATTTTTGAGCTTCCTTCTTAAGCAAAGACTTACTTTTAAAGGAAACTTGGATTGTTGCATTTTGTTATGGCATCTGTGGTTAGTTGCCTGGGGGAGCTCAATCCGACGACACCACCTAAGAGCCTTTACAAGAAGGATACTCGTGACTCCCGTTGAATTACTTTAATTGCGAAAATCGATCCAACAGCAGAGACCCAAACAAAATAATCACCAAACCTAAAAGACGTTCAAGTCGAGCTTTAGAAATCTTCGAGGATTGGTTCATTGATACTGTTGATTTATTTTGCAGAAATTCCCGTACTAGTTTGGAGACTATATAATAAGATGCTAGAGCTGTTGAGGCTGTCTAACTGTCAAAGAAAATGCAGATCACCTCCCCTCGGTTACCGATGCAGACTATCCAACGCACAAGTGGTTCACATACTTTGTAACCCTGGTTTTCCTCATATGTAAGTAGGTATGGGGGCACCTTGGGCGCCCCCCACCACTCCTACCTTCGGGCAGCTAATGGGCTAGTGGATATAAACAAGAAGCCGTTCAGTACCTGATAAAAGCTGTTCGATAAGATCAGGTACTGAACGGCTTTTATCGGGTATGGAACAGCTTTTATCAGGCATGGAGCAGCTTTTATCAGGTGCTGAACGGCTTTTATCAGGTACGGAACAGCTTTTATCAGGTATGTAGTAAACCAGTAGGTATGGGGGCACTTTGGGCACCCCCACCACTCCTACTTTCCGGCAGCTAATGGGCGGAGCCTATCTCAAGAGGCGCGGGATTTGAATTAGAATATTGGATATAAATAAGATGCTGTTCAGTACCTGATAAAAGCTGTTCCATACCTGACAAAAGTCGTTCAGCATCTGATAAAAGCTGTTCCATGCCTGATAAAAGCTGTTCCATACCTGATAAAAGTCGTTCAACACCTGATAAAAGCCGTTCAGTACCTGATAAAAGCTGTTCCATACCTAATAAAAGCCGTTCAATACCTGATCTCATCGAACAGCTTTTATCAGGTACTGAACGGCTTCTTGTTTATATCCAATATTCTAATTCAAATCTCTTGAAATAGGCCCCGCCCATTAGCTGTCGGAAGGTAGGAGTGGTGGGGGGTGCCCAAGATGCCCCCATACCTACATACTTATGTAGACACCGACACCGGAATTGGTACCCGCTCTAAACTCATCTGCATACCAGTTTTGGGTTTTCGGTTTTCTCCCTTCACCATTTTGCCACTCACCCCAATTCCAAAAAACTTTGAAGGGTTTATCGTAGGAAATCATGGTGATTGATATTTCGCTGCCCATATCAAGGATTGGGTTTCTTACTATTGCTTCCATTCTGGTATGCCCCAACCCATAGTGAGTTCTCCAGTTAGTATTTCTCACTCTGTGGGCTGTGTAGGCATTCCAGTCTCTGCCATGATGAAAATATCCAGAGAAGATAAAAATAATAAAAATCTTCAACGTGATGAAACTGGTCACTGAACTGGAGGAGAGTGTACTGTTAATTCATACTAGACGAAATCTAAAGTCAATGAGGAATCAAGAAAGATATTTATTAACACTTCATTAGAGATGGAGCAAAAAATAGTGGATGACAGCAATAGTTTAACATTAAAAGCAGACGAAATTATTAGAGCGTTTTTGGAAAGAAGACAAACGAAATTGTTTAAATGTTTAAATAGCGTGTGAACAAAACTATAACCAGAATCCATTGATAATGTTGAAGCAGTATCGGTGACACCGAAAAAAAAACTACATATTCCAATATTATTTTGTATTAAATTAAACGTTCAAAGAAATTATCTAAATACCAGATAATTGGCATTTTTTGGTAAAGCAAAAAAGCTGCATTAATCTGCTAGGAAATGTATAAATTATGCTTAGCATTAGGTAAGAAACAATAGAATCCGAGATTATATAGAGATTACATTAATTGTACAACAGTCAAAATACAATTCATCCTTGAACTACTTTAAAGTACAAAACGCAAAGGTCAACGTAGTAAAATGTGTACCCAATCACGTTTCAAATTAAGATAACAATTTAATCAATTGATTCCATGCATAACAAACAATCTAATTTTTCCTATGACGAATCAATAAACATTATATTCGATATTCTAAAAATATAAATCTTTTCTTACTTCAAACTGCAGTAAAATAAAACCCAAGAGGGAATAATACAAAATATTACCTTAGAGCTGCTCCGAAGACTCCAGCAATGAAAAGACCAGGTACTCCTCTCAGATGACCGACCGTTTCCATGACGAACAAGGGAAGAAGTTGGTCATTTGCTCGGATGCGACCTGCAGTCAGTGGATCGCAATCGAAGTAAGTGGCATAAATAATGAGTCCGGTGAAACAGCACACCGATACGAATACTGATACGCCTACGGTAAAAATTGCAACCGACCTGAAAATAAACACAAAAACGTCAGAGAAAAAAAATACAAAAAAACAAACAGCATTGTTTTAATACTGTCAATAATATTTTGATACGTACGTTTTTGCTTGCCTTTCCGTGGGCAACGACAGGTATCTTTGGACCATCGTCTGGTTAACCGCATTGAAGGAGGTCCAATAGACGAAACCCCCTATGATTACGCCGAAAACAGTGTGTCTTTCGTATAAACTTGGATTGAAACTGAAAGGATAAACGCAATTTAATATGTTGGTAAATCTAATTAGGCTGGCTATTGAGACATACTTCGAAATTAAAATTCGACTTGAGCTTCTTTCCCATACGTATGCTGCACCTCCTAGTGATGAAGTACCTAAGCTTACTACGACTATAACTGATAAAAACATTACAATTATCTGCCACGTGTCGGTCCAGACTACAGCTTTCAAGCCACCCTAGGAAACAGAAATATAAATAGCGTCATTCAGCACAAAAAGAAGCTTACAAAATAAGTAGGTAATAATACCTTTATTATTGCATAAAAGATACCAAAAAGCACTGTCTATAGTGTTTTGACCGCAGATTTGGGTAAACAGAAGCTCTGTGTGTGCTTCCTGCCATACCCACTCAGACAAATGACTACAATAAAGATTGGAAAATTCAGCATTGCAAAGACATGTTAAATATGTTCCAAAGGACTCCGGCTAGCATGTCAGCCATTGTAACTGGTGATGAGACGTTGTGAAAATAAAACGTCAGAGTGCGGCACAGAAGTCACCAGAAGAGCGAAAAGAGAAAAAATTACACTTTCAGAAGACCAAAACAAAACAATGCTGACCGTTTACTTTGATTCAAAAGGAATTGTTGACAGTGAATTCGTCGCAGAAAGTCAGACGACGATTGTAGGTCAGAATTCGACGACTTCGACCAGAATATCGAGAGTCAAGCAGTTGTTTTTTGTTACACGACAATGCACTATCGCGCAAAGCCACCATGGTATATGATTTCTTGATCAAAAAAGGCATCATTGTTATCGATCATCCACCGTATTCACCTGATTTGGCTTCGTAAAACTTGGCTATTACCCAAACTGAAATTGGCGATGAGAAGAAATCGTTTCGATACCATCCCGGTCTCATCCCCAAGGCCATTCTAGTCGATGAGTATAAAAAATGTTTCGAAAATTTGTTGAACGTTTCCTGCGCTATATTGACTCAGAAAGAGACTAAACAGTGCTCTATCTCTTAAAAAAGAGCTTGAAATGGCCTTATGTTGAAATGGAACTGCAATGATTCAGGAATTGCACTCCTAGAAGAGGAATTTTTCCATGCTCTAAGATTCTGCGCTCTTTCTCAATACTGGCCTTTTCCCAGTTAATCAAATTAATTTTTCAGAAGAGGTTGATGGCCCTATTAAGTCACACAGATTTCAAATAGTTACTACTACACCAACAGCAACAACACTCTATTACACTAACCTGTTTGGACTTAGGAGTATCAGAAAATAAAAAATACTATCAATTCAGAAGAAGAGAAATGTTAACATCATCATCATAACTAACGGGTCGATGGCCGCAGTGGTTAGGCGGCTGACTATTGTTGTGAGAGAACGATAGGTGCCGGGGTTCAATTCTCTGGAGGGACGGTGACATTTTTTCAGAGAGTTTAATCCCGGATCGACTTGCCATTCGCTGTTGGGAGCAAAGTGATTAACAGCGCGGCATCATAAAAAGGCGATATGATGCTGTCACAAAGCCATTTAAACACAACTTACACACACTAAAACTACACCGCAAGAGTTGCAGTGATAGCCAGACAAGTAATACAGCTTACGGAGTCACTGCAACTAAGCACCCACCACACATTAAAAAAAAAAAAATAATAATAATAATAATAGGGAGTATCAAAAAGTCAGAAGACAAAAGAAAAGAATCAACGCAAAGGTACAATCAATCAGAAACATTAGAAAAATTGAGAACAGAAACAGAAAAAGGCCTAACAATAATTTTCTCCTCGGAGATTCTAGAAGATTTCTAAGAAGACTGAGATCGCAAATCAATTAATCCAAACCTGGAAATGGACTATGCAGTTCATTATGGTGTAGTACCATGGTATATTAGCTGAGTCATAGATTTTCCTGAAGATTAAGTTTTTCATTCAAAATTAGATCATTTGTTTGCACAACACAAATTAATTCGAAAAATTGATTATTTCGGATCTGCCGTTACTGTCTTTCAGAATCATAAATTCATCAAAGAAGCCAAGATGAAGAAGATGGGCAACTATGAGTCCATTAATCTAATAACAAATTAATCTCAAACAGGCACTCATGACCTTGAATTTAAACGAATGAACTTCGTAAAATTTATAAACACTACCGTTACGTTAATGAATGCAATGAAAATAGATCAAGCATTAGAAGCGAACGACGTGGTTTCGACCTTCTAGGTCTCGTCAGCGCAACTACAAACGTAAGATCTAATTCCATCGCCCTTCACATCACAACTTTAACTGTATAATACCTCTGACAGTGGACTAATTCCAACCCAATGTCTGCTAGTGCGCAGGGTGGGAAGTAGCACACTGCAAGGCACTGCACAACACAAGTCGGTACAGCAGATACTAATCCATTATCAGAGGTATTATACAGTTAAAGTTGTGGTGTGAAGGGCGATGAAATTATATCTTGCATTCGCAGTAGCACTGACGAGACCTAGAAGATCGAAACTACGTGGTCCACTTCTAATGCTTGATCTAGTTTTATTGCGTTCACTCGCAGGGTGATTTCCAGCAATATACCATGAGCATCTATTATAGCTATTTTTTTGGTTTTTATGTTGTGGCATTTCTCGCCGATTCCTCTACATTATAGTGCTTGTTTCAGATCATAAAGTGATTTTTACGATCAACGTACTTTCTATATGGACTATGTTGGTGCTTCTAAAGTCGATTATTTAAGTATTATTACTTTTTTAATTGTCATTTTCAAATTTATAAATAAGTTATCGACAGGTTTAGAACAATTTAACAACTTCATCTTTCTTGCTATCTTTCTTCTAATATTTTCTTGTCATCATCAAGTAGATACATAAATAATGTAATTAAGAATATAGCAAATTCTTTCTGCCATTTTAGAAAAACATATATGTAATTATATTTCTTTATTTTATCCTTGTTGTTTTTTCTTTCTAAAAGAACAATCTTCTTCAACAGGATTTATTTTTTCTCGTACTCTTGCATAATATTCTGTTTATGATTTTTGGGTAGAACCACGCCAAATCGACAGCTATCCACCTCGACATTTTTACCACACTCAACTCTTCCCCTTCCATAAAACGAACGCGCACTGCGGGGAAAAGGAAACAATGGAGTGAGTGTATCGAAAATGTCGAGGTAGCTTGTTGTCTATTTGGCGTGGTCCTACGGTTGCTTTTACATCGACGTCTTGTAGTTGTAGCCGAATCTCAAGCAACATAAATAATGTTTTTTAATATTGCCATATCTCCTGCGAGAGGTTGTTTCACTTTTTTTGTTGATAAACTAAATTTTCTAATATATATGCAAACGTATGAAATTTCTCAACAAATTCGATTAAAAAAAATGCACGTTTTAAATCAACACTTACCAATACTGTATAAAATATGCAAACAACGCATACGATCGTTCCAATTAAATGAATGTCGATCCCAGTGACTAAAAAATAAAGCATTAAATACAGTATTTATCACAAAAGAAACTAAGCAAGAAGACATACCTTGATTAAATGCTAAAGAAGGCACGTAGATTAAAATTGGTAAGAACATGATCTGCAACATACAACTCTCTTTAACAAATTTGCCATAAAATGTATGTGTTTACCTTACCTCATCCAAAACAAATAAAACGGATGCTAACGTACGAACATAACGGTTAAACCGTAATTCCAAATACTGGCAAAAAAATTGTATTTGATAAAGTTAGATCAGTTGCTATGAAAGCATTAAATTAAGTACAATACCTCGTATGATGAATTGACTTGCAATTTGCAAAATACTGGCACATAAACAACGGCTACGACAATACCACTAATCCAAATAGCGACTACTATTAACCAATACTGAGTTCCAAAATTATAGATTTCGGCGGGTGTGCCCAAAATTGTTACACCCGAAATATAACTGCAAAATATAATAGAAAGTTATTAAAGAAGGAGTGTTGTTTTGTACAATATTTACATTAACTAATATTGATATAAATATCTCCTTAATCAGTGCTGTTTTTGGTACAAGTTGAACATTTCTAAATTTCTTTTTAGACACTTTTATCTCTAATAATTCAAACAATAACAACTGCTAAAGGTGGAAGCTATGTTTACCCTTAAGAAGTGATTTTTCGAAATGCCAAAGTTTGCGTGGAAATAACGTGTTTATGGTCAAATTTATTTAAAACTTAGTATTGTATTAAGATTCCTTGGCGCAATTCATGAAACAAGGTGGTAACTAGAGGGTGTCTTTTTAGGACAGATAGAACTTACGTAAGGGTTAATTGTCAAACGAACTGTCATATTGCGTTCACTTTTTGACATTTATGATCAGTATACTCTTGCAAATCATCATGAATAGATTGAAGCTTGAACAACGCTACTAAATTATCCATATTTACTTTGAAAATCAGTGATCAATTCGCGCAACATATTAGGTTATTTGCATGGCGCACATAATCGTCCATCTGAGCAAGCCATCCGTCGCACTGTGGACAGATTTCATACCACATACTCTTCAAATGATGCAAAAACACCAACACATCGAAGGACTATGGATACTGAAGGGAATATCGCCGCTGTAAACGAAAGTGAGGAAGAAGATCCAAATTTATCGATTAATCGTCAGTCGCAGGAATTGGGGCTCTGTCCGTCCAAATTTTGCGCAAAGATCTTAGCCTATACCCATTTAAGATTCAGCTGGTGCAAGAATTAAAGCCACGAGACCATCATATGCGACGTCCTTTTGCCAATTGGGCTTTAGAGCAGTTGGAAACCGATCCGATGTTTTATCGCAAAATTGTTTTCAGTGATGAGGCTCATTTTTGGCTTAACGGGTTTGTTAATAAACAAAATTGCCGCATATGGAGTGAGACCCAACAGACTCCATTACATCCAGAAAAATGCACCGTTTGGTGCGATTTACACGCTGGTGGCATCATTGGACCTTATTTCTTCAAAAATAAAATAAAAAAATTGGAATACCATAACACCGTGGAATTTGATCTTCTTCTTTTTGCTTGGAACGTAGTCCTCTTCCTGTGTCTACTGTTGGCATTTCGGCAATCTTACCTCTTTTAGATTTTATTTCAATTTCGTGTTATAAACTTGAAGAGCTAGGATGTCCTTGTTTTCTTTGGTCTTTTTCTATGTCACCATTGGGACGTAATGAACTGGCAAAATCTGCTTTGAACTGAAGTAAGCTCAGTTGCCTTTTTTAGGAATCTGATTTAATGCATTTTCTGTGTACAAAAGCCAACTGTTTATAACACATAGGTCCAGAAGATAAAAATAAATTTTATGATAGGTACCGTTTTTTTACTGCGGATTTTTCGCCGATATAACGCAATTAGGGAATCTTCCAAATCGACTTCTTCCATAAATTGATTGTAGATAGCAAGTGCATTAGGACAATCTACATCAATTTAACTTAATTTTTAAACTCCGACAAAGGAACTCAGTAGATCCACCGGTTTATTATCATACCATTTTATAGTTATTAGTTCAACACCTTCTATCACTGTTTTCACTTCTTCTACAGATCCTCTCCCTCTCCTTTTCATTTATTTGTCACATGTAAATTCACATCCTTCTAAACGATTAGGATGCACAGTTCCTAAACTATGAATGCCCATTTAATGTAGTTCTATTTGTAATTGAATACCATTGAACCAGTTATCAAAATATATTTTATGATAAGTACAGATTTCTAGATACTATTTTTGACAAACGTTTATATAGCTCCAGTGTAGAGCTCCCAGTTGTAAAGTATGCCATCAGAGCCACATAGAGCTAATGCTTTGTATCCCCATTTTTTCGGTTTTGCTTTCATGTATGTTTTATGGAATGATGACCATTACATGGTATCATTTATTTGTTCATCTACACATATTTTTTCCCTCATAGAAATTTAAAATTGAATACAAATTTTTGACTATCGACTCAATGAATGGGCGAATTTCGTATAGTTTATCTTTGCCTCTAGCCAAAATATTATTATCGTTGAAGTGAATTTTTGATTTGATCTGTTTCCATGTACTTCTAGATATTGTTTCTGCTATTTTTGCGGCCCAAGTTTCTTTTTGCCAACACATTCTGGATCGAGGCAAACCATAAATGGACATATATAATGATATTCCTATAAATCTTTCGAGTCCCTCGATGCAAAGCAGAAGAGGGCGAGTAATACATATCTCTTTCTCTATTCTACAATGTATTGTATATAATATGTGTGTCCTTATCAACAAGCTGTCTAAAGTACTACAAGGACATGCTAATTGGTTCCGCACTAGATGGTAATTGACCTTTTCAGGGATATATTGATCGAATTTCTATCGCCCTCGTGGACGTCCACTTTACTTTTCTTCTTTGTTTCTTCGTCTTTTCCTTGGTTTGTCAGAAAAATTCGCCAAGCAGTTCATCCTCTGTATCCCAATCAGATTGGTTATTGTTTTCCTCTTCTAAGTCCGATTCAGGTATTGGAGAGAAAGTATTTTTTAGTTCTTCAGCGTCTTCTTCAAAAAAAGAATCTGATTCTTCCGCCAGTATAACACCCTCTTCATTCGAGTCTTCATCGCTTTCACTCAAGTCTGGATCATCGGAATCTTCTGGGTTATCTGGCAGTCATTTAGTAAACATATGAACATTTTTTGTAGTTGAGGATTTTCCATAGAAGATTGATGGATTCCATAGAAGATTTATGCTATAAAGAATAAATTTTTTTGTTGGTCCATTGTGGCTCGTTGTAACATTGAAGTGACATACCTAGTTTTCTCTGTCAGGACAAAAATAAGCAAGTTCTTGGTTTCACAAGTATTCCCACACAATAGTGACACAATGTAGAAATCACCAAATATTTTTAGTTCATTATTTCTCACTTTATTTTACGATCAATTTTCATTTAATTTGCAAGTACATGCTACTTAGGTACAATTACTGGTGAGTGAATACTACATTTCAATTTACTTTTCGAAATGTTAGATAAATACCGCTATATGTGTACATTTCTGAAACCATGATGTTACCTTAAAGATACGATGGCCCATAAAGGATGGAAAACTTTTTTTTTTTTCTGGTATGTTCTTTGGAGTCACATGGGGTCATAGAGTGATAATCTTTCTATGGTCAAATTTATTTGAAACTTGGTATATTTATGTTCTTTGATACAATCAATGAAACATGTGTTTCGACGTTTTTTTAAATTCAATCTCTAACAAGCTGGAAGGGGGTGGTAAAATTTGTATACGGGGTGACATAGAAAAAAGTACATTGCATAGTGCCACACAATAGAGGACACTAAAATAAGAAAAAAAATTCCTATGAACATGGGTCCGCAAGACCTTCGGTTAAAAGATACGGGGTGTTAAATTTTATTTCTTTTTTTGGGTTTTTGTTTTAATATCTATGGTTCCAGTACAAATGCATCTGAAAGCCGACAATGCACGCTAATTAATCAAAAAATAACAATTAAATAATGTGTCATAATGACACTTGTCAAACTGATGTAATTGTTGTTTGAGGAATTTTGTGTTCGTGATTAAGTTTTTCA
Source organism: Holotrichia oblita (assembly GCA_023690525.1). Classification (NCBI taxonomy): domain Eukaryota; kingdom Metazoa; phylum Arthropoda; class Insecta; order Coleoptera; family Scarabaeidae; genus Holotrichia; species Holotrichia oblita. The sequence continues at coordinate 175,841,385 of CM043017.1, forward strand.
TTGGTTTTCTCACTGATTATTCAAATTTGCTTTCAAAAATGGTTCACTACACTTTTGAAGAATACAGAGACATGATTATGTGTTACGGCGAAGCTAGATCAAATTCTTACGAAGCTCAACGTATTTATCGAGAAAGATATCCTTTAAGACAAGTTCCTAATGTTCGAACATTTATTGATGTGCATAGGCGTTTGAGAGAAGATGGCTGTTTTAGAAAACCAAAATTGAATAGTAAGGTTTCCAGAACTCGTCGCACTGTGCGAAACGAAGAAACTGTTTCACGAATGGTAGAAAATAATCCAAGAACAAGCACCAGAAAAACAAGTTCAGCGGTACGAAACCTTAACCGTGAATCAGTTAGACAAATTTTCAAAGAACAACTTCTTCGCCCATATCATTTCCAAAAAATTCATTCACTATTGGAACATGACTTTGTTCCTCGTGTACAATTTTGCCAATGGTTGCAAAACCAAAGACAAAACATTATTTCATCAATTTTGTTTACTGACGAAGCTGGTTTTAGTCGTGATGGTACACTGAACATACATAACATGCACCATTGGAGTGATGAAAATCCTCATCAAACTGTAATTCGAAGTCACCAATATGGGTTTTCAATTAATGTGTGGGCAGGTATAATTGACAATTATTTAATTGGCCCATTTCGATTGACAGGTGCACTGTATCGAAATTTCTTGGAGAATGATTTAAACACATTATTAGAGGATGTCCCATTGGCCATTACTGGAAGAATGTATTACATGCATGATGGGGCGCCAGCTCACTTTTCTCGAGTGGCAAGGGAATATTTGGACAGGAGATTTGGAAATATGTGGATTGGTCGAGGGAGGCCTGTACCCTGGCCAGCTCGTAGTCCCGACTTTAATCCCCTCGATTTTTCATTTTGAGGATTTATGAAAAATGAAGTTTATGCTGTAGAAATACATAATGAAGAACAATTGTGGATAAGAATTATGGAATCGGCAGATAGATTTCGTAATAACCCAGGAATATTTCAAAGATGCCGTCAATCATTAAGAAGAAGAATGGAAAAATGTATTGAAGTACAAGGGCAACAATTTGAACATCTTCTAAAAACTTAATTTTTTGTTTTAATTAATCATTGTTTTTGCAAATAGATTTAAAAAAAATTCAACACCCCGTATCTTTTAACCGAAGGTCTTGCGGACCCATGTTCATAGGAACTTTTTTTCTTATTTTAGTGTCCTCTATTGTGTGGCACTATGCAATGTACTTTTTTCTATGTCACCCTGTAGAAAAAATATTTCTATACATTCAAATTTTTTGAAATTTTTCATTAATACACTCTGACAAAATTAGTGAAACACATGATTGGTGATTCTTCAAATTCAATCGCTAAAGGAATAAGAGGGGGTGGTAAACGTTGTATAGGAAAAAATTAAAATATTATAGTTTTGTGATCAAAATTAGGTGGAACTTGGAATTAAAGCTCTTTGTCACAATTAATGAAACACTTGTTTCGGCATTTTTTTAACATTTAATAACATAATATTTTTATGATCAAAGGCCGTAGCCGGGTAAGTATGGGTTGCCGGCCCCCGACAATTTTTGGCTGAAAATTAAGGCATATATTTGATCCCCTAAAAGTCGCCTACAGCCAAATTTTCGGCTCTGAATATTGAACGGCCTTCGAGTAAAAAATTAAAAACCAACATTTTTTTGAAAATTTTTATTTCACGATTGTCGTTACCAAATAATTCACTCAATATTTGAGCCGGTTTTGGTATTTTTGAGAGGTATCTTGCAAATGACAAATAGTAAATAATTGCTGCTACATGTGAACAGCATCCAACAGTTCTTTGTCCATTAGCACACTCACACACATATCGCCGAATAGCAAAATATCCAACACCGTACGGCCCATAGTCAATAAAAGATCTATATACAGCCGTGGCCATATGTTATAGTCCACCTCGAAAAATACCTAGAATCCATATTTTTATGCTATTATCGAAATTCCATGTCAAGCGTCTGGTTTTGGATGGTCGTAAACCATGAGAACGTACTGAATTTGTAAATGGCAATTCTAAGAAACAGCGACAAATAAGAAAATGTAGGGAGTGCAGCAAATATAATATTTTAATTTATTTTAAGTCGTGAAATAGTAGAGATCGTTGTGCTCCCTTTTTGCTGCTAAATTGAATTAAAGTTTCGTTAATATTCATATTTGTTTATTAACATTTATTTAACAACAAGTATGCCTAAAAAACCTCAATTGAGTGAAGCAGCACAAGGCCAAATTGTTTTACTACACAGACAGCTGATATCGCAAAGGAACATTGCAAAACAAATGAAATGTTCCAAGTGTGTAGTGCAAAACACAGTAAAACGGGATCGTATAGTAGCCGACTTAAAAGTGCTAGAAAGAGAGTGACATCGAGTAGAGAAGACAGAATGTTAGAAGGCATTGCACTGCGAGACAAAAGAACAACTTAGAAACAACTCTCTGCAGACCTTCGAGACCAGCATGGTGTTGAAATTTCAGCACGTACGGTACAAAGACGGTTAGTGTCAGCAAATTTAAATGGACGTAGATTGCGACGAAAACCCCTTCTCACAAAGAGGCAAAGGAAACAACTCCTTGCTTGGGCACAAAAATATAAAAATTGGACAGAAGACGATTGGCCAAAAGTTACAACTTTTGGCCAATAACGTAGGGTCTGATGAATCTAATATAGAGAAACTGGCATGCCTAAACTTACATATGACAGCAGAGGGAGTTGGGGAAGTGTATTTATGTGAGGGACGAATGAACGGCATGCTGTCCATTGAAATGTTGGAAGAAGTACTGGAGCCATCCATTGTAAAATTTTATGAATGGGAGTCAGGTCAATACTTTGTTTCAGCAAGATAATGCGCTATGCCATAAATTTCAGGCAGTTATGAAATGGTTTAAAGTAAACAAGGTACCATTACTAGAATGGCCTCACCAATCGCCTGACTTGTCACCAATAGAAAATTTGTGGCGTGTTTTAAAAGAAAATATACGAGACATAAAGTGTCATCACAAACTGACCTTAAAACATAATTTTGCTGGAGTGGCAAGTAATTTCGCCAGGCATCTGTAAAAAAATAATATCTAGTATGCCAAAAAGGGTAAAAGCCGTAATAAAAGCTAAAGGGGGTGCAATTAAATAGTAATTTTATTTATTACTACATATTGTTTAAAATATAAATACATTTTTTATTTGACTTTGTTGTGTTTACTTTACTTATAATTGAAAATTAGCTACCTGGACTATAACATATGGCCACGGCTGTATCTTGCTGTCAATGTGACGAGATTGTATTTGAATCTTCAATATGTGCGTTCGATCCTTAATAAAGTGCAGATTAATTGAATCCGAGTCAGCCATCATTTCAGCTAAATATGATATCGCTTGTTTATATTGATATGAACCAGTGAATAAAATCTTCAGCTTCTTGTCTGTTATTTCGAGAAAAACGCTCAAGTCGTCAGAGGGAATGATTTCAAACGGAAGTTTCTTGCGCTACCAACCGTTGGCTTCAACTTCTGTAACTAACGTATTCTCAACATCTATCTGACTCTTCATTCTATTTACTATCTCGTCGAAACTAAACTTGAAAAAAAAATTGATCACGTGACGGACGGAAACCGAAATATTTTTTTTCTGATAGCGTATAAAAAAGTGCATATTTTCATTTTTTTTATCGTTCCGATCGGACAACCCAATCGTGAAATAAAAATCTTCAAAAAAATATTGGTTTTTATTTTTTTACTCGAAAGCCGTTCAATATTCAGAGCTAAAAATTTGGCTAGGGGTGACTTTTAGGGGGCCAAGTATATGCTTTAATTTTCAGCCAAAAATCGCCGGGGGCAACCCATACTTACCCGGCTACGGCCTTTACTTGAAACTTGGTTTTAAGGCTTTTTAAAACAATTAAAGAAACATGTGTTTCGGTGTTTTTTAAATTATATTTTAATTTTTTAATATATATTTATTCATATTATATTTCTTATTAGAAATTTCTTATTGTTTGTTTGTCTAGTGTTTTGAATCTCGTTTGTCCAATCGTTCCTTTTTTCACTATCTTTCTTTTGCTGCTAATATTTCGTTCTATATTCTTTTGCATCCTTGTCATTATGCTACTTATAATTATCTGCTCTCCTTGCTGGTTTTTTTTTAGTTTACCCTTGACCGTCGTTATGTTAATTTTGTTCTCAAAACTTTCTAGTTCTATAAAATATATTTGCCTGGCTAATTTTCACTTCCACTTCTAACTTGTCTTTCATCAAGTTCTATACTCCTTTCAACCGTATATTTTTATGATACAATTCCTATATAAAAGTGAGTATAAGCCTCTGAACTGTACGTGATGACTTATGCAATAAGAGCTTCTAGTTATTCTGCCTACTTGCAATTACAGAAACTTAAGAAATATAATAGACATTCACCTCTTCACCTAACCTTTAAAAACGAAAGATTAACACAACAAGATTAACATAACTGTATAACAATATCAAATATTCAATCTAAAAGTCATATTTGGATTGTTCTTGTCTAACTGTCACTACTGTGTAAACACTGTAAGGAGGGGTATTTTTACATCTGACTGTAATTACGTCATGACTATTATCATTTTGTGATGTGGACGCAAATACAAAAATCGATAATAATCTCGCAATATAGCTTACGCATTCCCATTCAGTTGCAAAATTGCACTTCAACTGATAATCGAGAAAAATGTACTACACGCACTTCGCAATTTATTTGCTATCCAAAAATAAATTAGAAACTAATTACGATGTGCACCGGACATGTATATAAAACATGATAAAAAAAAAACAATAATGGATATATATGAAGTTCTTAATACAATTTAATCTATATATATATATATATATATATCTGGCAAATAAATGCTTAAAACATTGGTTTTCTTCAGATAGACCGAAGCTTAATCAGTTTAACAAGTAAAGTTAAAACAAAAGAAATTATCGCTGTCGAAAATAATAAAAAAAGTCTCGTTCAAACCCAGACAGCGATCCCAGTTCGAAATTGTTTCCAATAGTGGATGAAGAGCACAAAATCATGTTTGGTGGCTTTTTGCCACTTATTTTTCTTTATAAATAATACAACCATTAAATTATTTTATAGCAAATTTATTTCATTTACTACCAAAGGAATGGATGGTAGAAAAAGTGCTTCGACGTAAACAAACTTCTCGTCCGCCAGGTACAAATCCAAAACTTACAAGTTAATCATTCTTGTGAAATACTAATTTTTATAAATAACACAATACACGCCTTTCCTATTACGTGATCACGCCTTTAGACACTAAAATTCCTCTATTCCGATCAAACACAAAATCAGAACCATCTATCTTCATTTGATTATCATTTAGTAAATGATGATCTGGAGAAAGTTTTTTATTTATGTGCCTTCAATATTATTGTTTTCTTTACCTTCGTAGACTTTTAATAACAGCATGCAACCTGTTCTTGCACATGACATGACTCATATTTTGAAACATCTCTTAGAAAGCTTCACTGGCATGTATTGCTTTAAGCTTAAGCGCCTGTTAAAATTTAGCGTTCCCTCATATACATCAGGATCCCTAGATGGTAAAAATAAGTCTTTAAACTCTTTGTTTAGGTGTTTGATAAGTGGTTGCAGTTCAAATTTATCTGGACATTTAATCATTTGGTTATTTTTCATTATGATTCAAATGGAGAAAACGTAAGCATTAAAAACGGACTACGTGGTTTCGACCCTTCCGGTCTCGTCAGCGTTCCTCCAAATGCAAAACCTATTACCTACCTATATACCTGATAATAGTCTAGTTCTAACCTTGTACCATCTAGTGGGCAAGATCGGAAATGGCACCGTCGAGTGATAAAACTTCCGAACTTGCCCACTAGATGGAATAAGTTTAGAATTAATCCATTGTTGGAGGTACAATATATCTAATGCTTGATCTCTTCTTTCGCTAGACCTATGCCACATTGTTCTTGGTTTTGTTTTCATTAGTTTAGTACGTATTACAGGCACACTGGGACTACTGTGTTCACGAAGTCACAACGCACTTTACGAAAGGGGGAAGAAATGTAAGAAGGAGTGAGTCTAGTGACATTGAGTCTTTGTTTAATGTGTAGCTTCCGGCGGTTAATTGCCATATTTTTATATTGTAGAGTTTCTCGAAGTTTCCAAGACATAATATGGAACAAAAAACACTTTAAGCTCATGATACCTTACCATAGCCGCTCGTAAGTTTGGATCGTATGACCAATGCATTCTTATAGCAAGGATTTCATAAAATCCTATAATAATAAGAATTCCAAAAGAAGACGTTAAGTTCTTCTACGTTTATGGACACAAAGTTGTTTATTTTGGCGGATAAAAAATTTACATAGGAATTGTTTCATCTATGCTAAGAATTTTCGAACCAAATCTTCGGATCAAAATTGCAAATGAACCATCAGCAGTATTAAAGAAGAACTCTCGTTTATTACTGTCAATACGCTCATCAGCTTCTTCTATTGGAAATTCTTGTTTTTTAAGGATTGTTTAACCAAAGTTGTTTTACGAAAATATATTCAAAAACTGATTTTATTCCACATACAGATAGAGGTTCTCAACGTAGGCATAAAGCCTCCTTAGGTAGGTGTTTAAGACTTTCAGGGAGGCAGTAGAAGACCCAGATCAAGTTAGAGGGCGCTAGTCTAAACAAGACAAAGAAACCACTCTTCTAAGCTTCAAAATCATTTTAATAAAATACACCCAAATAAGAAACGCAAAGATGTGACCTATTTTCAAGACATTCAGCCAACTGTATCAAAAATTTTTTCATCAGCTTCTAAGCAAGACGATGACGATCTTGGAGCTTCGTACAATATCTCATTGTTGATTGCTAAAACAGGGAAACCACTTACCTACCATTGAGGAAGATTTAATTTAACCAATAGTAAAAGAACTGGCGCTTCTGTGCAAAGACGAATAATTTAAAAGTTGACTGAAATCATTGTGCAATTACCTGCACGTGCAGTCAATTTACGACAGCTGGTGAGTAAAAAAAATGGGGGCTCTAGAAAAAAATATTCTCAAAGTGGGCGGTGGATAAAATAAGATTGAAAAACAATGATCTAGAATGTAAGGAATTTAAATGTCAATTAACAAAACGAGTGAATTACAATTGTCTGAAAATTTTCTTTGATTCCATTTGTTGTTATTTATTTATTGATACTTTAATTCCATTAAAACATTACTTTAAAATAAGCTTCTTAGGACAGAGTTTATTGTAAAGAAATGTTCGAATATGTACTTGTAGTGTTGTGCACTATATCTTATTAGGTAATGATCATTGAAATCAATTGTTTGTTTTGATTAAAATTGATACGAGTATTGCACTTTGAACATTCTGTTGAATAGGTACTTTGATCACCATAAATTACGTCTTAGGAGTTTTAATTTAGAAAATAGAAAGAATAGGAGCTTTTTTTTTATTAAAAAATTTAAATTCCGCAAAAAATAAATAAAAATTTGCATGTATGACACTCCATCTAGGCATTACTAGCATAGATTATCAAAGTTAACAATTACCTAATCATTAATGCAAGAAAACTACATCAAAAATATACAACTGCTCTATTTATTTAATATTAACCAAATACAAGTAAGTATATAATATGTCCTCTTGTAGGAATAGAATAGATATTCATTTTAATCCATATGACATTTACTGTTAATTGAGAAGCAAATAAACTTGCTTGACCTTAAAAATAGAATTGTTGATTGAGCAGCTATGAGCGAATATGAATACATAATACATACATATGTACAACATGTAAAATATATTTGTCTTGGCAATACAAACATAAAATTTATCTTCTGTATTGACCGAAAACCTTTTTTTCAAAAATATGAATCGAATTAGAAACGCAATAACATGTAGAGAATAGTTTGAAAAGTTAGTATTAACTGCTTTCAAAATTATGTAAAAATAAAACAGAAAATTCTATAAATAAGTCATAACACGATTGTATACAAAACATATTAAGAATACAGGAATGCATGCCCGATGTTTTCCAAACAATTATCTAAAATCTAAATAATAATACTTACCTAGCTACTAAAGACATCGCCACCGGAAACGGTTTCATATTTCCACTTCCTGTCAAATATTCCCTTAATGTTGGAGCTTCCCCAGTTTTACAATATCTACTACGACAACCGTAATATAATCCAGTAAGGGCGGATAGCAATAACATAGCTCCAAAAACGGCATAATCGACGATATCGAATTTAAAATTTTCATTTTGCCAACCGCCATTGACGGCCACCCCGCTAGTCATTTTTCTATTAGGGTAGTCCTGTGTAATTCAAAACAAAATACCGCGAAATATTAATTTTTAAAATCAAATTTAATCGAACACGTGCATTAATTGCATAGAAATTTCCATTGACATTCTCGGAGGTTCGGCTTACTCGCGTAAAAACAACTTAATAATGAATTATGTCCCCGTATAGACACGGTTTACTTCTCTATCATTGACTGTCTCTGATCGGCATAATATTGAGCTTACTTCGGTAAAATCGAACCCGATTATCATCAATAAACGTTGACAATTGCCGCTAAGTTTCTACATAATTATGAACGCGATAAAGGGCAAAGTCCACCTTACTCCGTGCAAGTTTAAATTTCGATTCGTGAAAAATATTTTAATTGTGCATATTTGTCATAAAGTAAATATTTAAAATAGGCGCGTTTTAGCGATGAATTCGGTGGATAAGTTCGGTTGCATGACAATGTTTTTACCGACATAGTAAACAAGGCATTTAAATTGACATTCGTTAATTTTTTACTTACATTTCAGTGAAAATATTTATCTTATCGCGTGTTTTGAGTGCTATTAAATAAATTTTAAAGATACAATGAGTTAAGCTTGGCTTTCAAATGTAAATACTCACGTCAGTGATAGTGAAAATACACGAGAATGGCTGATCCTATCGGTTCATCTCTACAGCAAGAGGTTACAATAGGAACATCGACCACTATTACTACAGTTGTGTCCACTGATACGCAGGTAACATAATATACTCGTTGCGTAATTAGATATCAAAGTTTAAACTGTTATTTAGCACCAATAAGTATAAGTAAAATGTTCGCGATATGTAAAAATTTACGTGCTAATTATAAAGGATTAAAAATAGATAGTGCATTCAAGTCGAGATCGATAAACACGAGCGTAAAGCAGGATCAACCGCCACTAAGTGGTGTTAGAATTGTAGACTTGACTAGAATAGTAGCTGGACCATATTGTACTATGATACTGGGGGACATGGGTGCAGAAGTAATCAAAATAGAAAAGCCAGGCAGCGGCGACGAAGCAAGAAATTGGGGACCTCCATTTATTGGAAACTCAGGTGAATCATGCTATTTTATCAGCTTAAATCGCAATAAAAAAGTGTTTGTGTCGATTTAAAATCGACTGCCGGACAACAAATTATCTACGATCTTGTTAAAAAATCTGATGTTTTCATTGAAAATTACGTACCAGGTAAGCTAGCTGATTTAAATCTCGATTACGATCAATTAAAGGAGGTAGCCCCGCATATAATATACTGTTCGATAACCGGTTATGGATCGGATGGACCTTATAGTAAGAAACCAGGTTACGATGTAATTGCTGCTTCTCTCGGTGGTTTCTTACATATAACGGGCCCTGAAGATGGTGCACCTGTTAAAGCAGGAGTTGCCGTTACAGATTTAAGTACGGGTTTATACGCTCACGGTGCAATTTTAGCCGCTTTAATTCAACGAGGAAAAACTGGACTCGGTCAGAAGATCGATGTAAATCTAGTATCAACGCAGCTTGCGACTTTAATTAATATAGGATCGAATTATTTAAACGCTGGTAAAGAGGCTAAACGATGGGGAACCGCTCATGAGAGTGTTGTACCTTACGAAGCTTTTCCAACAAAAGATGGATATTTTACTATAGGAACAGGTTCCGATAAGCAATTCAGAGATTTATGTAAAAAAATTAATTTGCATGAAATTGCAACCGATCCTAAATACCTAACGAATGCACTTGAGTGGAAAATCGGAAGGAGTTGATATCTTTATTAAAAGCTGCTTTAGTTACTAAAACGAACAGTGAGTGGACTGAAATTTTTTCAGATGCTACATTCCCTTGTTGTGCGATAAATTCTGTAGGTGCAGCTTTTAATGATCGTCATGTTAAAGATGTTGGTTTAGTCGAGGAGATTGAACATTCTACGGCTGGCAAAATTAAATTAGTTGGGCCTGCGGTTAAATTTAGTTCTGGTGGTAATAAAATAAGATCTGCACCTCCAGTATTAGGTCAACATACGAGTAATGTTTTAGAAAATATTTTAGGATATAGTATAGATAAAATTACAAAGTTAAAAGAAGCAAATGTGATTCAATAATTAAACAAATTAATCGCAATCGTAGTATTAAAGGTGGATGGGATTATATTAAATTTAACGATAAATAAAATAATTCTGCGCTGCAATTTCATCTTAATTATCATCTAGGTGATAATATCACGGTCATTAATTATACCTATAATCAGAAATCGCGACAGTAATCTCTATGTAACCTTGATTCGTACCGATTCGGATTAGGGAAATTAGAACTTTGCTTCCTACGTCCTAAGGAAAAAGTAGAATGCTAGTTAGTGCTCAATCATAATCGACATTGACATTTTAAATTTAGCAATGCATGTTTTACTATTCCAAGATTCCAAGGAAAGTACGCAGCTCTGGCACGTTGATTGATGTTTACTTTAAATAAATTCGCTGTACATACACTAGTGTCCATAAGTATTGGCCCAATTATGTTTGTTCTTAATTTTTCATCATCTGAGTGTCATGTTTTTTTTTATTATTCTGGGATAATTCTATATCTGTCTGTTAATTATATGTTTTAAAAGTAGCTTGAAATATACAGCGTGCTTCAAAAGGAAGTTATACGTCAAAGTTGTCAAAATTTATTGGAAAAAAATTATTAAAAATGAATACAATAAGATACAAGCGAGATTATGTTTTGAGATTCACATTCCACTTTGCCATTTAACAGTATTTTGGAAGAATATTTACAAATAAGTATGTATAATAATATGTAAAAATATACAGGGTGTTCCATTAAAAATAACAAAGTTGCTGGTGCTAGAAGGAAGCGCTAGAAATCTAATAATATTTACATTGAAGAGAACATAAGCGACTATATATAATTCTGAATTTTCAAATTTATATTTTGGCCAGAACCCCATAAGCTTCTAATGTACGGTCTCGCTGAGACACCCTGTATACATACATGCAAGGCTTTATCCCGATGTATCAGGCGCCATCTAAGAACGGACCTTTCGAAATTCCATCCTTAAAACTTGGCACTAATTCTCGTCGACGTAATAAATAAAACACGTGTTTCGAGGGGGCTTTTTTTCAAATTCTTCCCCTAATTACTTGAAATTCTGTGTGTGAAATATTCTGTGTACTTTCGCACAATTAATGGAACACGTGTTTCTGCATTTTTTTTTTAATTCAACCCCTAAGGCGGTGAAAGGAGACGGCAAATTGTATCTAGGGAAAAACCAAAAAAAAAAACATTTTTGTGGTCAAATTTTCCTAAAACCTCACATTCTCATGCTGTCTTACACAATTATTGAAAATGTGTATAAATGTATTGTGAGTTTTAGACTCAAAAACCAGTTTTTTAACGCAATATTCTACAGTCGATCACTATTTATTTTGGTTCAGAGAAAAAAATCTGAAACTGTGGTCCTAGAAAGTCTGAATTATTTGCAATTTGCAATCACTTGTGAAGGGTTACCAACCCCCGTTCAGGGGTTGGCACATATCAATTGACGACATCGTGACTAAAGGGTCATAAAATAACAAATGGGATGCCAACAAACGTTTTCATTTCTTGGAGGCGGGTGGGACCAAATCTTTGATGTTGTCTTCAAACAGTTCGTCGCAAAAGTATTGAGAAAAAACATTGGACTTTCTAGCTCAACTACCTACATCTTCAACTGCTTTCTCAACCACTTGACGTTTGGAATTAGAAATTGGACCCCTTTCCTCCAACCAATCTTTTCTTTGGGAGTTAGTTCATTTTGCGTCATGAACTCCTTCATTACGTCTTTTTTGCGCGCGTTGAAGCTGAACGTGAGGTGTTTGTACCAGGCTGAGGTTCAGTAGGCACTTCTAATTCCTGGATTTGTTCATTTTCTTCTTCAAAATCTCCGTCACTCGCAAGTAAAGACTCAGGTCCAGAGTCTTCGCTCAGATCTTCAATTTCCGATAGATGCTTGGCCACGTGCATCAACTCCTCATATGACAATCGTCACTTAGACGACATTTTTAGAGATTATCTATATTGTAATGTTATATTCAATATTACATTTTATTCAATGTTTACAATTCCACTTGTCAGTTGACAGATGATCCAGCTGTAGGTAATCTGAAAGCAAAATTTGGAATAAAACGCGAATAATAGTTGATGAACCCTAAAAATGACCTGAGCTTCTTAATATTCTTAGGAGGAGTTAAATTGTTAATATCCTCTAATTTTGATGAATCTATCGAAATACCATTGCTATCAAGAACGTGTCCAAAATAAGGTAATTTAATTTTTAAGTACTTAATTTTAAGTTTGGAAAGTTGCAAAAATTAAAAAAAAATATTTTTTTTTGAAAATTAAAACTTAGTAAATTTTTCTAAGTACAAAAAGAATATTTGAAAAATTTAAAAAATTTTTTTTAGTAGTTTTTTTTTTAGAAATAATTTTTTTTTAGTAAATTCAGTTAAAAGGGTAAAATTTATTTATTTTAATTAAACAAAAATTTCAAAGTTAATTTTTTTTTTAAACCGAAAAGAGAAAAGAGAGAAAACAGTCCCAACAAAAAGTTGGACAAAATTTCAAAAACTACCAAATAAGGTCTTTATAAATAATAATTTAGTTGTGGTGATTGCTACGTCATTCTGCACAGTGTAAACAAATTTTTATAGGTTTATCGAATTAAAATTATTTTTTTTCTGTAAACCATTTTTTTGTCTTGTAATATTTTTTTTAACTTAGAATTTTTTTTCACTTAGGTATTTTGTTCAACGTACGATAAGCTCTCGTATTCTGTTCTCTACACCTGCTGTAGAGCTAAGAATTCACGAACCCCTGAGATTAATTATTTTTAAACCCCAAATTTTAATTTAAAGAGTAAAACTCACTTTTTTTTTGATTTATTATAAATCAAATTTCACATTACAATATATTAATAAATAAATATACGAACTCTCACTTAATATTTGAGGCTGCACAATAATATCGGTATAGTCACACTGTATTTATTCGACGACGTCCAATTTTGCAAAAATATTATCCAAATATAAACACTAAGGGTAACTATCACACACAAAAGTGCATTTTAGGGATTGCCAATAATGTATTCAATGGAATACACCATGTGATCAAATGGTATTTCCAGCTATTCAGTTCCTACGCTGGAAGATAAAATACGGTGTCGTAAATTAACGACACTATGACCGAAAAGGTTAACTTACGGTGAAGTAATGTTGTAACAAAACCATAAAACACATTTACACACACACAATTTACATCCCAAGAGCTGCAGTGATAACCCTGACTAGAAATACAGTCTAGAAAAGCTCTGCGACTGTATCCACCAAACAAAATCTTTAATTCTTCTTTTTCCGGAGTTTACCACGTTGAATTGGCGTAATAGAAACGATTCGAGAAGGATAGGTACATATTTTACTACACATATTTTAGAAAACAATGTAATGTCATCGATATTGTGATACATCGACGAAAACTTGAGAAAAAAGGGCTGGGGTTGTTTAGTATTAGGATTTCCTTCTGTCCAAATACTTATGAACGCTAGTGTATGTACATAGTTGTCATTTATTTCAACATTCCAGTTTATTCAAAACATCTTGTTGTTGGACATAAGTATGTATGTATTTACATTAAACGGATTTTCTAATTTTACAAAACACACTCTTAAAATTAACTGAAACATGAAGTTGTTTTTTTTTTATTGAAGTTTTATCTATAGATCAGAATTAAATGTTGTACATGCATTGGTTTTAGGAAACTGTTACTTTATATTACACAAAGTTAGAAAGTGTATGCTGTTTCATTTGAAACTATTATATTGATAATATGATGATGATATATTGATCGTGTTTCAAAATAGCAAATATCCCAACAAACTACAAAAGGGGGCCAACTTTGACCTGCGACCATTTCCTTGACATTGCTATTGAATCATATATCATTATTACTATCCATCTTTTGTAAACAATATGTGGAGGGAAAAAATTTGTTTGACGTCACATATTTATATGCTAATCAAACAAAAGGCTGGATGTTTCATCAACAATATTGGTGGTATTTGACTAATTTTGAAACAAGTTGAAGTTAGCTTATGAAATTACTGATGTGTATGTATAGACATTTTTTGCTGTACAAATTATTTATGTAATGACTAATCATTATCCTATTACTATAATAAAACATTCCGTAATTGTTACACAAACATATTGTTTGTTTTGTATTGTTTACATTATATCATAAAACCGTGTTATTTATTGCGGGTTTATATTCTCATTATCTGTTAACTCATGCTTTCTCATACTATTAATATCTAGTCTAGTTAATGTGAAATTAATTAGTACTTATCAGCGATTTAGTTATCATCTATTATATTGCGTATGTATACAAACACATATTGATTGTGATATAACTTCAATCCATTGTTATAAAGAAAAACAGCACAAAAAAGCGGGATATTCGATTGTAGTTGTTAAGGCTTGCCCTTTGCGATTAAAAGCAGTGAAGGGCGCTGTTTCGTTATTATTATTCTCACTTTTTTTAGAATAAATACTTAATAATATGTAATATTGCATTTTTATCGATACACAAGTATAAAGTGTTATTTATTGTATCATTTATTGTGATATAGATATAAGACTCAAGTTTCAAGGTTACCAAATAGGAGTCAAAAAGTGTCACTTGAAATTAATTCTGTTGAATGATTTATAGTTTATATTATACAAACTTTTCTTTTATATAAAATGTTCTATTTTTGTTATTGTAATAGAAATATATTTTTTATATTTTAGTGTATTTTATTTGGCAACTAATTTTTGACTCGCTTAAGAGACAATAATTTTTTCCTTAGCATAGTAGTCCAATAATTAAACAATGATCCAACTTCGAATTAAAGGCAAATAATAGCTGAGGTTTATTTTGTATAAACGTTTGTATTAATGCTCTAAAGACTGGCTAAATTGTAACTGTAGCATATCAGGTTTATTATTATTGGGATGTAAAAGATTTCGGTCCCAACCCCTACTATGAAATTCGTATTGAAGCATCTCATCCACTTTAAACGTCAAGCTGGCTTATTTTTTAAGATTATTTGCCAATGTAAGCTGACTTTAGGTTTGACACATTCAATAAGTTATGCATAGAGATTATGATGAATTATAAATGTAATACCACAGACTACATCCAGATCGGCAACTTAACTGAGGACCGTGGAACAATTAGGCCATGCCCATTTTCTGGAAATTTATTAGATCAAATGAAACCGCCAGACATGTTGGTGCCTGGGATGTGTGGGTAGTATACAGGGTGATACAGTAACGTGCACTTCATGTTTATTTGCATGTTTCAGTAAATATTAAACACATATTGATACAGGGTGGGGCAGAAAAACCTATCCGATTTCAAATCCCTTTTTCTCAGAAGAGGGAACAGGTAGAGTAGTGGGGTAAAAACCGTTAGAAGGCCGGTTTTATGCCATTTGTCAGTAGTCAACATGCCTTGGTCTGGTGAACATCGCGCTTTTGTTATTGAGCGGTTTATCGAAAACGGCGGTTCGATAATTGCTACACGACGTGCGTTTCGAATTCATTTCGGACTCGGGCGTCATGATCCTGTTCCACATCACGCTACGATTAAAGTGTGGATGTCAAATTTTCGACAGACGGGATCAGCATTGAAAAAGAAGTCGCCTGGACGTCCCAGGACAGCAACAGGACCTGAAAACGTGGCTAATGTGCGAGCCGCGATTGAACATTCGGCGCGAAAACATTTGCTCGCTTTGGCGATTTCCAACCGCAGTATTCGGCGAGTTTTGCACCGGGACCTCAAAATGCATCCCTACAAAATGGTTGTTGCACAGGAATTAAGTGAAGGGAATTTTGAAACCCGTACGAATCTTTGTCGCGATTTCCGAGAACTCCCAAACGACGATGTTGTGCTCTTCACGGACGAAGCCCATTTTCACCTTTATGGCGCCGTAAACAGGTAAAATTTTCGATATTGGAGTGACGAAAATCCTCGGGAACCCCTCCATAGCCCAAAAGTGACTGTGTGGTGTGCTCTTTCCCGCCTAGGCGTCTGGGGGCCTTACTTTTTTGAAGAAAATGGGCAAACCGTAACGGTCAACAGCGAGCGCTATTGTTTCATGCTGGAAAATTTTCTTCGGCCCAAAATGGAAGAAATTGGCGTGGAAAATGTGTGGTTTCAACAGGATGGTGCAACCGCCCACACATCGCGACGATCAATGGACATTCTCAGGGAAATGTTTCCCGGACGCCTCATTTCTCTGAGAGGTGATCTTGGCTGGCCGCCGCGCTCACCGGATCTCAATCCATGTGACTTCTTCCTTTGGGGATACCTCAAATCGAAGGTATTCCAGCATCGACCAAGGACCCTTCTTGCTTTACGAAGGGAAATTGCTCGGGCAATTGAAGAAATTCCTGTGGAAATGACGGTGAAAGTCATGGAAAGCTACCGCGAGCGCCTAAATCAGTGTATCCGCTCCCAAGGACGACATTTATGTGATGTGCTTTTCAAAACTTAAATTTAAAAATGGCATAAAATTTGCGATATGTTAATTAAAAAAAAATTTTGTTAAGTTGAGTGGTTTTAATTTTATAACGTTTTGAAATCGGATAGGTTTTTCTGCCCCACCCTGTAAAATATAAAATACTATTTTATACACAGTCCTTGACATTACACAATTGACAACTCTTAGTGATTAGCATTCAGTGCCCTCTACGAGTACATTCTATCTACAGAAAAATATGATAAGGATGTATAGAATACGAATTACAGTTGTTAGACGAGAACATAATTCATGGATGAATTTTTCAATCTACTTACCGGTCTGGAGGTAATCTGTGGTAATACTTTTGAAAATGAAATGTCATAAAAAGCTTTTACAGCAATATAAGTAAAAATTAAGTGTACGAGATTGTATTGCAAGGGGGTGTACCCATGTGTCATAAGTTATTCGAATTTGTTATAAAAGTTGTAGATTATAAAATTGCCATACTTAACTTGAGAATTTCAAGGAAATCACTTGTTTGATGGAAATCGTTTGGTATTGGTGAAACGCTGAGGCGTGCTTGTCCGCAACCCAGCAAACAAAAAGTCGTCTTCAGGACGTCAAATTTCGTATTTTGAAGACCAAAAGACGTCCTCAAGAAGAATGTATGACGTACTTATGTCACATCCTGACGACGTCATTGTAAGACGTCTGTGAGGACGTCTATACACTTCTTTGAGGCGTCTGTATACGTCTCCAAGGACGTCTCGAAGACGTGTGTATTACGTTTACTTATCTTTTATTTCTGCAAATATAAATTCAATTTAGGTCAATAAAACAACAAATATAAATCAATTTTGTTGTATTTTAAAATAAAATACATTTATAGTCGATTTATTGTCTTAAAGTGGTCGAATATGACTAATATACGACGTCCTCAAGACGTACCCGACCTCCTTCTGTTTGCTAGGAAACTGTAGAGCATTACAGCCTTACCTTTCTACATTCACATTTCGCGTCATAACCTTTCTCACATATTGCAAAAATTGCATTCAAAAGATCTGAATTTTAGAATCTTGCCTGATAAACCCTACGCCCATTCTTCTTCTACATTTTCTTCAAACCAAGTTTGAATGCCGAAATAGACTCGATAGATATGCTGTTGAGTCTGCTGCTCTTCTTTTGATGATTTGGTTTTGTCTTTAAATGCAAATGATACGTCCCTTATTAATTGCCCACTTATTATTTTCTCTTCAGCTTTATCCCCCCAAAACAAGAGCCCTTTTTAAGGGGAGATGGAATTAAATAGGAAGTTGGCTAGTTTCTTATGAACACGTCCATCGTATAATAATGTTGACCAGAAGCGTAGAAAGGTGAAAGCATCACTTTCGATGTGTGCTCGGTTTGAAAATGATGCAGACTTCTTAAGCCGTATTCTTACTATGGATGAAACTTAGATACATTTCCACGATCCAGAAACAAAAGAAGAATCGATGGAATGAAGACACTCTGGTTCTCTAAGGCCTAAGAAAATTCGTATTCAAAATCTGCTGCAAAAGTTCTTGCTTCAGTTTTTTTGGATTACCATCAAAGTGGTAATCATGATTAATTTTCTAGATAAGGGTGGAACAATAACTGTGAATTATTATTTGACGTTACTGACCAGTCTATGAGAAAAAATTATAGAGATGACCCAGAAAGTTGTCCAATTATCATGTCTTTCCTCAACTGAAAAGAAGTTTTCAAAATAAAATGTTTTGACTTTCAAATTTTGTACCTCGTATTGTAAAACTAATATTGTTTCTTGGTAGTTTTCAAATATACTAATCGATAAATTGCTTTTTCAGGATGCTGAACTACCTACATTGCATCTTAAATTAAGAAAACCCAAAACTGGTCGAAAAGTGCAGTGGACCACAGAGACAGTAGACAATGAATGTATGAATAAGAAGAAATCGAAATGTAAGTTTTTTCGCTACAACTATCTCATAAAAATAATTAAAATTAGTTCCAATTTATATAATTATGCCGTCGCATTAAAGAAATACTTACACATATTTAACAGGTTGCTGTATTTACAAGAAGCCGAAAGAATTCGGTGAAAGCAGCTCTAGCGAAGACGATAGCGACGACGAATGTGATCACTGTAAAGGACATGTCGACAAAAAAAAGGGGCAAGATTCAACGCCAACCGATTGCGATGAAGGTACAATTATTACCGAAACGCATTCATCTAACGAAAAATCGGAAAATCCTCCACCGTCGGATCCACCCCCCCCCTAATTCATTCCTTCTAATTAGGAAAATTTACTAATACACTAATAGACTGGCAGAATTGGTTCATATCTAATGGCAAATACAGTAATTTGCTTCCGATGTAGATGATAAGTTTTGTACCAAAATTATTAGGCGAATATTAAGTGCAAATTCCTTTAAATAATAGTCGTTATCAACTACATACATATGTAATTCTTGTCAAATGTATTACGAAAGAAATTATATAATCGTGTTTAAACAAAGTTTTTACCGTTAAACCTCTTTATATATGAATCTATATTCCACGAATCAAATCAAAACGATGATCGTTGATGGTGTGAGTCTTGTGCTAAAAGTATTCGCTTATATAATGTTGAAATATACATAAGTTAGTGATATTTCTGTAACTCTCAATTGTCCAATAACTGTTTGTGTATAATATATTAAAGATTATTGGCTTAATATAGCCTAAATTGTATCAAAATTCCTTTTAATATACTTTTACATTTCAGGATTTCAATAATACTGGACAACAAATTTTACTTTATTTGTTGTATATAGTTTGAAAAGTGCTTTTTCTTTGTTAATTTTGAGGTACCTAAGCAAGCTTCGTGTATTATTCGATTCGATTCACTAACTTCGACTGACTAACCTCTCCGCTCATTCCTGGAATGTCCTTTCCTCTTCTATCAGTGAAAGGAATGCCAGTTACATTCCGACTATCTTTTTCTAAAGCAGTCCTGCTGCTGGCGGCGTTGACGTGAGGCACGTTTCTCCAATTTTAATTGTGGTGACTTCCTTTTTTGGTCGGTCTCTCTCTCTCTCTCTCTCGTTTTATGTATACCTGTTCAAGACTAGTCGTCACTAAAGGTAAAGAATGGTAGCTTCAAATATATTTTCTATATGTCTAATGCTTTGGGACGATGCTGCACAGATACCAAATTCATAAGTAGTAGGAATTTGGAAGCATCCGTTGGCAGCACTGCTCAGATTAAGAATTCTTATTTTAGCAATAATTCAGCTTTTTGAGCTTGTACTTTTCTCGAGTCTTGCTTCTGTCGAGCAAGTTCGTCTCAATTTCTCATGTATGGTGTAGAATAAAGGTGATTAGCAAATATTCGTTTTGTGGATTCATAGTTGATAAATCGCATTAGGCCAACGCGACACTATGCTGCACTATAAAACGGAAAATTAAGTCTCGGAGAATATTTTGTCGCGCAGCCTACTCTTGATGTGTATGCAAATGATGGAAATTGATTAGGAAAATCTCATCAGCTTGGTACATTAGAGCTGTACGACCTTGAAAAAGCGTACTAAATATATAGAAAAAAGAATTTAGAAGTTTACTTAACAATTTTGATTACAAAACTTTCAACAGTACCTTTTTATTAATATAAACTAAAATTATTAGGGTCTATGTCTGGATTGCAAATCAAAAAGGTGTGCTGTGTCACGCAGTATAGCGTAGCGCAAGTGCGCTATAGTATAGTGCCCCTATAATGCGTGTAAAGTTAAGCGACGTGTCCTATATCTCACTAAACAACAACGCCACTAAACTTCATATAAACATCTAGCTGCGCGATAAAATATTCCTCGAAAAGCAACTTGCGTAGTGCAGTCTAGTGTCGCGTCGCTGTGTGTGGTTTGCATGCTATGAAACGATGAAATGACCGGATTACTTTTAACCAACCCCGCAGTACCAACTACCTAACATCCATATATGATTATAGATAATAATGGCTTTCAACAGTTGGACTGTATATGGTTATTTGCGACTGTCACATCTTGATTTGATTCATCTTCTTAACTACTACTGTCGCAGTAATGTAATACTATACAGTATATTAAACGTATTGTTTATTATGCCGCATCACTGATGTTAATCTCGCTATTTGCATAGTTTGCCTAATCCTTCCACCAAACCGATGGTGGCGTTGGAATGGGGAACGGTTTTCAAGCATTTGCTGCGCTAAAAATATTAAATACACCCAAGAAAGTTGGCCGCAAAACAAAAAGCCTTATAACGAATCAATTATTTCGATACAAATACATAAAATAATATGGTTTTTAGTTAATAAAGTACGTACCCAGACAGCACAAGACATCTTATGGATGTCTTATTTAGGTCTGTATTATGTCTGAACGCCTAAAGATATAAAAAAGACATCTTATGGACGTAGTTTTAAAGACGTCTCTCGAATGTTCATTTGTGGCATTCATGAGACGTCAGTGTTTAGATATTTAACTTTTTTAAAAGGTATATCCAATAATTTTTCATTTGTATTAAAAAGTGTCAATCCAAATCAGTATGATATCTTAATATCTTATGAAAATTTTAATTTTATTGAAAAGAGTGCAAACGTAGAAATCTGGACAAAAATGCAAATATCTCAAAAAGTATTAGGTTTAGGGATAAGGAACATTAATACAAATGGATCACAAATAATCCAGGAAATACAATAAATTCATAAAAATTGCACCTTTCCATTTAATATAAGAAAACTGATATCAACACCCTGTATACCAGATGAGGTATAAAGTTGAAAATATGGAACTTCGAAAAATTCTAATGAGCCAGTTCGGTGGGACACCCTGTATATATATATACTAACTTCAGGCTCATTAGTTTTTATGCATTCTAGCCATATCTTTTTCCAAACATGGTTGATTGTAATTCCCTGTTTCCAAAACTGTTTTATCAAAGATTCACCATCGATTTCGTGAATAACTTTACGAAAAATTCTGCGTAAATAATAAGCCTTAAAGGTGACTACTGCACCCTGTTCCATTGGCTGGATCAGAGCTGTTATATTTTCGGGAAGATACTCAATCTCCACATCTTCAGACAATTCGGATAAATTAACCGGGTGTCCTAGAGCATTATCCAAAATGAGCAATACCTTGTTGCTCAAGTTATTATCCTTCAAACATTTTTTTTTACTTCTGGGCAAAAGTAGTTTTTAAACCAGTCTTCAAAAAGAATCTTATTCATCCACCTTTTCTTGTTAGATCTCCAAATGACGGGCAATTGTTTCTTATTCAATCCTTTAAAGCATCTCGGATTTTCTGAAAGATACAGCTTTTTTTGCCACATAGAGAAATGCCGTATAAAGAACGAGGTATGGTTTAAATAAAAATAAAAATTTAAGCCAAAATAAATGATTTCAACACGACCTTACCTGTGAGTTTATCTTCCATATTTTAAAAATTTGTTTTCAAATACAAATGTGTACAACAGAAGACTTACAAGGATAATTATAAGAGAACAGCGACCAAAATCTGGTGACCAACATAAGCACACAAACAGGTAATATCATCGTAATATGATTTGGTAACAATTTGAAACAGAAATGATGGATTTATTGTATACCTACAATTCCTGTATTAGCAGCAGTTGGACCAGTGTCAACAAGTATTCTAAACAAAGCTGTTAATGCAATAGATGACAAAATGAAAGGTAAGTTATTCACATTAGGAATTCCTAGTCAACCTAGAATACCTTTAAAGAAAACTAATTCCATTGAAGATTATATATAGCATTGTAATTTTATATAAGCAAGTAATTAATATACTTATGTAAAATACACACGTTAGTTATATACATAAAAATTTAATGTATATAAAAGTGATAAACGAATACTTTTGCCACAGGACTCTTAAGTATATTATGTGAGTTCCTGCGAGAGTTTTAGGTGTTAAGTATTACTATTGATACATATTCTCGTTAAATGTCGTACAAAATCTCTATAAGGTGTAGTTGTTTATGTTTTCCCCCTTTATTTATTTTTAATTTAAAACTTATTAGTGATTAGACGATTTTGTATGGGCATAAATTTGTTGTGATAAAATTAATAGCCGTTTTCTACTATTAAAATATTCCACACAGAATCTACGGTAAAAAGTATTAAAGTAAATATTTGTACGTTGTAATTATTTGAACACTACTGTTGTATTTAGAAGCTGCGCAAATACATTTATATTTCGATCCAGCAGTAGTCTAATTTTAGATGTGTATGTAATAATGTATGTAAATTACTTAATAAATTCCAAATAAAGGATACACTACAATGTTTTATTTTAAATGAGAATTTCTGTGTATTACAAATTAAATACCAACTTTAAATAAATATTTTATTAATATAATAAATAATTACAACAAATATAAAATTCCAAATTAATAAATACATTTAATATATTATTAATATATAATTTTCCTCTATTATACACAACTAACAAACACTCCATCTGGACGGTATTAGAACCATGCAAATTTACAATCGCATAAGAAATAAAGTGTTGTGTACGCGCGAATAAAAATTTTAATACCAATCAGCCGTGACAGACAATAGCAAGAAATTCAGAATTAAAAAAGAAATATGCTTGATTAAATTTAATTAGTGTTTCACAATAAAAATCGCATACATTCTAAATTTTCAAATCAGAACTTAACATAGCAGACGCATAATATAACAAGGAAGACTACTTTTTTTTTCATTAATCTAAATATAAAATATTGAGAGCACACATATTTACGGTTTAACCGCTCCATTAGTGTATGTAAATAAAACTCCATGTTCAATGCAAGACAAATTTACATTATACATGTGTGAATAAAAATATATAAATAAGTACAAATTTGCGATTAAATCTAAAACCAAATCATTATTTATTACTACCATTTTCTCCTAGGATTCATTTTCTGTTGACCTTTCCTTACTTCTACGCCGTGCTGAAATTGAGCCTCGTTCAAACCTAATTGCGCAACCTTCCCTTTAGAACGCCACACTTTGATGGTGTAATCGTCGGAGGTTGTCACTAACATTTCTGGGTCCTTAGGATTAAAAGCCACTGAATTCACTACATCCGCGTGGGGAAACTTCGCCAGGCAAATTCCATAATGCCTATCCCACAAATATCCGTGTTTATCTTCAGCACCGCTTGAAATACAAAAAAAAAAAATTAGTTTGAATGCGTTAGCTATTTGAAATTTATATATTCAGATATCTCCATAGAAAATGTTTGATTTCTGACGTTTTGGAAGGCCGAGAAGACTATAGGACTGTAATAAATCTACCTAGATAAGAGAGAGCAAAAAACGGCCATTGATGTTGTGTCTGTGTGTACTGTAGCCCATCTGACTAAAAGTCGCAAACGTTAAGAAACAGTAATGCTTCTACATAACTCAGAGATGCGAAAGATGTTTTCCAATATCGCATATAATAGTAACAACTACTGTAGCTTCCTTTTTTTTCAAGTAATTGAGGATCACTGACTCCACACCTACCATTACCACCAATTTTAAATTGAAGAAGTGATTCGCAGAAGAATTAAGAAAATCTGTACTTCATTCTTTAATAAATTAGCCTTTACAAATTAAAACACACGCAGAAACTGGAATTTCGAAACAAATTAACATTTTTTAATGAAACAGCCTCAATATCAAGTACATATTCTAATAACAGCTTAACATCGACGACTCGTAATCAAAATAGGCAAGCTTATATCATTCTCCTCCAATCCATTCCGTATTTCCACAAGGTAGCGCCTCACCTCTTTCAGGTTGTTGACTGGAATGGGATAATCTTGGCAAACATATTCTAGACATGCGAATCGACATGAAGATAATTTTGAACTATGCGAGCACTGTAGGATCGCTCATCATCTTACATTAAAACATTTGGTCCGATATAACACGCGAATGGTACCAGCTTTGGCAAATTAAATGCGAATTTTTCAGCGAGGAATTTCCATTTATTAAATAAAGGCTATACTTTGAAGCAAATTTAATTTCTCTAAAAGAGTGTACTGCTTTGATGAACTTGAAGTAATTAAATTCTCCGATCAAAAATTCGCATTTAAATTGCCAAAGATGGTACAACTTGGTCCTGAAGGATATCAATTATGTACCAATCATTACTAAGTTCGTGAAAGCTGTTAAACACCACCTCCACACTATTGCAAAACCCCCACCAAATAATATGCTACTCAGTATGTGGCATTGAAGATAACGTAAAAAAAAACTTGTTGCCAGTCATCCAGGAACTAATTCACTTGATTCCTAGCAAAATTCAAATCTCCAATGTTCTACAGACAAGGCTGAGCTTCGAGCTGGCACACGACATATCAAATTAACTTCTCTTAGATGTTTACGAACTATTTCTATGCTAATTCGAATAGTGTAACGAATCGTTGCAGCGTTTGAAAGCCTCATAAGGTGATCCTAGACATGGATTGTGACACGATGTCTACCTTGCCGACTATCTAAGAGACACACCGAGGCTTTCTCCTATTCGGCGGTAACTGTAATAACACCACCCTTCCTGACAGCTTCTGTTTTGCGAAGTTTGGTACTACTGTTTTTTAAGCCTTTTATTCCTCTGAAGGATATGGCCACTACCGCCATGTGGGGTAGGAGTGAAGTTGTGTCAAACTCACAGTGTGGCTCGATCTTAGCCAAGTTCGCTATCCACGCTCCAGAATGCGTCTAGCCGCAAAACTCGGTTCTGCAGGATGTTGAGACACTTTACTTATTAGATACTGCCACTATTTAGACCAGGTCAGGGCACCATAACTTAATAATGATCGGAAGAAAGAGAGCTTTTGTAACACAGGAAAGGATATACGTAGGAGATTCCTCGCTCGAAGAAACTTGGAAGCGACGTTAAAGTGCTAACTAAAGACCAGCTTCGAAGCATTTGAAGTTTTCTCCCTAATACAAACAATAATTAATTTAAAAAGAAGTCGCTTTATTGATTTAGTTGTTCAAAATGCCCATCTAATTGTTGTATACATAGTCTAGTTCTTCTTAGAATTGAAGTGGTGGCTCTGCTAATAGTCTCAGGATCAGCACGAATAGTTTCTGCGGTTGTTCCCTGGTTTCACATTTTGTGCATAAACCAAATCTTTCAACCTTTCCCATACAAAGTAATCAAGTGGATTAAAGTCTGGTGACCTTGCTGGCCAAGCAACTGCTGAACCTCTTACAATCCACCTGTTTGTATAATTTTGATTAAGGACATCTATTACTTGTCTTTCAATCTTCATCTTACATTAAGAGGAACATCATCTAGTGCAACTGGAAGGTTATGTTCTAAGAAACGTAAATAACGAATGGACGTGAGACGCTCTTCCAGTATAAACGGACCGATGAGACGATCGCCAATATCACCACACGAAACATTCACCGAAAATCTATCTTGACAATGGGATTCTCTTACTTGCCGTGGGTTTTCGAGTGCCCAACAGTGTGAATTCTTGGTGTTATTGATGCCAGTTCGGGCGAAGGAAGTTTCATCACTAAACAATATGTTCCGACAAAACCTTCGACTTGTCAATAACCGTACTAAACTACGGGTACACCACTACCAACCTCACATTTGGAAGAATTAACTTTGAGCCTCCATTTATGTGTCCACTCCACGACCTCATCGACGAAAGCTGAAGGCGTTGGCAGACGAGCGCGTCATTTCGGAATGTCGTGTAAAGCGCAGTATCATCCGCATATATTACCAGCTTTGTATAGATCGAACGTGGGATGTCTGAAGTAAAAAATATAAAAACATCAGGTCCCAAGAGAGAACCTTGCGGAACACCGGTACATATGAGAATGAGGGCCAGATTGCCTTACTCGCAAAGTACTGCCTGAAAAAAAAAACTGAATCGAGGCTGTCAGGGCTGTCGGATTTATGCCGATACTCCGAATCTTGTACAAAACGCTGTGCCATGTCATATCGAGTCGAAGGCGGAAGCAAAATCTAAAAAATCCACACTAGTCGAATGTTGCAGTTCCAGAGCATTGCGCACTTGAGATTGGGCCTCGACGCCTTCAAAAATGCGTTCAAGATGATCAGCAGAGACCTGGAATTTCTCTTCAGTACTGTAGACCACACCTTGCTGGCCCTGAAGCGGACTACGATCGTTAGATGCCCTTTTATTTGTGAGCGCTTTTGAAAGATTTGTTGTCGGCCACCACAGACGACACAGATTGCCACCATCTCGCTACCCTAAAAAATCAAGGATCTCCGATCTGACACCGGGACAAAAGAACGTCGCCACCTTCAGGAAGTGCATTTCGATATCGGATAATGAAGGATACAGAACAACATACTCATTGGTCGAGGGTATTCCTATCTCGTCAAATTTTGAAATTCCAGCCTTTATTCAGAATTTCAGCTGTTTTCTGATAATGAAATATTTGATTATTGTACTATAATAATAATTACCTAGCTACATATTCTTCACAAACATCCAAAAATATGAAAAAGCATTCGTTGTTTGGTGTATACGCCTTGTGTGCTCTTAACATTGTTCCTACTTGTTTCAAAGTAACCAAATCTATAACGTGTATATCAATTTCTTGAGCAATTGGAGGTGGATCCAAAGGATTTCTAATTATATAACCTTGAGGCCACGGTCTACTATTTACATAAAGATACCTGAAATAATAAAGTTTAAACAAAATCACATCTAATAATTAGTATGTTATGATTACCTATGGTCTGGACTTAAACCCATACCAATAATATGTCCATGCAAATCGATTAAATGATCGATTTTATCGAATTTATCCGCGACTGCATCAAAATCCGTCCAATTCGGTTCTGGAGGTGGAGAATTCGATCTTAACAATTCCTTCTTCTTCTCCTGCAGAACTAAACGTTCCTTTAAAGAGGGGCCAGGATCTAACCGCTTGGGAAACATGAACGGTTTTATCCTTTTAATTCCTTAAAATATAAATCGGATTAAATTTAAAATTTAAATTAAAGATAAATTATTACCGATTTGATGTGGTGTATAAGTTTTAAAACCCGTAGTAAATATTAAATATTTATCATTAAGTACTACTTGGTCTGCATCATCGTTGCTTTCTATACCTAAAGAATGTTCATCCGAGTCATCGTCATCATCATCAGTAGTTACGCTACTGTTATCGTCATCTATCTCGATATCACTATCGACACTGTCGCTATCGCAACCGTACGGGTCGTGACTTTGAGATTCTGCTTTCCTATACTCAGCATTGTATCGAATTGGGGTAGCATAATCGAAACTATCACTTTGTTTCCGCCATACTTGCGAACTTCTCGAGGGTATATTAAGTGCTAAAAAGTTATTTATAAATTAACGATAAACTAATCAAATAAGACAAATAAAAAGTTGGAAGCTGTGTAAAATAAAAAAAGTAAATGTTACACAAGAGTTCGTACAGGAAAATTTATCAATAAAAACGCATTCTTTGTCATACTATTTTTATACATGTGTAACAAAATGTATAAATTGCAAATTCCGCATTTACGAAATGGACAAAAGGTTGCAATATCCATCGTATATTGTAATTAATGTCTTTATATAGCATGCAAAGCTGAGTATGTATAAATGCAATTGAATGCACGGAAATAGACTTCTAACTTGACATGTATTTATCTAACAAAGAACGCACAATCATACTAATACAATGTGATATACATATATGTATTATAGATGCACATAGAAGTATTTCCATTTAATAAACTTTCGTAAGTTATACATATGTATTATAAACATATAAAGTTAGTCACAAAATGATTCGGACTAGTAGAATAATGCTTTGTAATTGTATTTAACTTGGCTGGAAATCATTTAATTGTATAAATATAATAATAATAATAATAATATTTTTATTGCTGTTGATCTGAAACGATATAAGCATTGTCATAATAGTATATAATAGTAATCAGTGTGATCTCTAACGTATCTTACAAACTAACGGACAATAAATATGTATGTCTAGAAAAAACAATAACAACTATAACTATAATAATCAAATTAGCTGCAAACACGCAACACAAGTCAGGAAAGCTAATTTGCAACACAACATTATAGGGACACATCGAAGAACTCCTCATACGAGTAGAAACATTTCTCAAGCAAGAACTCCTTTAGGGCGTTTTTGTATTGATTAAAAGTAGATTGGTTCTGAATACAGTCCGGTAATTTATTATATACTTTTATTGCTCGATACTCCGGTGCTCTTTCCAATAGTGCGGTTTTTTTTTTTTTTCGGACGTAGTCAGCCCAAGAGCTGACAAGTGGCCCTGTGAACCGCCCCTCTAGAGATTTTGGTCACCCCGGAATCGTCTTGATGACATGCGTCAGGGTGATTGGGCTGTCTTTTCTTCGTCTTGTGCTGCCCTACTTCTCCCCTCCCCGGCACGAGGTGCCGGGATTAGGAGTTCGGGGGATATCTGGCCTCCGCTTGGCGTGCGCGCTCTTGCTCCTCTTTGTTCTTCATGATTTTGCTAAACATGCTCTGTATAGCCCTCCATTTTCCTTCTGCAGATGTCATTTCTTCTACGAGATTTTCCGGTGTCAGTTTTATGCCGAGCCTGTTATTTGTCTCTTTTCGCAGGTATTCCCATTTTCGACACTGGAAGGCTGTGTGTTCAGCCGTATCCTCTTCCCCACAGTATATGCAGCTGGCATCCCTATCCTTTCGGAAGCGTAGAGCGTACGCTCTAAACACCCCATGCCCTGTTAGGACTTGCGTGAGGTAGTAGTCTATCTTCCTAAATCCACAATTGACCCACGGTTTAAGGCGGGGGATGAGCGTCTTCGTCCATTGTGCCTTGGTGTTGTTGTCGTCCCATCGGCGCTGCCATTTATCTAAGGTTATGTCTCTCGCAGCTGTCCGGCACTCCGGCCCCCCATTTAGGTGCATATATCTCCGTTCTGATGCTAATAGGTCAAGTGGGGATATACCAGATAGAACTTGTAGCGCCACCGTAGAAGTCGTACGGAATGCCGATACCACACGGATGAGCGTCTTCCTCTGAAGCTTATCGCATATATTGCGATATACATTTTTATCCAGTATGCTATGCCAGATTGGTGCTCCGTACAGGACGATGGAGTGCACTACTTCATTCAGGACTTGGCGCTTTGCGCTGCTCGGCCCTCTGATATTCCTCCGGCCTCCGATTTTTCTGGAGCCAGTTCCAGCTTGTTTTGTTCGAGCCAGTTGTATAATCTCTTCAGGCATTCATTTCCATACGCTGTTAATTGTTGGGCATCTTTCGCTTTTACTGCCAAGGCAAGATCGATTGCATATCCGATAATGCTAGCGCCAGTTGTTAGCTCTACGTGAAAGATGTCGTCGAATAGGATATTCCAGAGCGTGGGACCCAGTAGTGACCCTTGTGGTACTCCTGCCTCTATTTTAATGCGTTTCCTTCCCAATTGTAGGTACCTGTCGTTGAGGTAGTCACTGATTACGTTGAGCAAATAACCCGGCATACCCTTCCATTCGAGGTCTTCCATTATGCGATCCCAGTTAGCAGAGTTGAACGCAAGTAAAGATGACGGAATACTAGCAAATCCACTTGAATGTTTATTGGCAAGGCTCATTATAATTTCTTTTATTTCATATTCGTCAGTTGGTTGTAGGAACATGGAGTGGTGACATTGATTTGTACTCTCGTAGGAAAAGCCACCATTATTAGTCTCGACATTATTAACGCTACTGAATTGTTTTAAGAATAAATTACTTATAGTCGGCCCATCTGTTATTATTTCGTTATCATGAAGAATGCTTATTTTTTGACTTCATTTTTATTTTCGTTTATTATTCCCCAGACAGCTTTAGATTTATTATCTGAATTCGCAATTTTTCTTTCATAATATAGTTTTTTAGTAATTTGGGCTAAATTTTCGTAAGCTTTCTTTTCCAATTTATATATTTCTAATATCTCGTGACTACCAGACTGTTTTTGAAGCTTATATAAATTACGCAAATTATTACCACTTTCGATGACGTCATTATTTACCCAGCTACTTTTATGTTGGGATTTTGCTGTTAGTTGCAAAGGAAAAACCAAATTATAATAGTATGTAAAGATATTAATGAAAGTATTGTACTGATCATCCGCATCGCACTGAGAATAGACCTCATCCCATAATTCGGAAGAAATCAAGTTCACAAAGCGACGTACACGTTGTTCAGTAATGATACGTTTTTGCACTTTTGTTTTATTACTTTCTTTGTTTATATTTCTGCTCATAGTAACAATCTGATAGTGATGGTCACTGAGGAACGTGTCACCCAAAAACTTACCATTTAACATAGTATTCATGTTTGAAAAGAAATTATCGATACATGTTTTTGAATGGCTTGTGGTACGTGTTGCATTGTAAAATACTCTTTCACACATAAAAGAATTAAAAATATCTAAAAGTTCGCTTGATTCCTCGGTCTTAGTATTAAAATCTATATTAAAATCACCACACCATCAGAAAAGTACATTGACTATAGAGTAATTGTAATAGGTCTAACAGCCTACACTAAAAATTATGGAAACTCCCTGATGGTGCTCGGTACACGCAAACTAACAATAATATCTTGGTGCCCAAGCATAATTTAGCACAGCAATATTCAAAATCTTTCTCATATGCTACCACTTTTGTATTGAAATTGCAAACGTCCATTTCGATTTTTGCTTGGATTAACACGCCGCCTCATTTCGTGAGCTCCCTGCAGAAGTATGCTACGGACTTATACCCTGGCACAAGGCTCTCTCTCTCTTCCCCACAGTGAAATATGGTGGTAGAACTGTAATGGTATGGGGATGTATGGCGGCTTCAGTGGTTGGAGAACTTGTTTTTGTTGATAGCAAGATGGATCAATTCAATTATTTGGATATCAAATTACTGGAGAAAAAGCGCAGAAAAACTAGGTGTTGGTAAAATATTTGTTTATTACCAAGACAATGATCCTAAACATCAAACGTTTAAAGTCAATCTTGGTTGTAATACAACTGCCCCAAAGACTTAGATACTCTAGCACAATCACCGAATTTAAATCCCATTGAGCACCTTTGGGCGATAGTAAAGACAAATATAAAAAGAACGTTGTATAACTAATAAATCAAAATTGAAGAAAGCTTTGATAGAAGAATGGAACACTATTGACCAAAATACTACACAAAAATGAGTTAAGTCGATGAAAAATCGTTTAAAATGCGTCAATGATGCGAAAGGAGGTCACACGAGGAACTATTGACATTTTAATTTTGGTAGTTGTTGTTAACTATTATGAGAAAACCGAATCATTTTGTGGGTTTGTTAGAGTACAATGGAAATACTTTTGTTAAGTTTATGTTCTATTAAATTGTAGTTTTTAATTTTTTTTTTCAGATATGTTGCAATTAAACATAATTTCATCTGAACAAAGTATATATTTATACAATTAAATGATTTTCAGCCATGTTAAATGCAATTGCAAATAATTTTGTGACTAACTGTATGTTTGTATTGTACTTGAAATTAATGCAGATATAAAACAATAAATACATTAAAGGTATTGTTTTATTTCTACATAGTCTCTCTCAAAGTAAACAGGACTTTTTTTAAAAAAGAACACAAAATAGTTTTTTCGGCAAAATTGATTTATTTTATTCAAAATAGTCCCCTTCCGCTTCGATACACCAATTTGCACGACTTAATAGCATTCCAATGAGGATGTTCGATCGACAGGGCAAGAATGATTGACCAATAAAATGCGATTTTTAGTAAAAAATTGATGAGACGGTGCATTATCGTGCAACAAAAGCCTACTCCCTTCCTCACGATATTCTGGCCGAATGCGACGAATACGATGCAACAACCGTCTCAAAACACCAAGATAAAATGGCGCATTAACCTTTCTGTCCGGTGGAACGAACTCATGATCAACAATACCCTTTGCATCGCAAAAACGAAGGAAAATTGTCTTCACTTTTGTCTTCTCACACCGAGATTTTTTAGTCGCCGACCTCCATTCTAAACTTTGACGCTTTGTTCCCGGATCATATTGGAAACACCACATTTCGTCACCAGTAACAATATTGTAAAGGAAGCTTTCGCCCTGTTTGACCTGTTTAACGATGACCTTACAATGTTGGATTCTGAGCAATTTTTGGTCGTCAGTTAACTTGTGCGGCACAAAGCGAGCACACACCTTCCGATAGCTCAAATAATCGGTCAAAATGCAATAGATCGAATCTTTGAACATTCCCAATTCCATCTCCATAAAACGGAGCGATGATTTTGGCTGAATTTTGAGAAAATCACGCAATTTTTCGATGCTCTCTGGAGTAATCACGAATTTCGCCTGGCCGACTTGGAGGAGTCGTCATTGATGTCTTCACGACCGTTTTTAAAGCGCATATACCACTCATGAACTCTGTCACGGGATAAACAATCATCACCATAAACTTGTTGCATCAATTGAAATGTTTTTCCTAGTTTGAAACAAAACTTAAACTCAAACATTATTGAGACATTTGAGACACTATAACTCCGCTTCCAGTGAATCGAGTGACATGAAATTTTTACTTGAAGTCGACAAAAGATGTACCATTCGAACGCCTCTAGCCACATATAGGTGGCGCCACCAGAAACGTCCCTATTGACAGAGTCCTGTTAACTTTGAAACAGACTGTGTAGTCATTCATCAGTGATACACTATAGATTACGCGTAAAAAAAACATCAAATCGCTCATGCTATAAATGCAGAAATCACCTTACTAGCAAAAGCAATAAAAGAAGTTAAGTATTAGCGACGTAGATACTATAGTTTCTGCCTACTCGATGTCATCAGTGAGTTCTCTCTCTAATACTTCAACCTCTTTTATTGCTGTCGCTTTGTAGGGTGATTCCTGCAATTACATACAAGGGTAGATGAATAAGTAGCTATTTTTAAAGACAGGTGGCGTTAAACGATACCATACTCAATTTCAAAGTGATTAATAACTTTGTTTAAGTTTTATTTGACAGACGTGCTTCGCGTTTCATGCTGTAACGGAAAAAGAACAATATCAATGTGTAATTCGCTTTCTATTTTTGAATGGAAGAACAAGTGAAGAAATATAAACGAAATTGGATGGTCGTACAATTGTTTTTGATGTGGGAATCATTGAAGACGTCTAAGCAGATACGAGTGTCAAGGTTGCAGCAATGTTTGGACCTCCGTAAGCGAAATTAACTATTTTTTATTTAAAATTAACCAAATAAGTTTTAAAAAATGTGTGAAAAATTAATTAATTCTATACAGAGAGTCAAAACTCATAAGTAAACATGACCTATACTTACCATATCCAAACCAGGGGATATTTCGGGGTTTGCGTGTGGTCGTAGAAAAGCAACCTAGAATTGCAAATTAGTATGCAGTCGTGTCGTATATTAATATGCCAGGATCGCTTAACCGTCCAATCATGAATATAGTGCATAATTTTTTTCTTTTACAACTAAAATGCAAAATTGCATGCGTAAGCCACTGGTATGTGTAGCGAATTGGCCAAGTTTACTTATAAGACGCTAAGGCGTGAACGTTTACAATCCTGAGAATTAAGGCACAAGTCGTAGAAAAGCATAAAAGCGAGAAAAAAAAAGTACAGAATTATAAGATTAATTAAACAGTATCGATCAAATTTACAGCCAAAAAAAAATGTAGTAAACGAAGACGACAAATACAAAAACACTTTCTAGCAAGATTGGCTACTGTGAATGAAACCAAAGCATGAAATGGGGGCCTCCTCTAAAGTTTCGTGCAACAGATTTCTCCCAGAGATAGAAGATCATGGCCACAGTTTTTTTGGGATGCCGAAAGAATTATCCTTACAGACTTTTTATCACGTGATCAGACTATAACCAGGCAATATTATGCTGCTTTAATTTGAAAATTGCGTGATTCCATCAAAGAAAAAAAGGAGGGGAAAACTTTGATGGGGTGTGCTGTTTCATTAGGACAACGCTCCCGCCCATAGGAGCCCTCCCAGTCCCCTAGCGACTTCCACATATTTCCCTAATTCAAAGAACACCTTTGTGGGATTCATTTTCGGAACGATGAGACGCTGATGATGGAGATGAATGATTGGTTTGCACCACAAGACAAAACCACAACAACGCTCCCTCGTATCTTTAAAACTGCAAATGTATATTCTATTTATATTTTTTAAAAAATGCGCGTACAAATGTAGCTAAATACGTATACAGCACATGTGAGTATGTGCTCAAAAAAGTATAATTAGATGTGTCACAGGTGCGCGGTCATATGAATCATGCAGACCGTTTTTTTTCAAATATATATACATTAACATTACTTCGTTTTTACATTTTAGAAGTTTTATGTCGTATTAAAAAAAACGAAATATTTTTAAAAATCTAACATGCAAAGTTTCGGAAATAGATCAGTGTAGGTATAAACCTTATTCCAATTTATTTCCAAATAACTTTAAAACACATTCATCTAAAGCATGCAGGCAGTGCCAGTTAACACGAACTCATTGAGAGTATAGAAACCTATTTTGTCTATTATATCTTTATATAATTGCGATTTCAACGAACACACAGGGTGTTAAAATAAGGTAATTAGTAAAAAAAATTGTTTACATTAATTCTCAAAAACAGGATCATTTTATCGAATACATAATACAATTCTTTTGCTTAAGCTTTAAATTGGAAACATGACATGCCAACACCCAGATATACAGGGTTGTCACCTAAGCGCGCGCTGGTCTATAGCTCCTAAACTAATGATGTTAGGAATTTCGTTCATATACTAATCTATACTACTTGCAAGACTCTATTTCAGGAAAATATTTTTAAGTATATAGGGTGACCCAAATAAGTGTGAAGATATGGAAGTAATTTTTTTTAAATGACACCCCTTGTATTGTGTTGCACATTTCAGTTCATCTCAATGCACTTTATCAATTCCCAAAAAATTATTTCATTACTCCTGGTATTTCCGGAGAAATAAATTAAAAGTCATTAAAATGAAATTTTACGCACTAAAAATAGAAAATAAAAAAAAACGTAGGAGCAATTTTTTGACTCACGATTTAGTATGGAGTGAGTCGAGAAAGGTCTAAGGTTACTCTCACCTTGTTTACATTTCGTAAATTTTCTACATGGTTACCAAAATTATGGTCGAACAATGACATATTTCAAACTAATTTTTCTCACTTTTTTCAAATGGAACACCCTGTATATTTTTTCACCACTTGATGCAGAATTAAAAAACAAATATTTTTTGTAAGTACAACTGTATTTAAATTCTCGACGGTTTTCTAGATATTTATGGAAAACCATT
This sequence comes from Holotrichia oblita, assembly GCA_023690525.1. NCBI lineage: Eukaryota > Metazoa > Arthropoda > Insecta > Coleoptera > Scarabaeidae > Holotrichia > Holotrichia oblita. Next base: position 175,877,639 of record CM043017.1, read on the forward strand.
TATTTGGTTTTCCACGGTAAATTTGTATTAACATTTAACTATGAATAACATTAGAGAATTTTACACATGATTAAATTAAGTATTCAAACAATCTACCATTTTCTTGTAAACACAGATTTAACCTGTTTGTTAAAGACCTATTTGTATTTTGTAACATTAAAAGAGTAACTGTATCAAAGGCTTCTCTTATTCTTTCCCGCATGTTTTCTGGTGTAGTTGGTGGTATACGGTAGACCAGATCTTTAACATACCCCCACAGGAAAAAATCAACTTTGGTCAGATCTGGTGACCTTGCGGGCCATGGAACAGGTCCTTGTCTTCCAATCCAGCGACCTGGAAACTTCTCATTCAAAGTATGTCGAACTTGAATACTGAAATGAGCAGGCGCCCCGTCTAACTGGAACCACATTCTTCTTAACAGCCCTAATGGTATATTCTCTAGAAGGTTATCAAGGTCTTCGTCCAAAAATCTCACCATTGAGATGTCCATCAAAGAAATGGGGTCCTATAATATGGTCTCCAATTATACCTCCCCAGACGTTTACATTCCACCTGTGTTGCCGGTCAACTGCCCTCTTAAAATTTGGATTCACATTGGCGTAATAATGTAGATTATGCCTGTTCACATGACCATTATTGTGGAAAGTTGCTTCATCGGTAAACAATACAGTATTAAAAAACCGTACATCTTCTTGAATTCGAGCGAGACCCCAATTAATCTTGCCCTAGAAGTGCTTGACTCAGTTGTACGTGATATGGATCGAAATGATGCTTCTTCAAAATCTTTTTAACTGAAGTTTGACCTATGTGCAGCAAATCACTAATGTCGGCTGTACTCCTATGTGGATTTTCAACAACACTTGCAATAATGTTAAATTCGTTTTCATCATTTAATATGGGCTTTACTCTGTCATGTTTTTCATATTTAACTGTCCCAGTCCTGTTAAATCGATCCATCAATCTTTGAAATGCTCTTTCATCTGGGTGCCTTCTATCAGGAAACCTCTCGCCGTACACTCTGGATGCTAGAAAACAATTCTTTAAACATTCTCCGAGAATGTAAATCATATCAGTTGATTCTTGGATCGTATAGTTCATTTTTATTAAGAAAGAAAGATAATATGTGCAAGATGTCGCCGAGTGTCAGAATAATACGACAATAATTAATAACATTGTCATACCAACGAGTAATTTTTTTTCCATAACCGATTTGATCTATTAACAAAAATTTACCGTGGAAAACCAAATAAATGGTTTTCCATAAATATCTAGAAAACCGTTGAGAATTTAAATACAGTTGTACTTACAAAAAATATTTGTTTTTTAATTCTGCATCAAGTGGTGAAAAAATATACAGGGTGTTCCATTTGAAAAAAGTGAGAAAAATTCGTTTGAAATATGTCATTGTTCGACCATAATTTTGGTAACCCTTTAGAAAATTTACGAAATGTAAACAAGGTGAGAGTGTCCTTAGACCTTTCTCGACTCACTCCATACTAAATCGTGAGTCAAAAAATTGCTCCTACGTTTTTTTTTATTTTCTATTTTTAGTGCGTAAAATTTCATTTTAACGACTTTTAATTTATTTCTCCGGAAATATCAGGAGTAATGAAATAATTTTTTGGGAATTGATAAAGTGCATTGAGATGAACTGAAATGTGCAACACAATACAAGGGGTGTCATTTAAAAAAAATTACTTCCATATCTTCACACTTATTTGGGTCACCTTCTATACTTAAAAATATTTTCCTGAAATAGAGTCTTGCAAGTAGTATAGATTAGTATATGAACGAAATTCCTAACATCATTAGTTTAGGAGCTATAGACCAGCGCGCGCTTAGGTGACAACCCTGTATAGGATGTTTCATAATATATGCGCAAGACTTCAGGATGTGATACCTTATCCAAAAATTTGAAAAAAGTTTCTATCAACTTAGCCTCTAAAATGCACCATTTTCGAGATACAGGGTGTTGAAATTTAATTTAAAAAAATCGTTTTTTGGAAATATCTCCGGAACCATTTATCGTAAAGAAAACAACTTTTGTAACCATTTTCTACTTATAATAAGCTAAGTTATGTGCGAGAAAAAAAAATTTTAAGTCATAATTGGTGAAATTTTGTAGGGGTAGTGGTTGTTTTTCTCCCCAACTTCCACGCCACTGGAAAAAGTACGATTTTGACACACCCATTTGAACCGCCAATGTTTTCTACACAAAAAATGTACTGTTGGTCATGAGCTCTAAAGTTGACCGTTTTCGAGAAAAATCAACTTTTATGTTGAAAAACATGGTAAATTTTTTGAAATAAAATTTTTATTTTACTAAAACATTAGAACAAGTAAGAAAAGCAAACGACGTTTCTCGAAAACGGTCAACTTTAGAGCTCCTGACCAACAGTACCTTTTTTTCGTAGAAAACATTGGCGGTTCAGATAGGCGTCTCAAAACGGTACTTTTTGCAGTAGCGTAGAAGTTGGGGAGAAAAACAACCACTACCCCTTCAAAATCTTCACCAATTATGACTTAATTTTTTTTTTCTCGTACACAACTTAGCTTATTATAAGTAGAAAATGGTTACAAAACCTATTTTCTTTACGATAAACCGTCCCGGAGATATTTCCAAAAAAGGAATTGTTTTTATTAAATTTCAACACCCTGTATCTCGAAAATGGTGCATTTTAGAAGGTAAGTTGATAGAAACTTTTTTTCAAATTTTTTGACAAGCTATCACATCCTGAAGTCCTGCGCATATATTATGAAACACCCTGTATACTAAATGATTGTCTTCTTCCCTGACTGTGTACCTCTCGATTGTTTTTTCAATATTTTGTTGTTGTTTAAATAAAATGAAAACAAGCTATTTAAAGATACAATAAAGTAAATAGGTTTCTGTCTATAAAAATAAACATGAAGGTGATCCAATGTTGCCGAAACGTTAAACTAAAATAAAAGCATTTCCAGCACATTGATCTCAATAAATTACCACAACAAAGTATCCTTTATATTTTAATATTTTCAAAACCAAATTCAGATACACGCAGATGTTTTTTTTTGTTTTTAATTTTTGTAGAAAAGTCTTGAACGAGGAAGGATAGGAGGTTGGTATGCAGAGTGTAAGGAGTTTGACTTCCAACATTTTCCCAGCATTTAGAGCAAGGAAATAGGATTTAAAAAGTTTATTATGAAGTAGTCGTTAAAATAAATAGTTTTCTACAAAAACAAAAGCAAAGTTCCAACTTTTAAATCGCGCTATCTTATGCAGTTATAAGTATTTTAAAGTGTGAATTTTACAATGGACTCATCACGTAAATACAAAGAAAAAATTGTTATAGAAGTTTGTTCTACAATCTAAGGTAAGGTTAAAAACAATTGAAATCGAAGTACATGTAAAACGTCTATAGCTTTGGCAACGCTGAAACATGACCTACCATAACCTTATACAAACAGATGTGTTTCACAGCAGCTGAAGGCTGCGGCGTCGATAAGAAAATTGCAGACGTTGCACTTTTAAAGAATAAACTGCCTCATACAATTAAGTCGTATGATTCCTGTTGTTTATTTCGTTTCAGTATGAATACAAATGCTCTAAGTTAGATGAAACGATATTTTAGTGAATTATTTGACAAAATACTCATTTTGCCAAATTGCATTAGTCCTCCGTCTACGGACATTTAACTTTTTAAGCGCGGCGTTGCCAACTTCTCGTAACTAAGTATTTATTTATCTTGGAAACCGTAGGTGACAGGCTAAAAATTTATCAAGATATTCTGTTCAGTTTCATTCAGTCTACACTACATTATAATTATGGCACTCAAACCACTTACACCCTGTATATGTTAAAAATAGTTAGTAGTTAGTAGCGTATAAAAAAGTGAACCTTAATCTTGTGTATACGGAGCGAGAGAGAGAGAGATTGAATTATCTTAAAACAAAATCCTATAAAAAGGGACCACACTTTATAGTCATTAAAACCTACAATGCTCTTCCATACGATATAAAACGCTCACAGGCAATATATTTTTATAAAAAATTAAGACAATTTTACAATTAAGGAATAAAATTGGTGGCTTATAGGTTTGACGAATTTATAACATTATAAAAAATACTTTCTTCTAATTTTAATCTGTGTCTTTGAAAATTATGAAAGTTCTTCAGAAAATTACAAAGTAAATAGTGTTTCTTCTAGATTTTCTGATTTTACTGGCTCCCCTGTATAAAAAAAGGAGAAAAGAGGGACAAAAAGAGCACCTATTACTCTTGTTGAATCTAGTGCATCTCCTCAAATATCTACAGACAGTATTGTTCAAGGAAGTTAAATAAGAGACAGTTGCATTCAGATAAAATAATTATCACACCTTAAAATTTGAAGTGGAATGATGTAACAGACGGTTAGTTGAGAAATTTTCCTATTTAAACATTCAAGATATGAAAAATAAACAACCTATCGATTTTTATTCTGTTATTTGTGGATGAAGGTCTCCTAAATCTGGTATAAAAAAAAAACAAAAAATGCGCTGCTCAAAAAGGCTGAGAAAATAAATTTACCTTCGACACACGTTCGTAATTGGAAAGAGACCAAGAAATTAAAATAGTTTTGGGTTTGCTACCCTAAATTGGATTAGTTCAGATTGGTCTAATAAAGCTATTTCTTTGCCTCTGATTTCTGAGTGGGTTAGCACCCATCTCAGCGTGGTACTGTGATGTTCCCCCAGTTCTTCCAACTTCCTATGGTAGTCAAGTACCATCTCGAAACCAAGCTTGACAGCCTGTAGTGCTCTAAAGGCAGCCTGGCTATCAGATAGAATTTCTACCGATCCGTCTAATTGCGGGCAGTTTAAAATGCCTTCTGCATAGGCCTATGTTGATGGCCTCGCTATCGGGTTCTCTATCTCTCCAAATTCCAATCCCCGTGTCGTTCGACGTTTTAGAAGCATTCACAAAGCAGTGGGAAAATTCTCGCCTCAATTTGCGCACGAGGACTTCTGCAGGCTCGCTGCTGGAGATATCTACATTGTATCCGCCGCTGAAACTGAAAACAGACCAAATCTTGTCCGCCCTTATGGACAGTGGTGCCGTCTGTTCGATGTAGATGAAGATGCTGGTATCGCCTCCCGTTTTACCGGAGAAACTCCTGCAACCACTACATTTTGTTCTATAGGCCCCTAGGACTGCCTCCAACCACAACACGAGCTGCAGAGGAGTAAATCCAAACAAGGACCCAAACAAGATCTTAAAATTTATTGCAAAACAAAAGGCAAATTCGCCTCGTGAGTACTTTGAAAAAAAATTGCAAGGAAACCCAAAAGAAGTGATAGAAGAAAAATTTTAAAAAGTTATTGCTAAGGAAAGTAACTCTGGAATGGTAATCTTGAAGTGGTGTGACAAATTTGAAGTGTTAATGCGAACCATGAAGTCAAAAAAAATCAATCAAAATAAAAGTGTTATTGATCTTTCAGGCCAAATAAAAGCCTACTCTTCTTGCCTAAAACCCAGTATCAAAAAATGTAAACCAGTTCAAGACACATCAATTGCACAAATCACAAGTTTTTACGGCTTCGGCTTTTTTAATTTTGATGCTACAGCTCATTAATTAAAAACAAGAGAACATAAGCATAGAAAGGTTGTAATAAGAATTCCCTATTCACTTTTTACTCCTGAAGAAGCCACTTACATTAATGGCGAAACGTCGAGTTAGTAAATTTTGTGTTTCTTTCCTGTTATCTTATTTGACAATATTTTGTATTGAGTTTATTGTTTATATTACATTACTATGAAACAGTTACAACCCGGAAGCTCTCATAATAGACATTCAGATTTTCAAAGCCTTCCATACGATTTATACCAAACTATGAGTATATGTTTCTATTAGTAGATTAAAAAAAAAAACTAAAAATACTTTTGTTTTATGCAAAATAGGACTCCTCTAATTTGGTTTTAAACAGTTTCATAGAAAAATTTAAAGTAAATTGCGACAATTTTATTTCAATCAATATTGAATCCGATAATTAGTTCTTAATATAATTTTCTACTCACCTTGATTGCTAACACTTGGCAAACTAATATCACAGTGGCTGACAGGGTTTCCATGTTCCAATACTTCGCCGTCTTCCTCCTTAACATTTAAATCTTTTACTTGCGAAGATTCCTCCACGTTCTCCGAATTAGGTAAACAATTAGCAACCATTATCGCTCGTATAGAACTAGCGTTTCTATTATAAAATTTATACAAATTCTGAGTGATCGGTACATGTTCGGAATCTACTTCTTGCGATGCCTTATTTATCCACAAAACGGAAGTGCTCACTAAATGCGCTAACCAATGTAAATCTCCGGATAAAAGGTGCCTATCGCTGTACCACGTCCCGAAAATGTCGTAAGGTTTATTAACTACCCTACACTGCAACTCAAATCCATCTACGTAAAAGAGAATTAACACGGATATTAAACGTTAACATTTTAAATACCTTGCAAGCTAAAGACGGCAATTTCTCCTGAAGTGCTATACGGTGAACCAAAATGTACACCCGATACTAACAACAACGTGTCGGATTCGTTAAATTGAGAATATTGAGTGTATTTCCACGAGAACGTCTTCATGTCTCTATAATATTTAATGCTTGCGGGATAAGTCGAATCCCATACGAAAATGTATCCATCTTTCGAACATGTCGCAAAATACTTCCCATTGTGAGAAAAACTAACGTGTAGCACTTGATTTGCATGTTCTGTTAATGTTTCGGTTAGAACAATAGGAATATGATAACACAGTCTTTTGAATTCATTATACCAAGAATTGCCTATATTAACATAAAATCTGTAAGGAAACTGACACAATTTCAATACTGTTGGTACTTACCCTGAAGAGTGATTGTTCTATCTACCCTAAAATGCGTATAAAACAATTCTTTCCATAACAATTCGTCCCTACTAATCTCGTGCCACCTTTTACAAACTAATGCGGTTTTAAGAATCTCATTGTAGTTTAAATAACCGAAAATTTTAAGTAAAATTGTCGTGGGTAAATAATACCAGTTGTTATTGTCGCTCATAATTGCAAAAGTTATTTATGTTTCACATTTCAATCAATAGGTCAACCTGTACGTCAAAAAGTGGAATACTTCTAAAGTTTATTGAAAATAAAACCATATTTATACGCGACGAAGTGACGAACCGCGGATGCCCTACCAGTTGCACCTTTAAATTTTTATTTTTACGGTTTCAAAAGTTTAAAATATTTTTGGATCGTATTCCTACACATTTATCTTTTTTTTGAAAATCACCAACTTCTAACGTGATAATAAATCATGTATATCCAAAATCTATAAATTTACATCGGAATTACGCACGTATAATTTTATAAATAGTCGAGGAAATATCAAAAATAAATTTGGAAAATATTTTTCTAATTTAGTAATTTCCTAAACGCTAAAACACTGATGTTAATTTCTTTTATATTGGCGCTCCTGTTGCCAAATTCGCATGTTAATTCATGTTTATAACGATTACACACAAAAAGTAGGGCAACAGACGGACTTTAGCGCCGCGGTGAATTAAGGACGAACTAAACAAAGAGGCGCGAAACTTGAAATCTAATTCAAACTTGAAATAAACTGACAATCATTGTTTAGAACAAAGGAGAATTACTATTCTTTGGAGATTATATAAAATAATACAATACACAAGATCCTTGGTTGGTCTTTAATTTTGAAAAGAAGAAAACGGTATATTTCCTGGTTCATAATTATTTTAGTAATTTTGCTAACATTTTTATGAAAAAGTTGTGTAATAGTAGGCTTTTTCTAAGCAAAATTGTTTCATCGTTGATAACATTGAAGTCAGAATTTAGATAAGACGACCGACTACCGTTTGACAGCTGGCGATGTTGCCACATTTAACTTTTTTCATAACATAATGTTTTTATAGTTTATTTAAAACTTATTTTAAAATTAAGCTTCATACACATATGTGTAGACGTATTTTGAATGCTCATAGCAAATTTCAATAATTAAATCTAAAAATTAATTGTGTAACCTCTATTCCCCTATCAAGGTACACGGGAAAAGAGATTGTGAAGCTAACATCGAATATTAATAGACAAAATTGTATATATAGATGTAAAACATTTATAGAAATATGTGTACGAAGCCCAATTGTCAAATTATATGGAAATAAAATCAAACAAAACGATTTATAGAATTATGTAGATATGGCATCGCTGTAAAAAAATCAGCTGGTAGACGACTCTCATATATACATAATAATAATATATTAATTTGTTGATCAGCAAATCAAAACTCTAAAAAGAAGATCAATAACACAAAATTGCAAAATTAATACAAAAATTATAGAAAAAACTATAAATTCAATGCAGCCAATAAGAAATATATAACTGTCATTAGGGTTTGTTCAGAATTTTATCTTTTTTTCTTTCTTTTTTGAAATAAGGTATAGTTGGTATAGTAAGATTGAAGTCCTTGTTTTAATAAATATAAATAAATTATTAATAAATAATATAATATATTTCTCGTTTTATTTTGTTCAGATGACTGCAACACTAGCGTACTGCGACAAAAGGACGAACTAAAGGTAGTGATAAAATTTCGCACCATATTTCCATGTGTAATACTTCGTAGAAATATCGCAAATTTAATGACAGTTCTGTTGTCAAAAGTGTTGCATATGTTGGGGTTTGTAGAAAATAAAATTTTAAAATTTAAAGAATTATGACCGCTACAGCCCAATTAGATGAATTGGTACAATCCGTAACTCTTTACACATTTAACAGCCCCTTCTTCCACGGTTATATTCTACCATTTATTGTGTTGTATGTGAGTTGGTTATATTGTTGGTGTGGAGTATATGGCTTTTTCGAATTCTACGAAGGAGGCTGGGTTGGATTAGGTGTTATTGCTTGTCTGCAAATATTGTGTTCATTATGTTGTTACTGGTCAGTTCATATCAATTGCCTTTTATCGTGTAAAAGGTATGGTATTTATTACAATCGGAACAAACAAGAGATCAGTTAGAGAATTTTCTAGGAAAGGGATGCTTTTAAGGCAACGGTTGCTAAGGTTGTTCCTACAGCTAATAATGGATCGGCTGAATTAGTAAGATTACAAAAATCTCAGGTAATAAACGCTGAATATATTTCAGCTTAGCATATGCAATAACATATTTATTTAATTATAGAATGGCGTTGATGTGTGGTTTGTTTTTCAACAAACGAAATATATATGGTGTAAAGAAACGCAATGCTTTAAAGGATTGGAATTTCTTATCGATAAAAGTTTTCGAATACATGTCATGGAAAGGATATCAGGAAGATATCGATATTTCGGATGCGGAAGCACTTTATGGAAGAAATCACTTGAACATGGTTGTGCCGGAATTCATGGAATTATTCAAGGAACCAGCAGCAGCACCGTTTTTTGTTTTTCAGGTATTTTGCGTTGGATTATGGTGTCTTGATAAGTACTGGTATTATTCAATATTTACGCTTATGATGTTGATACTCTTCGAATGTACGTTAGTTCAACAACAGCTGCGAAATATGGCGGAAATTAGAAAAAATGGGTAATAAACCCTATAATATACTTGTTTATAGAAATAGGAAATGGCGGACTATATCGACGGATAGACTAGTACCTGGTGATATTATATCGATAACGAGATCTCAACATGACAATTTAGTACCATGTGATGTGCTCTTATTACGAGGACCCTGTATCGTCGACGAAAGTATGTTAACTGGCTTAATCGGTACCGCAAATGAAAGAAGCGATAGAAATGTTCGATATGAAAAAGACGTTAGATTTAGAAGTCGATGGAAAACTTCACGTTTTATTCGGTGGAACTAAGGTTGTACAGCACACGCCTCCTTCCAAAGCCGTAACAGGGTTAAGAGCTCAAGATAATGGCTGTGTCGCTTCGTATTACGAACCGGTTTTAATACTTCGCAAGGGAAATTACTTAGGACAATCTTATTCGGTGTTAAAACGCGTTACTGCGAATAATCTAGAAACCTTCGGCTTTATTTTATTTCTACTTATATTAGCCATCGCAGCAGCAGCGTATGTATGGGTTAAAGGCTGAGGACCCTGAACGTAATAGATATAAATTATTCCTCGAATGTACCCTTATATTAACATCGGTAATACCTCCAGAATTACCAATCGAATTATCGTTAGCTGTAAATACATCGTTGCTAGCCCTGACGAAACTAGGCGTTTATTGTACTGAACCGTTCAGAATTCCATTTGCGGGCAAAGTGGAAATCTGCTGCTTCGATAAAACCGGTACATTAACCAGTGATAATCTAGTCGTTGAGGGTATAGCGTTAGCTAAGAAAGACTCAAGGG